>OZ026620.1:12369548-12494548 GCA_964020975.1 Hermodice carunculata
GTGTCCCACTTCTCCTTACCAGCAGTAACCGGTACAGGGGTCAAACTGTATGACCAGAGATACCTGTATGTCTGTAATTTCCGGCTGAAACATGAACACTCACCCATGTTAAAAATATCAAAGCTGTACAAGAATCAATTTGTTGAAAATAAAAGCAAAATGAAATATAGTGAAAGTTGTCAGATTTTATTTGTTAATCAGGCTTGGACTAAATCATATTCTTTCATTATTTGAAGAATCATATATTGAAAGAAAATGTCTTTCGAAAATTTAATATAGTTGTAGAAAATACACAAATATGAATGAAGAAGAAATGGAATTGGCTGTTTTAGTTCTGGGACATGGGTGATAAACGTAAGTGAGACATTAGTGATATTTGGTTTTCAGTATTAATCATGAAATGAGTACACAGCACAAAATCATTGACTTCTAATTCATGTAGGCCTACACTGCTTCTTAATTGTAATTCAACACAGTGTGTGAAATATCAATTGGGGGAATACTATTTGGATATTTTCAGTTTGGCAAAAGTGGGAACAATTAACTACAGAATGTTAGGTTTTCAGTAACCACCCCCTTCCCCTCCCTCCACAGCAGCTAATTGAGACAACCACAGTTTGCCTTACTTCGATGTGAATTTCACTTCGCAACCTTCCACTCTGGTAACGGTAATGGCTTGAAACAACTGTTACGCTGGGAAGGAAGGAACTAACACGCTCAGGAAGTGAATGCAGTGTGAATATCGTCTGCTAGAGCTGAGCTGTGACCTGATTTCCATAATTGCACGCATGACGTTGGCATTGGTGGTCCTAGTCGCTATATTTTATATGAGGTATAGGCCTACTATATGGAAGGTATAAACACTCACTTCTTATAGTTCACGAAAAGTGTGGAATTCCATCACAAATAATTACTGCAAGCGTCACATTGGAATATAATAATCGTGAATGTGATTTGTAGCCCTCACTTGGTAAATCGAAACTTAACAAGTTCAAGCATCGATTTCGTTTTCCTTAAAACCATAATGAAGGCCCCAGACACCCCCTGCAAATAGTGACGCCTTTCAAGAGATAGGCCTACACCAATTTTTAGTGTTAATTATCAACGAATCTGAGCAAAAGACAGGCTATTGATAGCACCGCCTCACTCCCGTAAATCAACAAGTTTGATTGTTTTTTTTTTCGTGTACTGTATGCGGTTTGTGTGACAAATTCGCCGGGAAACCCCAGCCTGCAGAACAACACGAGGGGAAGGTGGATATCACTGATATCAATAATTTTCACGTATATAGTCTTTTTTCACGGATATAGAAGTTTCACGCATTTTAAATGCATGTATGAAAAATACACAAGCTTGTTATTTCACCAAAATAGGCCTGACCATTTAATATATATTCATACATGTATGCGTGCATGTAGGCTTGTGTGTGAGTGGAGGGACAAAGGTGATATGGGATTATAATAACGTACTGCATACGTTCTCCTTTACCTTGGTGTGCAAACACAAACTCTGACAAGGCTTTTGGAAATTTACACATAAAGCCCAAGTAAGTTTCGGTGCGTTTCACTTAACTACACATATAGAAATATTATGCATATGAAGTTTCAATAATTCTGCTTTGTGGAGAACTGCTGGTTCAGAAGGCCATTTGGTCATCAACATGCAATATTCAGAAAATGTAGTTAGTGGACCAAAGAGAAACTTGATTAAAGGCAAATCTTCTGACGTCGAAAAAAAAGGGATAATTGGAAATTGGATGATACATGGGTTCATGCAGGCCTTCAGGCGGAGCTCCTTTCACGTGGACCACGGAGTGAAACTATTTACTCCATGCCGACCTTTTTTTGACGTGGACGTTGTCTGTCACCAGTGCACAGGGGAATAATTGGTTGCTATAATTCAGAAAAGTAGTACCAATTTGATTCGGGAATAAATTTGCTGTCGTAAATATTTACTCGAATGCCAGCTTTCCCCGTGTAGAGTACTCGATGTATTCCAGATTTGTCCTGAGTGCGAAATTTGAATACAACACCAATACACCTGGGTCCCCGTTGTAATCTTTGAAAATTCCCAAAATGCTGACATGAAGCAAGTTTTCAACATGTGCTGAAAGTTGAATGTGTTCAGCCTAAACTCCCGTTAGAACACCTATCGGAAAGAACATCTGTCCCAAACTCCTCAATCCGAAAATAGATATGCACTGCAGCTTACTAAATGCACTAAACAATTCATATATATATATATACATATATATATATATATATATATATATATATATATATATATATATATATATATATATGCATATGTATGTTGTGTATGGGCAATATGGTAAAAATAAGACAAAACAGTTTATATGTATGAGGATTTTTTATATATAACAAATCAATACCCGGATTGACACGAGTGTATCATTTGTTGTGAATCCAGATCCCCTTTGGTGATATTTACTAACTTCCCATCTATCATTGTTAATAATATTTTAAAATTACCCCAACCAATGCGACACTGTTGACCTGGAACATTTATTTTCTTGGGCAGTATATACATGCAGGTACCTGCACCAACGGTTCTCATTATGAGTTTCAATCTGAGGTCGTTACAACAATTCGCATTACAGTATTGCAAAATCGTTTGTTTCTGTAATTTTCCATTTATCCACTTTCTCATTTGAAAATATAAATCTATATATAAAATCAAAAGTTAAAAGTCATTATTGTATTTGTGTCTTTTTGTCCAGAACCGCTTCCTGGTGGTCATTACTCTATTCCGCGGTCCGAACTCTCTAATCTTCAAAAACTAACCTTTCACTGTCTAATCTCTATTACTTATTAAGAAATAGCTAAATTAGAAACATCAAAATATCTTTAATCACCATGTTTCATTAAATTGACATTTCAGGTCAGTAATACGGGTTCTTACCAATGACTTTATACTTGATGTTATGAAACTAAATATAAACAAAGTCTTTTATTAAGCAGTAGCAATCTATTGATTGTTATTTTGTTTTGTAAAATATGAATTTGAAAATTGTGGTCCTTGACCAACCTCTAGTCATTTGTTTGCATTATTTTCTATTTTCAAAAAGCAAGTATATATAATTGTGGCTCTTCACCAACTTTTAGTAATCAACTGATTTTCCATTTTATTCTCTTAAAAAAACAAGGGTATGCCATGACTGGTTCTTTGCCAACCTTTGGTAATCAGCTGACGTTCTATTTTATTCTCAAACGATAAGTACATGCATAGCATGGTTCTTAAGCGACCGATAGTAACTTATTGATTTACAATTTATTATCTCACTATTATTTTTAATAAACTTTGCCTACGTAGACAAACTCAATGCCACTACTTTTTCTGGTTTTGTAAAGTCTGTGCTTCCTACGTAATGACCATCATTAAAAGACCTTAGTCCTGAGATGCAAGTAAGGAGGCAAATATAAACTTTCATCATCAATAAAAACATTGTTTCGCTATTTATTAGAAAAATGTTAGAAATGTATCTACAGTTTTCCCTGATGGGAATCTGAAGTGATTCTGCGTTCTAACATGTATACCTCTATTTCACCGTAGAATTTATCAGTAGCTTTGAGCACGTTGTCCAAGAGGGATTTGGCGGCATCTTGATACTTCTTTGACTGCAGAAACATTGTCAGCAGCACAGGTCCGTGCTTGTAATACTGTATCAGGTACATAATATGTTTAATAACATGCGCCAGAACAATGCGGGTATCAGTGATGTCTTTGTTACAGTAAATGTCCATTCTGTATCTTTTCCCCAACCGGACCATCCGAGAAGACAAGAAGCTCACAGCACAATATTGACCTGAATCTGTTTGGCTGCCAAATAAACAATACTGTTCTTTTTTAAATATATACTCGTAATTAGTAACAAGTGGATTATACGGTGCCCCGCTTATCCACCAGACACCTTCTGGAAGTATTTGAGACAGATTTATGCGATGAGTGAGAGTTTCAATGGCACTTGACGTGGACAGATGTTGAACATTGTGGATTGGAAATCTTCCACTTATCTCTGCCATGAAGGCATCAGTCATGATACTGCGAAGGTGATCTGCTGACGTCAATCTATCCAAATAATACTGGAAAAAAACATGTTAAAGAGTATTATGAAATGGAACATTTTCTGATATATGCTCTGTCTGTCTCTATATATACGTGTGTATGCTATATATATATATATATATATATATATATATATATATATATATATATATATATATATATATATATATATATATATATATACATACATACATACATACATACATACATACATACATACATACATACATACATGTATAACTTCTACTGCTGTGTAAGGCCAGAAGGTACAGTATGATACACCCATTTCTGCTGGCTTCCCGAGAATCTCCTATGAAGATCTAGGTGTATGCGATCAGGGCCTGCTTAAGGTAGTTTGCAGATGGTTTTCTTTTACATTTTTTGCGTGCCGTGCCAGTGTTACATATAAATAAAAGTGTTAATCCATCATTTTTAGAATTATGAACAAACAAGAAGCTGCCGACAGGAAAAATCAATTTTTCTGTTACAATTAGGGATTCATAATGGGCAGTATGCCTCTGTTCAAGCTTTATCAAAATGTTTAATTTCATTAATTTTTATTGCCATAATGAAGTATAGTATGGAGTCTGTGCAGTTTTGCGAGAACTCCATCCACAGATTTCAAATCCGCCATGCTGATCTCATTTTGACATTCACACAAAATAATGTCGAATAGTGAGACCACAACGAGGGACCATTGAGCAAATAAATATCGATCGTTACAAATTGAACGGCTGGGAGTTGAGTATTCTATGCAGGAAGGTGTTGAACCCTTTCCCCTTGAATTGACATTTGTGTCAACAACTTTCCTTGACATGAGTTGGGCACAAAGGGTTAATTCTGTGCAGAGATTTTAAGAACGAAAAAACCCACAGAGAATTTTAAATTGACTGTTTCACATTTTTGGCAGAGAGTTTTTCTAACTCTGCATTGAGACCGTCTCTAGGGAGGAGTTCAATCACTAAACTCTATGCCGGGAATTATAACTTATTCTGCAGAGAATAAAAAACTTTGCATAAAATTAAAAGTTATACTAATAAATAATATTCATGCGTATATATTTTTTTCACACGATTGAAAAAAACCATGAAGAGGAGCATTGGAAACTTGGTGGGAGAAATTAGACACTCTATGCAGAAAATTTGTGAGAATTTGGAAGTGTGGTGTCCCATACAGATGGTTAGCTCTTCATGTTTGCTCGAATGTAGAGTTGTATATCACAAAAGAAGACACAAGAACTATTTTGCAACGTCCGTCTTTCACATGGTGTTTTTTGTGTTTTTTCATGAGCCCTGCCAAGAGTCAATCAAATAGAGACTTGGGGAATTTAAAATCAAAATGCACATGCTGGTGAAATGGTTCACGATAGAGGAGCGATATTAATTTTTAACAAGCAAAATCGCTGCTGATAATTTCTAAATATATTAATGCAGGTTGGTTTTTATGCATAACTACTTTTTACGTTTAGAGAAGAAATCTTTATATTTAGTTGATATGTGGAAGTGAATTGATTTTTCTAACGATACTAGTGATAAGATATCATGTTAATTTTTATATGTCTGGTATCTATTTTATACTGGGATCAATTAGAAAGATGTATAACTTCACCTTACAAGGATCAAGACTACAGTTAAAAATAAAAACGGACATGGTTTGCAGGCTACAATATTATGTAATAGCATAGACCGTGCTGCACATTGCGTGAATAAAACTAGTAGAATAATATGAAGATGTTTTCGAGTAGAAACAACATTAATTTGGCGTCAGGAGAAATATAAGATCACATGTAATCAACCTGATATGTATTCTTTTCCTCAAATCTGTGTTCCATTCCATGCCATAATTCAACTTTTATAGAAACTGAAAATAGGCTATTTAAATGTATATTCTACGAAAAAAATCTTTAAACTAAATTTTCACAACCACCTAATTATGAGAATATATGTTATTACATATGAAAACTACATATGCTTCACGCAATTTAAATTAAACTTCTGTGACAGTGACTGCAACCTGACAGCAGTGACAGGAGGAGAATCTTCCTCCCTGGCTGTTCGTCTGGATCGAATTGTCAAGGACACACATCGCCCAAGCCGAGGTTATGTCCAGCAGAGGGTTGGAACCTCTTTGGGTAAGAGACTTTTGAAAAAATTCAGTGCATCCCATTGCAGATTCAAACTCATATATCCAGGATCAAGGGTTTGATATGAATCTGAGAAATGCCCAAATTTGAATCCTGCACCACGAAAATAACGTAGAATACGATAGTAACAAAATAAAAACAAAACGTAGAAAATATAAAAATAAAATAAACAAACAAGCAAAACGAAAGCTAACCAAACAAACCCTCACATTTCTTTACAAACGGCAGTGCACGAAAATTAAAAAAATCGAATCACTTCCAACAGTGTAACACGTGTCAGTACTGTATTTCATTGCTTTTCCAAACAGTTTGTTTGTTTTTTTCTGGTGATACTATTTTAAAGCAGGGTAATAAAAAGTCGGGGGTGGGTGGAATTAAAAAAAAGGGTATAAAAAGAGGAGATGTGTCACCCAACATGGTAGAGCTGATGTCTCTCTTGTAATCGGATGGATATACCGTGCTTTTTTTTAAAAATAAAGGCAGTTCAGGTTGTTTTAAGCACCGTCACAGGTGAAAGACACCCATGTAGAAAAGCAGGTTTCCCGGCAAGTGCCTGGGCTACCTGCCGTAATGTTTCCCGTCTACTGTGTTCCTCTTAATCAGCCTGTTTCCATATGTGCACATGCTGAGGAAGCTTTACCAATGAGCTTGACCTCTATAAAAGATCAGAGAGATGTATTGAACCAGGTGGGCAGGTCAAGTATTAGTATGCGGGAGTCCATCATACTATGTGTACTGGGCACAGCTTCACCCAAGACCTGGTGTGGGACCACAGGGATGCTATGTTTCATTTTTTGTGTGGTTTTATGGTATCAAGCATTAAGTAATATGGAACAACTCTGACCTGGTACTTTGTTGCTTGGTAAGATTTTACCAAACGAATTTCGATGAAGGTGGCAAAACGTAACCAACGTCAATGACATTATATATATATATATATATATATATATATATATATATATATATATATATATATATATATGTATGTATCATGTTTGGGTCGATTTTAGTACTATGACAGGCTGTTATGAAGACCGTACCATAGGCCTAAAAGCTGCAGTGCCGCAATATGATGTATCTGTACTCTTCCGGTGGTATCCTTCCGGTGGTATCGTACTCTTCTGGTTTCATTGGTAATTGTGTTCATGAGGAGTAAAACTTTTTGCATATGTCGTTCATATTTTTGCTTTGTGTATTGAAATGTACAAATCGACCCAAACATGAGATACAAATTTTATAGCATGCTCTGTAGACGATATGAAGTAATCAACTCGCACTGGATACTATATAGCAGAACTCTTCGCTCACTTGATCTGCTATATGGTATTCAGTGCTCGTTGACATACTCCATACCGTCAACAAAGCATGCTATAATATATATATATATATATATATATATATATATATATATATATATATATATATATATATATATATATATATATATATATATATATATAAAGATATATTTATGTTCGTGATGCTGATACATGTTAGTGATAAGTAAGCAAGTTCAAAGATATAGAGTTGATATTATTTGCAGTGAAATGATGATTTTTAGTTTTGCTTTTAATTACTGGAAAAACAGAGTGTTTTTAGAATGTATATAAAACATTATTCTATATATTTTACAGTTGTTTACCCTTGTATTGACCAATTTTGCTCCCACTTTCGATGTTGATTTCATTGCTTCTGAGGCATTAAAAGATGTCCATCTGCATAGCGCCATGGTGGGATATTTTCCCAAGAACTGTTTCAATGCAGCGTTGAAAAAGTATCCAAAAACAATCCCTTTGCCCTTGTGACTATCTGACACTCGACTGGCTTGGCCAATAAAGGCAGTGGCGTCATCAGTGACAAGGAACATCGTAAATCCTACCTGTCAAATACACAGACAGCAGGTAGCAGTAAAACAATCAACAGCACAGGTAATTGGTGCGTGGAAAAATAAGCAGAGACACAGGGTATACCGTCAGAAGAACGAAAGCGTGTACAACAGGTATACAGTAAGAAAAACCAGAGCACAGATAATGGGTATACAAAGAAAAAAAACACAGACAGTGGGTATATGAAAATAACAACACAGACAGTGGGTATATAAAGAAAAACAAGAATAGAGACAGTGGATGTATGAAGAAAAACAAGAACACAGACATTGGATGTGTGAAGAGAAACAAGAACAGAGACAGTGGATATATGAAGAAAAACAAGGACACAGACAGTGGATATGAGAAGAAAAACAAGAACACAGACAGTGGATATATGAAGAAAAACAAGAACACAGACAGTGGATATGTGACAATAAAAACGTGGACAGAAAGCGTTTACTGTGCGAAAAGCAAGAACATAACCAGAGGCACTGTGAGAAAAACGAGCACTGACTGTGATCGACAGTTTGAACAGTTTCGTTTGACAAACATTGGACAGAACTTTTCACATTTATTTCTCATGCCAAACTTAATAAATTTATCTCCATCCTGGTGTATAAATTTTCCTTCCTGATGATTGTCCTAGTATCTCCCAGCGCTATACTCATCAGTGAGCACAACAAACTTGGCCGCTTAACCGGCAATTACACAATTTTGATGTGGAATGTGTGAAAACATCATCAATTGATATGGTATTTAATTTGCTCTAACAAAGAAAAATGCAGAACACTTTTGGCACACACCTTTGGGAAACAATAGTACTGCAGGTCATTGGTATCAACCTAGTGTCTCTTTTTTCTTGTTATAGCCTCTTTTTTTCTTGTTATAACGAGAAAAAATATGGTTACTTGAACCTTTTCCTCGTCATGCCACTAAAAACCTCTGCTAAGGTACCGTAAAGAATATTTCTCACAGTGGGTCTGACCATCATTTCTCCTGCCAGGGCTTGGCAATGGGTTTCCACAGTGACCCAAGACTTCAAACAGTGCCCATGTATCCAGTTTAATTAGTATTACATTAGCATTGACCCAACACTTGAGTCAACTGTGTACAATTACTGTCCAGCCTTCTCTAGTAACTAATTTCAATCTTGATTGAAAAATAAGTTTTTTATGCTCATTTTGAGAAAATGCTATGTTAAATGAACATTTTAATAATAAAAACAGCCCTGGAAAAAGGCATCTATGCGTGTCTGTTATCTCACGACCTGGGAAGAAAGTGTTTGCAGGCAGCTGTTTTTAGTTAATATAGTAAGAGAAATGGACCATAAAGCAGAAAATGTGTATAATAGGGGATTGAATTACGGCTTCAGTGCACACACATTGACCGTCTGATATTTTCAAATGAGGTGAAAATACAGGGTTGTGTCTAGCCGAGGTAATCCTTCATGTGTAACAAGAAAAGATCCTTTTGTAAGCACATCTTTCTTGTCATAATGAGAAAAACTTTTATTTCCACTTGTTTTCTAAATTTTGTCCAAAGAATCTTGTTATTTCAACATATTCTTGTTATAACAAGAATAAATCTAGCTATTCTTTTTTTTATAAAAAGACGCAATCTTGCTATTCTATATGGAGGCTCAATGGTGCCAACGAAAAGTTTTTTATCTTGTAATTACGAGTGAAAATCTTGAAATTAATTGATAAAATTTCGTAATTACGAGATTTTAAACTGAATTGAATAATGTTGCTATCAAGTTTCATAGCTGTACCTCAAACATCTTATGAAATACACATGACACAAGTTTTACTTCAGCCTCCATTCTCACTGAATTCTCTGAACTGTTTGTTCGAAATTTAAAGTATGAAAACCCAATTTTAGTTTCTTTTGGATAGATAAATGTTATTCATCTCCATTAAACAAAAACAAAAAAATTATAAATTGCTTGATGGTGCCGTGGCTAGTGCTGATAACAATACTGGTCAAAGGTTAAAATGCAGTCATGCCAGATGGTTCAACAACATTTTGCTGATAGGTCAAGAACATTATGCATGGAGTATAGTTAATTTAATGATATCACAAGAGACGACAGTTACGCTTTACCATTGATCCAAATTGTCTTGGATCAGGTAGGTGGTGCCAGCATATAGACAGCTATAGATTTGAAATTGGAGTACAGGCAGTTTTCTGTAGCAGAGTGTATGTATTCCAAAAAGCAGTTGTTTGTCACAAAAGTCTTTCCCAGTTTCTCAGAATGCCTCTTGGTCTTACAAATGCATGCAATCAATTAAAGACAAGGTGTAGTCAGGTGTAATCAGTACCAGTGTTTTCATCTACGTGGATGGCCTGATTAATTACATTAAAGATACGAATTCATATGCAAAACATTTCAAAGAGGTATTTGAAAGAATCAGCAGTGCTGGACTAAAATTAAAACGAACCAAGTATAGTTTTTGCCACAACTGTGAATTTGCTGGGTAACATCATTTACAAAGATTGAATTAAAAGCAACACAAAGAAGATGGAAGCCATTGTGATGTAACCACCCACTGAAGTTAAAAGTGAGCGGACACTTTCTTGAAATGTGTAATTATGTATTACCACACCATCCCAAATTATGTCAGGATTTCAGAGTCATCATACAGGTTGACTTTGAAAATTCAACAATTTGGATGTGGAAAATAACAAGTTTTCGATAATTAAAAGGAAATGAGGGCGTAACGTATCCACACATTAACACATTTAAAATATTCTTTTACATGTTGTTTTATCTTATCAAAGCAATAATATGACCTGCGTTTGAGCATGTGATGGAGGAAATTTTCATGTCCATTCTGGCTTCATGCAAAAAATGTACAGTAAAAGCAAAATTAAACAAGACAAAATAATTTAGTCAATTTTTTATACTTTATACATTTTCTGTGAAGAAACAGCCACATTTATGTGAAGAACTCACATTTAGCAGTATCACAGTAGCTTGTAAATGAATAGTATACAAGAATAATCAGTCCCAGTCTCTTGAAATGAAAGCTTTTATAAATGCAATGTCACTTTTATCCAAAAAAAGTGATTTTTGTTAAGGTACCTAAAGGTGACTCATATGCCTGTATCATGTTTGCAAAAGTTATTTGAAACACTCCAACAAGATTATTGTTGTGTGCATTGGTTGTCTTGATGTTTTATTAGGGATAATCCTATTGAGATTAAACAATATTAGTTTTGGTGGACTTGAAACAAGTTAAAGTGCTAAACGCACTCTTTAAATGAAGTTTATTTCAATTTATTAATATTAATGTAAGGTCTTTGACGACGCTATAGACGCATGTGCCTCGTGTAATCTAGTAAGACATAGCACAAATTCACACATTTTAGTAAGTTGAAGCGGCGAATATCTTAGGCCAAAACGCCTTTCTTCTGGCCTCTGAATTTCGATTTCTTTTGGTTGTGCTGGGTAGCCTCCAACAGTTGTAAGTATGAAGCTCCTATTTGATGCAAGTTTGTGTCACTTATGTAGTCGATTTGTGAACACTTTTATTTTTTTGTATGTATTTGTATTCCATTATATGAGACTGTTTGTAAGTTTGGTCCTGCATTTCTGTACTTGCGGATTTCACCATACTCATAGTCGCTGCAGTTGTTGTAGGTATTGGTTGTCCTCGAACATAGGATCGTGTATCGTACAGGCCTCTGTAACTATTGTTGATTTTGTCACAGAGTTACGGTCTTGTAATTGTACTCTGAACGGTATTGGTACCTAATCAAGAACATGTGAAAGACTATGAAAAGTTACCCGATATAAAACATTTATCTACCCGCTTCAACTCATATCATCGTTTTACTCCCGCTTCAACTCATATCATCGTTTTACTCTCCATTGTTTTTATGATTGCTATTTTGCAGCAAAGTCAAATTTGACATGCAAATTTAAATATGAATGATGTATTTCATTAACGCTATGCTGCCCTTTGCACATTACATATCATTACCATGTGAAGTGCGTGTAATTTTCATCTAAATAACTCGTCTAGTTTTTTGTGATTATTTCATTTCAAATATGTATGGGATTTTAGGATGGTTAAGTTTTAAAAGGAAGAAATAACTATAAAATTAGTTTGAGCTACTTGGTGTTTGGGGGTATTTTCAGAGCTAGGTTTTGGACTGAGTCATTGACTTTCTTGGGTGGGCTTCGTGTACAAACCACTCAGAGGATACCTGCTAATCTGGACATTCCATCAATCTACAAATATAGACATGCTGACAATGACGGGCCTTTATACGTGAAAATCAAATCATTATGGTACTTTGGATGAGCATGACTTTCATTGTGATAAGTACTGAAAGAACTTATTCTTTAGCCTTGAATAAAGACTAATTCAACAGCTTTCTTTGGCATTGGGTGGGCACTGACCGCCTAACTCATGCTGGGGAAAGCTGTTGCTCTGGGATATATTATTTTGATAGGTCTCATGTACAAATATCATAAACTTTATTATTCTTTACTCTTGAATTAAAAAATTTCAAGTGGGTGACATTTTACCACCAAGTGGACTTCCTCAGTTTATAGACGTAACGGTCGATGCATATGAACGTACTTAACATAGCAACATTATCCTGATACCTGACGAGGAGTTCCATTTTAAATGTACTGAACTGACAACATTTCTGTATCTTCACTCATTAAACTATATATTTTCTTTTTTTTTCACAGATGTTTTTTTTTCTTGCGTGAACAGAAACGTTGTAAGTTAGTATGGTCAAAAGCAAGCAGTGATTATGCAAAAGGGTCTCATTTATACTTTGCCACACGATTTCTCCCAACATATAACAGATGCAAGCTTGAAATTTTGCTAAACTGTACCTTAACTCATAAGAAAGTCAACTCTTGGTTTGTCTTTAAACATGAACGTTTTTGTTTTATAAGCACTCAAAGGGTTTTTGATATACAACTACTTCATTTTTTGAGCTTCAAAAGTCATATAAAGAAATGGTATATCTAAAAACTGATACACGACTTCCTCAGTTACAGTTTTGTCTTCCAAATCCCACTGCGTTTTTAAGAATTGATCAGATACTTTTTGAGCTTGACAGTCACAAAATTTAAAATGCCATGTTACAATATGTTTCCGAAAAATCTCCAGTGAAAGGTGAGACAAAGATTTGAAAGCGTAACAGGCCATTACACGAAATCTACTGGCTTCATCACATTGTTCTTTTTGCTACAGTTTAATCATGCTAAACGCTTGCCATAGGATGGGATTTTAAAAAAATATTGACCTATGGCTCTGATACCTTAAGAACCCACATTTGTTACTTTTTAAGAAGAATTAACACCTACTATTTTTCCGTCTGCTTCCAAAACATAACAATTCCTTTTCGAGTCCTGTATATACTGGTGATACAGAGAGGGCAAGTAGTCCTCGCCATCATAGATATTTCTGTTAATGTCCATAACTGCCTCATAATCTTCTGCTGTAGCCTCTCGACAATTGAACGTCTCCTTAGGGGTTGGATCCATTTTGTATGTTATAATTGAACAGTCCTGACCTGAAATTACCACATTAAGATTAGTTTCAAGAGTTATAACCCCTCCCTTCTATTCTTTGTTTTTTATTTGTTTCTGTTTTTGTCCTTTCGTTTCTTTTTTGTTGTTTTTTTTCGGTTGCTTTGTTGCTTTTTTTGGGGGGGGGTATTTATTATATTTGTAGACTTATCTTGTTTTTGTTCTACTTTTTTTACCACGAAATTGCCGAATCTTATGTGTTCAATTAAAAGCAATCACATCCACATCTTCACCGTGCCCTTAAATAACTTTAAGGTCAATTGGTCTGGACATGTTTGAGTTCCATCAATTCTTCCTCAAATTACGCCAGGGGCAAGCAGTCTAGATATTTATATATACCTTCTCAGTCAATAAAGTTCTGTGAGGGAAATCACTGTAGAAAATTTTATACTCAATCTGTCATCAAATTAGTCGAAGGACAATCATTGTATATAGTTACCAACTCAGTATTTAAAGCTCTCCAATGGAAGTCAATCTGAGTATTTCTACACTAACTCTCTTGTTAAAGTGCTCCAAGGAAAATCAATCTGCGTGTCATATTATTGTTATTCACCCTGCAAGATACTCGAAATTTGTATAATAACATTGTCCAATAGGTTCCTATGGCAAAGTTGGACACATTTGTCCGGGCAGGGTCTATTAGCATACTCGTTCTGTTACAAAAAGTACCTGACAAGAATAAGCAAAAAATCTAAACTGAGCAACAATGAGTTGCAACATTTCTTTCAAGACACAGCATATTTCTTTGTAAAACACGCAAGACATTGGAGGTCAAATGTGATTTCATGGAGAAATATGGTGTTGATGAGTAGACATGCTATTCATTGCTAATTTATCACTGAACATTGATTGAGTTCTTCGGTTTCCTCCACTAGGCAAGGTAGGAAGTATACGCCAACATCTGTGCCATGGAGAGTGACTCGATAAGTCAATGCTTGACTTCTTTCACAATCCATGTAAAACAAATGTGTCTATACTTTTTTTTTTTTTTTACTTTAACATGAAAACTTTTTTTTGATTTATCTTTAAACATGCTTGAACATGGCAAATAGTATCAACACTACTTTGATTGTTAGCATTTGTTAACATTCAAGTGATTTGTATTCGTGATACAGCTGTAGCACTTCTAGACCATGTTTCCTAATTTGCAGCATATACATATTAAAAAGTGATTTAGATGAGCCTAATCGTATATATATATATATATATATATATATATATATATATATATATATATATATATATATATATATATATATATTTATATGTATACATTTATTCATATCCGATTGAGGTTTCGAGCTTCGTCGTCCAAAGTAATGCCTCATGTACATAACTTGCAAAAGTCAATTTGTGATCTGTCTTTACTCAGTCTGTCTTAATGTCCAAACCGTGATATGATTGTATGCCAGAATATCTTGCCTGAGTTAGAGTCTTAACTTTCGATCTATGATGACCCACGCCCAAAATGTCTGAGTGGTTATTGCTGTACTAACCCTTTAATGCTGAAATAGTCATTTTTGGGGCACAAGATCGATATCAAAAGGAGAAAGTAACGCAGTCAATGAAAATGCTTTTTGTCTATAACATCTAGGGACAAAATGGTAACAATTATGTCAATTTACTGAAGTCTTGGAACAAGGACAGCCAATTTTAGTGAAATCTGCATTGGAAAGAGTCCTAAAAGTAATGATGACAAGGCCTTGTCTTCATAATTACTTTTAAGACTCTTTTAAATGTCAAGGGCAATGCAAACTTGAATGAGATATACGTGTAAACTGAGAGTTGTAATGACAATTTTAATTTTACGTGAATTTGCATATAATTTATTAATGTAAGATTTCCAACGGAAATGTAAATTTTATTAAATTGCCGGATGGAGAGAAAGGAACAGTGTCAGACAATTCTAAATAAAATTTATGACATAAAAGCTGGGGGGACGGGGACATATTTTTAATAGTTAAGAGTCTAGCCTAGTCCTATGCAAAACAAAATTGATGATTTTAACAATACATGAATAGTATACAATTGACTGATCAATATATACATTTAACGGTTATCTAGGGGCACAGGGGAAAATGAACATTTACGAGTGGCCGTCTCCGCTGTGGGGTTATAATAATAATAATAATAATAATAATAATAATAATAATAATAATAATAATAATTTATTCGGAAAACTACCCCTTTACAGCGGGGGCATCAATGGAACGGGGTTTATTCCATGATGCGTCCAAGCATACTACAAGAAGCCGTCTATATTACAAAGTAAGGATTTGTGTGTGGTAGGGCTGTATATACGTTCAGCATTGAGCCGTACGTGGAACAGCATCCATTTACCATTTTGGAGTTTACTTTTTACATGCGCATGCAACCATCAATAGGCTTCTCATAGCTCCATGTATATATACATATATATTGTCCATTACACTCTTTTGACAAATTAACCTTCCCTTAACATTAATCACACATACATTTTGGATGCTACCTCTTCAAAATACCAAATCGCGAATTCCGCACCCAATACCAAAGGTTTGTAAATAATAAATAAATAAATAATTTTATCAGGAAAACTACCCCTTTACACCGGGGGCATCGATGGAACAGGGTGTATTCCATGATGCGTCCAAGTATCTTACCCATTTAAAGTTTGCTTTCAACCGGTGTAACCAATCATCAATATCATAGTTTTGTCCCCCGCGCTAAAACTAGAGATAAACCACTCATTGGGAGAAAACTCTAGAAAGCGTAAGGACAAGTACATCGTGCACTTTAGGTTTACAATGTAGAAAATAAATGTTTATCATCGTCATAATTACAATGTATAAAATTAAAGTACACTTCAAAATAGATAAAACTTATATACAATATAGGAGCTCCATTTAAAATCTATGGAATCTGCACCTTACAGGGAACTGTACAACTCTATTTCTTTACTGTGAACAGGCACAGTTGAAGATATATATATATACATATACATATATATATATATACATGTGTGTATATATACATACAAACACACATACACACACATACACATTAGCTTATATATCACAGTTAATTTTTTAAGAATCTACACAGAAATGTCACAGCCAGCACCTTCAAGAGCTACCATACGGCAACGCCATGCTTCTTTTAGGAAAGTTTAACAAGCACTGTCAAATATATCATAAACAGCATGGTCATAATTGAACGATATTCCAAACAGTAGCGTAAATTTCGTAGTGAAGGAAGAGCGAGTAAAATGTTCCCATACATGGGTATAACCATGTTCCAACAGGCATTTTTCCAAATTTCGCCAAATCTTAATTCTTAATTCCTTGGAGTGTTCACATGTGAAAGTGAAATGAAATAAATCTTCTACACCTTGATTACATAGTTTACAAATTCCGTTGGACAAATTCCATCTCTGTAATGTTTCTTCCAATCCTAGACATCCGGTTCTAGCCATAAATTTTAGTCTAGTGCCCTTGAAGTCATTTACCTGGAACATGTATCTCTCCCCAAGCGTGGAATACTTAATCAATTTGTAATATGACAAGGAGGACATTTCATCGATATCTTTAAAAAAGTCATATACGTAGTTTTGCGTGGACAACTTACAAAAAGGATAGATCCAGTCACCAGTATCTCTGCAATTTACATTATCTAATCCAGCCTCGGACAAGATTGTGGATATCTGTGACATGTATGGCCAGCAAGATTTATGACCGGACTGAAAATTTGTTTCTAAGTCACAAAGTACTCGTTTACACAGTCTGTTAGCTGGAATGTTATACTTTACATGATGATAATATTTTACTCTCTGTTTATTCAAGATGGTTATCAGTGGTAGCCAGCCAAACTCCCCTAGTGTTGCCACCATTGCAGGGGTACCTCTTACTTGTAGAATAGCTCGTGCCACCGTGTACTGGAATGATCTTACAATACTTGTGCTTTCCTTTGTATAGTTAAACCATACTGCACTGCCATGTGAGAGTGAAGGCATTATTAGGCTTTTCCAGAGACTGTCACCAAACGTTACTCTATTTATATTGTCGTGCGATGAGAGAATACTACATATATATCCATTTAAGCGACTAAGTTTACCTTTCAAGTGTTGCTTTATGTGTGGAGAGTCTTGTAATGACTGGGCAAATATAATACCTAAATATTTATACATAGTGCATTCTTCAAGTGTCAACGTTCCCAAAAACCAATTCCTTGTCATATCCATTTTTTTACCTATTACCATAACTTTTGATTTTGTGTCATTAAATTTCATTCCCCATTTTATAGCAAATCTATGTGCAATATTAAGCATTTTCTGTAGTTGTTTATCATCATTTGCCATCAAAACAATGTCATCTGCATAAAGTAAGGCGGGAATAAGTTCCTCATGATAGGTTATTCCTAACATCTGCTCATTAAGCATAAAGAGCAGATCATTCATGACAATAGAAAATAGCGTGGGTGATAGAATGCATCCTTGTTTCACACCATTAACACTTTCGTACCAATTACTTTCAAAAGGACCAAATATAACTTTGTTTTCCACCTTCTCGTACAATCTATGTACTAGTCGCCATGTTTTACCTTGAATTCCACTATTCCACAGTTCGCACATCATCCGATTTCTGTTTACCGTATCAAAAGCTTTGCTGATATCAAGAAATGCTAACCATGTTTTCTCTTTTCTGTCCTTTCTTAAACTACATAGACCTTTGAGACTAAAGTAGTGATCTTCTAACCTACGACCTTGTCTATATGCACCTTGCAGTTCACCAAAGGTTTCCTGTTCCTCATAGAAAGACATCATTTGTGTTTCAAGCATGGATGCAAACACTTTATATACATTAGAAGTAATTGTAATTCCTCTATAATTGCTGAGTATCTCTGGCTTAAATATCCACAAGGCCGTCCACTGGAAATGCAGCAGCGTCGGTTTCGCTTGGGGTCACTGTGATGATGCATCAATAAAATCCATATAGTGCTGTTGTTAAGGTCAAACCATGCATGCATGTGTTCCTTATTACTTATTCCGTCAAATGAACCTTATTCTCTTGTTGAAACTTCCACTTTACCCATTGAAACAAGCCCCTGAAACTCAGCAACACTTTCCTCGCCAACGATCTCGCACCATTGACTTTGCTGACCAATTCCGCTACACGTACAGGGGAAAAACTCTTTCCGATATAACCGCTTTTACACCGACTCACCCACCTTTCGGGTCTATTCACGCACGACCACGTGCACACAAGATGCCTTCTTCTGTCATTCCTTATTGGAAGTTTTACATTTGGAGAAAAACAACAGCAAATATGTTCAATTCACAGCAGCAACTCCGTATGAACATCATCCGAGATGCACATAATATCATCATTACTGGACGGGCAAGTTTGCAAACATTTTGGGTATTAAAACCCATGTACCAGTTTAATGGCCACATGTTATCTTCACTTTTTGTTGTGGATATTATGATAACCCCACAGCGTTGACGGCCACTCGCAAATTTTCATTAACGCCTGTGAAGGAAACACACAAGTACGTCATTCACTGTAGCTTGTCTTGTCACTGCCCTGCTCGTGAGCAAGATCAAATTTCGAACAGACATCTTTACGGTGCGGTGCACGCACGTTCCTTGTCTTTTTTATATTACCGCATGCAATATTTCTTTTTGCACATATATCTGTTTTTGCCTTACTTACTTGACGGCCTTGTGGACATTATAACCCCACAGCGCTGACGGTCACTCGTAAAGCACTGGGACTTATACCATGCCTCCTTTGTTTTTCCAAGGGATATATATGTCACCTGCTTAAAATTTCTATGGCTAAATTTCAACACGGGACTGATTTGCTTTGGTGAATACATTTTAAAGGATACATCCTTTG
Organism: Hermodice carunculata; assembly: GCA_964020975.1. NCBI lineage: Eukaryota > Metazoa > Annelida > Polychaeta > Eunicida > Amphinomidae > Hermodice > Hermodice carunculata. The sequence continues at coordinate 12,389,079 of OZ026620.1, forward strand.
TGATTTATCTGGAATCCTGCTTCGCTCCGGGATTTAAAAAAAGCAGGATTCCAGATAAATCCCTTGAACTTGGGATGTATCCTCTTCATAAAACTTCAAAACACAGACTTCACCACAGCAAAGTGGTACGTCGCATTGACGGCAAAATCCTGGCGATTATTAGGATAATAGGGGGAATGTACCAACTGTGATCCGGCTCAAAACTTGCTCCCGTGACTATATTTAAATAAAAGAACTACGGGGACGCTCCCCAACATTGACAGAAAGTGAGGACACAAGATAAAACTTTTAGATTGGTCGGACATTATTTCATATTTACCCTGGTATTCTGTTTTACCTGACACACTTATAGCTAATCATTACGTGTTTATCATTAAATAAAACTATTAAGAAAAAACTTCCTCACCGTTTGTGCTTCCTTCTTGCCAAAAAATGCAGAACCTGCAAAAACAAGATTCAGCATGTATCCTTATCTAATAAATGATCATGACGCAACACTCATTCCCAGTGTGAAAAAGTAGTATCATTTATCAAAAAGGTCTTGACATACTTTATTGTTTGCACAAAAGAAACAAAGTGCAAGCACTTACACATTTAGACGCTTTGCCATTGATCACCAGAGGGAGACCTCGCAAACACCAGCCTTGCTTACAAGAGACTGACGGTTGGCAATGAAAAAAAGTTTTTCGGTTAGATAAAAACTACCAGGTGGGGTTGGTGTATCGGGAAACCTTTTCATCCACCAAAGTCAGACTCGCATTAAAAGAGGGAAAAAGAACACACACCTCGAATGATACCAAGCTCATAAAGCATTGTCCTCTTTCTCATATATATATATATATATATATTTAAACAAGATTCAACATGTATCCTTGTACCAGCAATATCTGTATGAAAACTTGATTTTCGTTTTGCACAGAAAGGTGCCCCATGCCCTTTACTGTGGCAATGGAAGGGGTGTTTCCCCACGATTTCACGTGCAAACGTGTCATGTCAGATAACCTTGAACAATGCTTTCAGGAGGCAGGATTGTTTCATGACTCATGGAGCAGTCTTGGCACATTACAAAACACTGGCCTCTAGAGCATTATTCCACTTAGAACTGCACCTCCTAGTAAAATTAGATCTAATGGTTTCCATGTAAAACATCCGATGCATGGATAAGGTATTATCCCATGAATGTCTCTTTTGTACAAGTAACACGGTGCACAAGTTTAAATTAAATCAGTAAATAAGGATTGAACCTCCTCCTGGTACCTTTTCGTCTAACAAGGATTGATATTACCTGACGTCCGTGTTTTTATTACTGCAGAATGTATATTAAAAATTTGGAACATGCACCAGACTGACGTATACATCACTGATAGTTCACCAAAATGACTTATACCTCACTCATATTTCACCAAAATGACGCGTGCATCACTGACGTCTCCCCAGAAAGACGTATACATCACTGATGTCTCAGCAGTATAACGTGGACATCACTGATGTCTTTATAGCAAAAAATGTCCACCCTGAACTTGTATTTGGTATCGTACAAGCCAGGACCTTTCGGCCAGATCCAAGGTTTCAGCAAATGTTGATTTGAGTTCATCCAGCTATGTGGCTACTAAATAGATCATCATCATCATCATCATCATCATCATCATCATCATCATCATCATCATCATCATCATCATCATCATCATCATCATCATCTTCATCATCATCCTCATCCTCATCATCATCATCATCACCATCATCATCATCATCATCATCAAGTTTGTGTGCAAATAATAATTACTCTTACCCAATTTTGGTAAGACACCGGAAGATGCTTTACCCATGCTGCTAGACAAGGAGAAAGTGCTAAAAGGGAGTAAGATGTACTTACAACATGGCTAGAGGTAATAAAATTTAAGATGCAGTAGGACATACTTGTCATGTAACAGGATGGGAGGAGAAAGTCAAGTATTTGGCAATATGAAAGTAAGATACAGTAAGGTATTCTTATGGTACTTTACAGCGATTGCTCATTAAACACTGTTAAGACACCAAAAATAAATTCCACTTTAATCGATCCTAGCTCAAAATATATTTGCGTAAGAATAAATAACAAATCATATATGTGTGCAATCGTCATACTCCAAAGCATTTATATATCCCGCGTTTGGGTCTCTGTGGTGTTAATTGTTGAATAAACAATCGAAATTTGACCGCAAACCATCTACCCCATAATGTCGTTAAATGTCACCAATTATTTGTCAGAAAATCATAATTACACTTGCATGTTAATCCTGACATATTGGCAACAAAAAAGACCCTGCGATTTTTTTATGTTTAGCTAAGTTTTCCTGTTATCGATCCTCAAAGTTTGACATTTCAATTTCCCCTTTGATTTCCTGGATCATCATTTTCTTCCTTTCATAGAAAAAGAGCGAAGCACAATTTTGAAATTCGCTTGAACGTTCTTGCAGTTCAGACATTACAAAATCAAAGACCGTTAACCGGATGAAATGTTGCCCAGCCATTTTATTGGAATAACCATTCCTAGGTGGGGTTCTCCTCCTATTATCCTTTCTCAGAAGACGAGTTTCAAACCCTTTTGATGTTGATCATTTGCCTCTGAAACAATACCGTTTGTTCAAGTTGAGCTGATATTTGTACACAACGGAGTTAACACTGTCCCTTAACATTTGGTCAGGTTGTAAATCAACTATTGCCCAATCACATCAATAAAAGGGCCTTTGAAATACGGAAAACATTCTTCAGAGATCTGTCAAACGGCGACAGCGACAATCTGCTTTTACACTGTAATAATCATTTCCATCATTTTAGTCTGCCTCATATGAAAGTTATCTATTTGATGATGTATAATCTATGCTGGTTCCGATGAGATTTAGTCTGTGGACAATGCTACAAATTTTTATTTTTTTTCTATTTACATAATCACAGACCATTTACATCATTTGATGTATAATCAAAATGTGTGTTCGAGACCCTTTTACATGAAGGTTTCAGTACATACTAATATTTAGAAGAGGATACATCCCAAGTTCAAGGGATTCCAGATAAATCACGAGAACAAGGGATGTATCCTTTTTATACCATGCCTTCTTTGTTTTCATGAATATAAATGCATTTTAAAATGTGTTCACCAAAGCAAACCAGTCCTGTGTTGAAATTTACCCACAGAAATTTAAAGCAGGGATATATGTGTTAGCAGGTGACATATGTATCCCTTGAGAAAACAAAGGAGGCATGGTATAATAGCAGTTAAGCTGTTTCATGAATATCTCATAATAATAATTGGAGTTACACCACAAGTATATTTATACCATGGATATTTCAGTGCAATTCTCATAATTATAAACATTTAATGCATGTAAGGTGGCTGAGAAAAGGGAGAAATCTGGGGAGGCGTGGGAGGAGTACTCACCTGGCCAACGGCCTACTAAACGTCACTCTCCCCCTCAACGGCACGAAGCACAGGCCACCCGACACCCACTGCCACCACGAGCAGATGGCTTTTGCGGAGAGTGCTTGCTCTTTCCTACCTCTCCTGCAGAAAGAGCCTTGAGTTCCCACAAAAACCAACCCTCCCTCCAGCCTTAAATTGTACAATAATGCTATTTCACTTTCGGTTCAATGTCACTATGATAATTCAAACGCGGAAGTTTAAATTGAAAAGGCAGGTTATATCAATGTAAAAGTTTATCCATTCTTTGTTATGTAAATTGATTTTTAACTTTCTTTAAAGCAAAACTTTCTTAGTTTCCTTACTTTTATTTATATATGAATTAACACATTGGATACTTGGTTTGATATTTTTGTATTTACAATTGTAGATGAATTTTTCCCAATTACGAATACGAAGTTCAATCGGTGTTAGTTCATAACTACCAAGGAACACTTCAATTGCTGAATAGTGATTAGTTTGCACACTATCTAGAAAGCACCTTCTGAACAATTGATTCCAAAAATGTTGTGTTACTTGCCAATGCCAAAATAGGTGTTCTATAGTTTCAGTTTCCGTTTCACAAAAGCAACATTTATCTGTATTTGATATTCTGCATTTGAATAATCTGTAATTGGTGTATATACATCTATGTAAAAATTTCAATTGAAATCCCCGTAACACTGTTGAAATAGTTACTTTATGAATAATTTGAAACATTCGAGGTATTCATTTTCTTCCAAATTTATGGTGATTTTTTGTTCCCATTTGTTTATAATTGGTCTTTGTGTCTTAGTTACTGAATCAATCAATGAAGAATATACTAATTTAGGAACCTTCCTTTGTTGAAAGAGTTTTGTTAATCTATTTTTATAAGTTTGGTCATTCACGGTATCTAATTGATTTTCAGAAAATTCTTTCAATACACCCTTTATCCCATTCATTTGGAACTGCATCAATGACCCCATAATAATTGGAAACGTTTTCTTGCAAGTCATATTTTCCATAAATTCATCCACAGTATATGTTTTTCCTTGTGGGCCAATCAGATCTTTAAAAGCTCTGACACCTTTTTCACACCATCTCTTATAATGAATACCTGTACCACCTACTTTAAGTTGTGAGTTGAACCAAATAGTTTGATTTAACATCACTAACTGAACGTGGACTAAAAAAAGTGAATTTGCACCAACTTTCTAAAACTTGTTTCCAAAATACATTTTTAACCTTACCGAAAATACCTTCTGCATCATTTACATGTATGTTACAATTCCAAATGAAATCATCAGGACAAGGTAAGCATGGTTTTATAAATTCCTTCCATGAGGCTGGGGAATCGGATACCAATCTTTTTATCCATGCACACTTCATTCAAACAAATTGTGTTTCTATATGTAGAAAACCTAACACATCTCTTGATGTTGGGGACATAACAAACTTTACTTTAATTTTATATTGTTTAACATTCCATAAGTACTTAAAAAGAATAGTTTCTAAATCTTTTTCCATGTTTTCACTTGGATTTAGTATAACTGAAATTAAGTAAATAAGCTGTGACATAGCCAGAGATTTAACAATAAAAGGTTTTCCATACAGAGATATTTTCCTTTTATCCCAAGAATTGAGGTTTTTCATTTTGTTTATTTTCGGTAAACAGTTTAATTCTTCCATCTTTTCAATTTTTGTAGAAATTTTTACACCCAGTATTACTACTGCATCATTTGTCAATTTCACATCTGCAAATCTTGCTACTTTGAAGTCTGCATCTTTTAATGATCCTTATCTTAAAATTTCTTTCTTATCAATGTTTATTTTCAAGCCTGGTATAGTTTCGAAATCTTTAAAAATGTCCATTAAAACTAATAGACAATTTTCTGACGGTTCAATTGTAAGGGACGTGTCGACTGCATATTGAGATATTTTTGCTCATGTTGTCTTGTCCTTATTGCTACAATATCTGGATTTTTCCTAATATTTACAGCTCAGATCTCAGCACATAAGATAAAAAAAAATATGGGGAACTTGGACACCCTTGATGGACGCCACATGTTAAGTTAAAAGCTTCAGATGGCCAGCTAATATTAATCACACCACTCTGAATATTGTTGTGAAACATATGTATCCACCTAACAAAGAGAAGGTCCGAAATTGAAATAGTTGAGACTTCTTAAAATTAATTTCCACTCTAATTTATCAAAAGCCTTTTCAAAATCTACAAGAATTAAAAGTGCAGGATTTCTGTTCTCATTAGTATAATTCATGATACTTAGAATTCTGTTAATGTTTTCACCTATGTACCGATCCTCTAGATATGCAGTTTGATCTTCATGTATTACTGTTGTAAAAAATTTTTAAATTCTAAATGCAATGCATTCTGTGGCTAATTTATAGCGTTGCTTCAACAAAGAAACTGATCTCCCATATTTTAAATCTAATATGCTTTTATCTTTTTTTTGGAAGTAAGGAAATAACACCATGCCATAGGGTGTTGGATAGCATGCCGGTTTGATAAGCTGATTTTAATGCCTTTACTGATTTTGATTTGATATTGGACCAGAAAAAGTTATAAAAGGCTGCCGGAAATCCATCTGACCCTGGTGATTTTCCATTTTGGCACCTCTTTAATGTGTCAAGTAACTCTTGCTCTGTATCTGACCTTCACACCGATATTTTCCTCATTCTGTAAGTTTTGGAATATTTTCATCATGTGCAAAAATCCGTCTGTATGTTGCATCATCTTCCATTTCATCATATGTTTTGTTACTTTTATGCAGATTTTGATGAAAAAAAAGGTTTTCCTCTTTAAATATATCTGAAGCGTCAGTAATAATTTTGTTTCTTAGTTGAAGTCTGTTATATGTTTTCTAATTATATTTCTTCTTCTCCAAATTGAAGAAATATTTTGTTGGTTTTTAACCTTTTTCATACAATTTATTTTTGGATCTGACCCTTGCTCCTATACTGCATACTTCATTTCAGCTTTTAATAGCGTTTTCACTTCTTCTATATGTTGTTCTGCTTCTTGTGAGCCATTCTCGTCAAGTTCCGCCTCTAGATATTTTATTTTAACTTCCAAAGCTTCAATTTTTCTTCTCCTTTCCTTTTTTTCAACTTGAGAACTGAATTGTTTTTGTTCTTATCTCTATTTTCAACATTTCCCATAACATTATATCATCTTCACTATCATAAAAATAATTTGCCTCTGTTATGCATTCTTTAATCCCATTTATGTAAGCATCTTTTATCAGAGAACAGTAGAACTTAAAAAATCCTGGACCTCGTTTATATTCATTTAACTGTAAAGATAATTTAATTGCTGAATGATCAGATTTGTTACCAGCGAGAATATCAGTTTCTGAAACTAATCTGCATAAGCCAAATGAAATTAGAAGAAAGGCTTAATCACCTTGTATATGGGTGGGATTTTTCTTTCTCCAAATGTATCTTTCTGTTGTTGGGTTCTTTTGTCTCCAAATATCAAGTGAGTCTGACTCTTCCATCCAAGTTTTAATTAAGTCTTGCACTTTGACTTGAGTTGTGGGGTTACCCCCTTTTTCATCTTTCGCAATGTCTGAAACAAAATTATGATCTCCACCTATAGTTCTATGTTTCCTTGGCAGGTTTTCGATTTTTCCAATAAAAGTGTCATAAAGCTCTCGACTGTCAGTTTTACAACCAAATACATTTGCTAGTGTATATATGATTTTTATTTAGAGTTATATCTAATATAATAATTTCTTTTTTCTTGGTGGTCACTCTGACCCCTAAGCGAAAACTCTACGGTTCTTGGGTCAAAAGGCAAATGAAGTCAGTTTGGTCTTTATTAGGCCTTATACAAAAGAACTTGCTCTAAATGGCACATCGAACACCGTACAGTTATCGACACTCACGTATAATTTATTTGCCTGCTAATGTTAATATACTTGTCTTTATTTCGGGACCTATCCACACTGGGTACTTTTTGGCTCTCCCACGAGTGTCAACTAGGCTCATATTACTATGATGCATAACCCTGGTCTCACACATTATGATATGACAGCAAGATTGCCATAATGAATCTCAACACAATGTACTTATCATGGCAGGTTTCCTGTGGATCAGACCCAAGCACTGTGTTGTTTATTCCACAAGTGTCGTAGAAGCAACACAGAACTTGGTCTTATTTGGAGCCAACAGGGCAGGCACAATCAATAAAAACATACTGTAAAGATGACAGGGCCATAGCCTTGGGGTCAGATTGGTAATATTGTTCGGGGCACGGGGGTATTTTTAGTTAATACCTCCATGCTGTGAGTAACATTTGACTCGTAGGTCTATAGGTCAAAGCCATGTTAATAAAGAAACACCAACTTTAAATGGAAGGCTGCCGTTCTGCATGAACACTTGTCCCACTTTTCATTCATTTAAAAAAACCCATCTGCAAGTTGTTGAAGATTGCAGCATACATGCACTTGCTCATGACTATGCCATCAAGTTGAGTCAAGTGATGAGCTAACACTGAGAGCAGGGAGAGGATTTTGTATTTCACCTCCCTGATGAGAGGACACCCCCCCTCCGAAAAACCCAACAGTAGTTAAGCTAATGTTTAAATATGTCATGATATATGTACATGATGCGTGCATGAAATAATGTGTATTACAGATTTGTACGCAAGTTGCCAGCTATGCTGGAACTTCAGGTGTTTGCAGTTGGAGGGTTGAAAATAATGGACTGATCTCGAAGAGGGCCCGATGCAGGGAAATGACAATAACCCACACATGCAGACAAGTGGCAACATTGTGACAACAAGATTGCAATCTTCTCATCACATCATAATGTGTGAGACCAGGGTTATTCGGTAGGGTAGTATGAGTATAGGAAACACTCTTGCCACTACCAAAAAGTACCCATTGTCGATAGGTGGGAAGACGGCAAATATACATGCCTACCTGGGCACTTTCACCTTTATTTGGGTCAATGTTTGTGTTATTGCAGGTGGAAGAGGGCCTGGCTTGTTCCAAGCAGGCAATCATCAGGGATTAACCTGAAGATTGTAGTGCAATTAAGTGTGTATATGCAAATAAAATTGTGCTGTATCATCATTTACACTTCTAGGTGGTTAGTCAAAAAAATGGGTGGACAAAATGTAAAAATTAATCATCATGATCATGTACAGAGCGAGTAAATGTTTGTCAAACTCCATGCATATTAAGTCTTAACTGGGTAAGGATTGTTTCGGCCTGTGAAGCACACTCTGTCTTTTATGTTCTGAATTTTATGTACATCTTCGCTGGAGCTAAAAACCCTGCTTGGCAGAAAGGGATTTTCATTTTTATGTGAAATAAAATGAATCCCCCTCCCCCAGTCTATGAGCTCACATGGTCACTGACCATTACTTGACTTGCCAATCATTACGTGCAGTGACCAAATGCTTTATCATATTTTGTTGTGTAAGTATGTAAAACTACCACCAAACAGACCAATTTCTGTGTTTTCTCCACTGCACTTCTGAAGTGGAGATAGAACAGCACTTGATGGTTGCTTTTGAGCCAAGTATGGTTGCTCAAGCAAGAAACTTATGATCTACTGTAAATGTGTTTAATTTGTGTGGTATTAAATTTCGCAAAATTTGCCAATATGTTGAAAATTTAAATGCCTTGAGAAATTTAGTAGCCCTAAAGTTGCCATACTCTCATACACCCTGTCTTACATATACTATTCAAACAATGTGATTCAGGCTGTTTGAATGATTGACAGACCAAGTTTCACACGATTCATTTATGCAGTACAGGCTACCGATCATTCCACCCTGAAATTGAATAAGTGAAGGCCCATGCAAGTTTTGCAATCAACGGCAGTGTCCTAGAAGCCTGTAGCAAATTCACTACTTTTTACCAGCAGAAAATTCACAAAGTTAATATACACTCAAATTACATTATAAACATAGCACAACGCATTGCGGGACAGTTGTAAAGAATACAGATGATTTAATATCAAACTGAAATGTGTCTACAACATGAATTATATCACTATAGATGCTCTGAAATATGTGGACAATATATTTTGGTTTCAGATATTATACCCCCCCCAAAATTGATATTTTAACAATGTAGTATCCAAAATGTATGTGTGATTAGTGTTAACAAAAGGTTAATTTGTGGCATAAATATAGCGTAAACTTTATAATGGGACTTTTCAGTGTGAGCATTACCTACAAATGTAAATTCCACAGCTTGAAATTAACAATTATTGGCGGCGGTGAGCCCCAGAATAGGAATATTGTGTCAGATATTACCCTTGATACATTAAGCAGAAAGCTGACCTTCCTCCCGGCAAGGTACACAAATGTGAAAGAGAACACATGCTGTCACGTGGAAGAGTGATATTAAGAGAGATGCAATCAATTTTTTGGTTACTTAATTTTAATTGCTGTGTAGCATTACCTGGGAGCACGCCTTTGCAAACATTGTACAATCTGACAGTGAGGGTTGAGAAATCCTACCGCTACATTTCTTAGACGCACGAGATGAAAGAGGGCATCTGTGTATGGTCAGGTTTTTTGAAAGACTTTCATGGCAAGTTTTTTTCCATACCCGCCACATCCTGTTAAGCACGCATCTTAGATTCTTCACAGATGCATCAGGAAAAATTGAATACTCAGCTATACCGGGGTCCTCTTGGATGAAGGGAGTCTGGCCTGATTCTTGGAAAAGCTTCTATGTGACTGTGGTATAGATGTACCTGATTTGGGCAGTCATGGAAACATGGGGCCCAGCTTTGAGAGATAAGTATGTTGAGTTTCTCATGGGAAACAAGGCTTTGGTCTTAATCATTAATCACCAGACATGCAAAAACAAGCAGGTGATGTATCTGGTTTGTAGGCTCGTGTTACTGAGCTTACACTTGACTATTTATTTCTCAACCTGGTGGCTTGCCAGCAAATCTACTGCAGCAATAGATCCTCTTTTAAAAGGACAACTTGATCATTTTTTTCAGGTTGCTCCATGGGTGGCAAAAGAACTCATGGTGGTACCTCCTGGCATACTACCAGCAAACTTAGACGCCATGCCAACCACTCATAAGGGCACCATTGACCAGAGCAGCCTATGAGAGAGCTTTGTGGAGGTTCAACTTTTGCCAGGAACTTTGGCAGTTGAGCCCATATATCCCATCCAGGTTACCGATTTAATCTTTTTTTATTGCTCACATCGATAAGTTAGGGCTACAGGCCTCCTCGATCACTTCTATCGTATCAGCCTTAGGTTTTTTGCATATGCTTGGAGGTAAACAGGACACTACTAGGCATTTCGTGGTTGTTAAAACACTTGCTGGGGTGAGGAATGTTACAGAAGATTGTCAGACCAGGTTGCCTATCACAAGCAACACATTGCAGTCTATCCTAATATTCCAAGTAGTGAGGAACAGATAGAATGCAGTAATGTTTCTTGTAATTTTAACTTTAGGATTTCATGCCTTCTTGACAGTCGGATTGAGTGAATGATTTCTCAGTGCAGAAAGTTTCAACAGGATGTGATACAATAATAAAACTACACGAGTGTGAGTGCCTGGCCGTAAATTCTGCATGGCACGAGCGTACCCGTGGAGCGGAAGGATACACGAGATGCAGCCCGCCGCAGGCGGGCCATCGAGTGTAATTGCAAGAGTGTTGTTTTATTTTTATCCCATGTATGTGTAGTCCAGAGTATTCTCTACCATTCCACATTAAAAGAAGTGATAGTGTTGTGTCGAAACAGCAATCAACGACAAATACCGCAGCAGACGATAAATGAACATCCTAGGTGCGCACCCATGAAAAAGTGGTCAGCGCGAAAGTAGAGCATCCACGCGACCGTTCTACACGGGCGTGTGGATCGGCAATAAATTCTACACGGTGCAGAACGGCCCGTCCGTGGTTACTGTGGACTACACATACATGGGATAAAAGTCACTGACTTACATTGGTGGTGCAAAGGAAAAGAATAGTGGTGACCTTGCGGAAATTTAGGAACAGTGGCAACAGTGGCAAACAAGGACTGCAGTCCTTAACTGTGAGAAGATTAGTCAAAGAAAATGAATTTCTTTGCCCTTAAAGCGTTTTGGGCAGCTAAGAGGTTCTTTTCCTTGACCATTATTTGTGTCGCAGGGTGAACAAGTAGGCAACAGGTCATTTGACAAACGATTGGCAGAATTAGTTACATACTGTGGCTTTGATGCTAAATTGTATAAAGGATACAGTCTCTATATTGGAGCTGCCACAGAGACAGCTGCACAAGGGAAGTGTGGTTCCAATATTGCAAATTTAGGTAGGTGGCGCTCTGATGTATTTAAACGATTCATTCGGTTAGTTTCCCTCATATCCTCAAATAATTAACACCTCCCGATTCTGTGGGATTTTGCTTATGACAGTCACTTACTGTGGTTTTAGGGTACTGCTCTGTTTTTCTATGTTGGTCAGTCAAGGACTGCTTGTCCCTTCATATTGAAATTTATTTTCATTGTGCCATGGTCACATGACAGAGGTAGTCTCAGTAGAAGGGTGTAAAAAATGGAGGAAAATATTTTCTCCCGGAGATAGGAATGTAACTGGAAGGAAATTGTCAGATTGGGACTGTACTATTACCATGGTTTAATTTCATACAGCATAAGGTGCCAATTAAGGACGGCACCGCATGCTTAAATGTATATGGTAGACAGAGTGTCAGATTAGCACTGCACCATTGTTGCATTTAGAAATTTTCAATGTATTTCTTAATTGTTGTTTTCACGTACAGTTGTGAGCCAAGGACTGCAATTCCTGATTTTAACTCAAATTTCTTGGATGATGTCACATTTAATTTACACTTTCAGACAAGGACTCCATCTCCTCACATTACTTTAGTATGAGGTGTCAGCCAAGGACTGCTTCCCTCACATAATTAACTTAGTAACTTCAGTATGAGGTGTCAGAAAAGGACTGCATTTCCTTGCATCTCTAACTTAACAATATGAGGTGTCAGGCAAAGTCTGCATCTCTTTGGCCGTACAAAATGTACAAAAACTATAATGGTGTCAGACAAGGACTGGACCCAGTTTGTAAAGATATTAACTCTTTTAGTGCCAATTACGTCTAAAGTCGATCTACGTAGTCAGACAAATCTGAATTATCATAAAGATCCCAGATTCGTATTCCTCGTAAAAAGACGCTTCGTTCTGGTAACAGTATGCCTATAGTTACAGAGAAAATACCCCAGGTTAACAGCACTAAAAAGGTTCAGGGATGTTGATGTTTTTGTTGCTGTTTTCATATCAATTGGTCTTTGTAATACATGTGTCCCTGTGCTAACACAAGAATTTCATTGACTCAAACACAGTAGGTAGTGGCACTAGTAGTGTAGAAGGTTTATTTTGTACTAGTTAATTAAGTTTTTTTATTATTCCATTTTCCAATTCTCAACGTATAGATGTGAACAATCCCATACAAACTATTTTGTTCAGAAACTAGCGTTACAGTAACCCGTTAAATGCTCAGTAAGTTATTTGGAATTACATGGGCTACTTATTTTGGATATGAACATGCTTATTTCGGTCTATTCTGAAACCTTTTCATTTAAAGTAATTCTGTCCAAGGACATCCCTTTCCATTGGGCAGCCAAGGCTCTCCTACTGCTTTCTATTAGTCAAACTTTTGCCTAAGGTGACTCGTGTTAACCAATAGAAGGGTCTGGGGATTTTTAGAGTTTGGATAAAAAAGTTTCTTTTTCCCACCTCCTCTCCTTCATGATACCTGCTTCGAATTTTAATCTTTGGAAAATTACATATAAAGTTAAGCAATTTAGTTACCTACAGGTACCATGGTGACATATGTATTGTGTCTTATTATATCTTACATGTTTGTCTTTGCATAGAATTCTTGTATATTAATTGTTAGGGAGGTTGTTGTTGCTCAGATACATAAACCAGTGTATGCCAATTCATTATATACTATCTTGGATTTTACGTAAATCATTTCAAAATATGTAATTCTTTCCAGGTAGCCTTTTATTTAGAACTTATGAATGACAGGGCTAACTGTGACCTACAACAGTATTGCCAATCTGTACTTTTGCCGAATGGGCATGGGAATATATATATATATATATATATATATATATATATATATATATATATATATATATATATATATATATATATACATATATATATGTATATATATATGTATATATAAATATAAATATATATATATGTATGTGTGTGTGTGTGTGTGTATATATGTGTGTGTTTGTGTGTGTGTTATGTGACCACAGAACTGCCGCGTCCGAAACCAGCAGCCTTCGCCACCAATCACATGGCCGAAAGAGGGGGACCGCACATACCAAATCCCCATTCTAAAAGGAATGGTTCAATGGAGGCAGGTATGCGTGAATGCCGCACGTATATATATATATATATATATATATATATATATATATATATATATATATATATATATATATATTATAACATGCTTTGTTGACGATATGAAGAGTATCAACGAGCACTGGATGTCACATAACAGAACGAGTAAGCAAAGCGAACGAGTTCTGCTATATGGTATCTAGTGCGAGTTGATTACTTGATATCGTCTACAAAGCACGCTATAAATTTTTTTATCCCATGTTTGGGTCGATTTCTAAATTTCAATACACAAAGCAAAAATAAGAGCGACATTTGCAGAAAGTTTTACTCCTCATCATCACACTTACTGGTGAAACCGAAAGAGTACCGACACCACCGCAAGAGTGGCGATCCACCGGAAGAATACCGATATATCATATCGCTGCTCTGTGGCTTTAAGGCCTATGATACGGTATTGATACAAGCTTAGTATAGTACTAAAATCGACCAAAACATTATATATATATATATATATGTATATATATATATATATATATATATATATATATATATATATATATATATATATATATATATATATATATATATATACAGGCGTGCGTGAGGGCCTGCTTGTAAGTGGAGTAACACAGGTAATAGGGGATCAGGAAGACGTTGTCATTTGCATTGATGTGCAAACACAAACTTTGACAAGGCTTTGGCAAACCTACACATAAATCCCAAGTAAGTCTCGGTGCGTTTCTTTTTTCAACTACACATACATTAATATTAGGCATCTTAAATCTCAATAATTGTTAGAGAACTGCTTGTTCAGCAGGCCATTTGGTCCTCAACATGCAATATTCAACTTAAAGTTCAGAAAAAAAGTGGCCGGTGGACCAGCGAGAAACTTGAGCAAGGGCCGGAAGTGGAAGCTGAGGTTGGTCGACAGCTAGAATGAATATACAAAAACCCAATGCACACGACAAAGCTTCTGATGGTGTCAACAAAAAGGGATAATTGGATATTGGATGATATATGGGTTCACAGGCGCCTTTAAGCTGAACGCCTTTCACATCGAGAACGTAGTGAAACTGTCTACTCCATGCCGGCCTTTTCCCGACGTTAACGTTGTATGAGACCATCGCAACGGAGAAGAATTGGCTGCTACAATTTCAGAAAAGTAGTTCCACTTTGATTCGAAATAAAAATGCTGTCATAAAAATTAACTCGGATGCTAGGTTCCCTCGTGTGAGGTATTCCATGTATTCCAGATTTGCCCTCAGTGCGCAATTTGAATACAACACCAGAACTTCCGGGTACCGATGTAATCTGTGGATGTTTCCAAAATGCTGGCATGGAGCAAGTTTTGAAACCTGTGCTGAAAGTTGAATGTGATCAGCCTAAACTCCCGTTTGAACACTTGTCGGAAAGAATGTCTGTCCCAAACACCTAAATATTAATTACAGGTGCACTGCGGTTTACTAAATGCACCATACTATTCATCTGTATTGAATAATTAGCCAGTTAATTGCTAAAAGACATCTAGTATCAATGCCTTAAAGTTAGCACACTGTTAGAAATATCTTGTATCTTATAGGTCTTATCAACCCCCCCCCCCCATCAAAAGAAAGGATAACACGGTCAAGTTTGATATACGGAATTCACTCAAGGCGTATACTTTTACCTATTATTTAAAGCAGGACCTTGTGTGGTCAAAACAATAGAATGTTTTACAAAATGCGTAAACTCGTGTGTAAATGAAAATGGTAAATATTGAGTCATGTTTATGAAAGAAATGCATTTGTGACATCATCATGTTAATGACGGTTAGCGGCAATATTTACTGTTATACCATATATTCCTGTCAGCTGCCACATGTTAAAACCGTCTGCAGCAATATGTCTAGAAACACGAGGAAGGGTTTCAAAACAATTATATCGCTTTTCGCATCATTAGTCCAAATATATGTTTATATATATATATATATATATATATATATATATATATATATATATATATATATATATATATATATATATATATATATGCATATGTATACTCTTTACAATACAGTGAAATTATACACTGCAATTTCCTTGTATGAGGATTTTTAATCGATAACAGTTAATAATCCAACAGATTAACTAGCTGACTGGCATCAGAATATTATTTGTGGTGAATCCAGATTACCTTTGGTCATGTTCACTGACTGCTTACCTATCATTGGTGTGAAAATAGTAATATTACCTCGACCAATGCAAAGCTGTTGACCTGGACCATTTATTCTTTATATATATATATATATATATATATATATATATATATATATATATATATATATATATATATATATATATATATATATATATATGTGTGTGTGTATTTATTTATTGATTGATTGATTGATTGATTTATTTATTTATTTATTTATTTATTTATTTATTTATTTATTTATTTATTTATTTATTTATTTATTTATTTAAGGGTACTTGCATCAACGGTTTGCATGATGAGTTCCAATCTGAGGAGGTCGTTATATTATTCCAACAGCACCACGTTTCTTTATATTAGTACGAAAACAATTAATATTTGACAAGAAAACAATAAAAATGAGTACACTTTTCTTATATTTACATGTGAATGTGGACGTTTTCCTCAAGAGTCAAATCTTATCATATATTCTCTTGACACATTATTACCCACTTAACTCATTCCACCCTGATGACGCTTTTTCCCGCTAATATCTAAATGTCGTCTGCTAATTGTATTTTACTAATTTAGGGATTATTTTTCAATATTTTGGATGAAACTTGCATGGAAGATCATCCAAATTATATGCCCATAGTCAACAGCTTTCCTTGGTGCGCTCTGGGCGCAATGCGCCCAGAGCGCGCCAAGGAAAGCTGTTGACTCAGTCTTCTATCAGGGTGGAATGAGTTAATGTTGTTGAGCTGTAAACTCACAACAGCATATACTCAAAAAGCATCTCACACCAAAATTGATAAATTAATTTGCATTAAAGTTTGGCAAAGTCTATATTCGTTTGTTTGTGTAATTTTTTTATCATGTAACTGATCATTTTAAAATGTTAATACACATGTTAATTCAATAGTTAAAGTCATCATATATAAAGAAATTGTTAACCTGGAACAATAAATATCTATTTTCACCATGCTGCATTAAATTGACACTTCAGGTCAGTGAATGCATTCTTGCAATTGACAATGACTTTATACTTGTTCCCATACAGCCAAAAATACTTGAAGTTCTTTACCAAGCGGTAGTAATCTATTGAGTATCTATTTCATTCTCTGAAATTATGAGTGTACAGATTGTGGTCGTTTACCAACCTGTAGTAATTTGTTTACATTCTTTTCTATTTCCAAAAATTACGGATACACATTTGAGGTTCGTCCAGTGATTGTTTTTCTATCTTATTTATAAAAGCAAGGGTATTTGAAGAGTGGTTCTTTGCCAACGTCTAGTAATCTATTCACATTCTAAATTATTCTCCAACAATAAGGATATACAATACACGCACTAATAAACTGCTTTCGGTGGCATATCACCAGTTTCGGCGGCAGCCAATTGAAGGGTCAGGGTGTGACTGCAGGTCGGCGGCGGCAGACAGACCACCTGCATTTTTAATTGTATTTGTGCCGCTGCACAATAAAGTCTATACGTCATGTAAATGTACTTTACCTAATATAAAAGACCACTTATTTTATGATCACTTGATTCTAGTCGAAAAGTGGTCTTAAATTGCAGGTTTGGGATTCAATACATTGACTGAATGAGATACAAAGTTGTTCATCATGTATCAAGTTGATGGAGTACAAGTCATGTTATAAAGTCAAATAAATGAATATAATCACTGGAACCTTTTCCATTGTCAACTTTAGATCCATATTTTACATGTAGTATGCAATACAAAGTGGAGCCCACCGGCAAGGAGCAGTGGTCAGCGGCAGAGAGCGGCAGGGAGCCGCGGTCGGCGGCAGACAGCATCTAAGTAAGGCCTACTGCCGCCAGCCGCCGATGGCTGTCGCTGGAACTGGTCACATGCCGCCGAAAGCAGTTTATTAGTGACAGGTCTCAAGTAACCTGTAGCAATTTATTGATTTACTATTTATTGACTTTCTATTAAGTTTAAATAAACTTTGCCTGCATGAACAAAGTGAGTGCCATTAATTTCCTTTGGTGGAGAAAAGTCTTCTTGCCTTATGGTCATCATTGCAAGTCCTGAGGCAGGGAAGCAGACAAACATTAACTTTGATCATTAACAAAAACACTGTGTCGCTTTTTTTCCCCCGAAAATGTTAGAAATGTGTCTACAGTTTTCCCTGATGGGAATCCGAAGTGATTCTGCGTTCTAACACATATACTTCTATCTCACCAACGATTCTGTCAGTAGCTTTGAACAGGTTGTCCAAGAGGGATCCGACCTCATCTTGATACTTCTTTGACTGCAGATAGACTCCAAGCAGCACAGGCCCGTGCTTGTAACACTGTAGCAGGTACATAATATGTTTAATAATATGCGCCACAACAACGCAGCTATCACTGATGTCTTTGTTACAGTAAATATCAATTCTGTACCTATACCCTAACCTGACCTTCAGAGAAGATCCAAAGCTTACAGCAAAATATTGACCTGAATCAGTTTGGCTGCCAAATAAATGATACTTTTCTGTCTTGAATATGTGTTCGTAATTAGTAAGAAGTGCTTTATACGGTTCGACGTTGATCAACCAAACACCGTCTGGAAGTATTTGAGACAAATCCATGCGATGAGTGAGAGTTTCAATGGCACTTGACGTAGACAGATGTTGAACATTGTGGATTGGAAATCTTCCACTTAACTCAGATGTGAAGGCATCAGTCATGATACTGCGAAGGTGATCTGCTGAGGTGAATCTATCCAGATGGTACTGGAAAAAGAGGTTGTTAAAGAGAATGATGAAATCAGACCTTTCCTGATATGTTCTCTCTGTCTCTGTCTGTCTGTCTGTCTCTCTCTTTCTCTCTGTATGTCTCTGTCTCTCTCTCTGTCTCTGTC
Organism: Hermodice carunculata; assembly: GCA_964020975.1. Taxonomy (NCBI): domain Eukaryota; kingdom Metazoa; phylum Annelida; class Polychaeta; order Eunicida; family Amphinomidae; genus Hermodice; species Hermodice carunculata. Next base: position 12,407,909 of record OZ026620.1, read on the forward strand.
TGTCTGTCTGTCTCTCTCTCTATATATATATACGTGTGTGTGTGTGTGTGTGTGTGTGTGTGTGTGTGTGTATGTGCGTTTGTGTGTATGTACTTGCAAGGAGAGGAACAACAATATACAAATAAATTCATGAGACTAATTGTAAGAGTAACATTGGTTTCAAAACATATTATATTGAATCAGTTGGAGATGTACGGCAAGTCAAATCTGCAAATGTCCAAACTGTGTGAAGATAGTTTTTTACTTTATTCACGGAGTGTGTAATACTCTATAAAAGAGTTTCGTGCAGGACCACTCCTTGCAAGGAATTAACGACTCCTTGCACAGAAGTGAAAAATCTACACAGTAATACGAACTCTGCACACAGAATTTTAAACTGTAAGGTCAGAAGGTACAGCACGACACACCCGTTGCTATTGGCTTCCCAAGCGCCGCCAGGAAAGGATAGTCCTCAAAAGAAAAAAAAATTCACATTGTATTGGTGTGGTAGGATCTCGGTGTATGCAACCAGTGCCTGCATAAAGAGGTCCACCACTTTGATGACGACATTGTTCAAATATTCCTGTGGAGATTTATTGAAAATGATTTTATTCTATAATTTTCCTTACCATGTCAGTGATGCATCTAATAAGGTTGTTAATCCATGCGTTTTAGCATTTTATGATCAGCCAAGAAGCTGTCGATAACAAATATACAGTCAGGCCGCCTTTAACCGTCACTTGATAATTCGGCACCCTTGAAATTCGGCAGCAATGAGCTGTGAACGGATTTCCCCCATTGATTTACTACATGATAATCCGGCACCCTTGAATTTCGTCACCGGCATGTTAATTTGAGAGAACAAAAGGGCTTTTTTCAATGTAATTTGCCTCTTTAATCCGTCACTTGATATTCAATGGAGCATATACCTTGCAATAACATACCCCATTGCGCCGTACCGCAAAATCAACAATCACCTGATCTGTTCCAAACAAGTTCCGAGTTGATAAGATGTTTAATTGTTCCCGCCTTAAATGGTTAAATTTCATTGCAATGGCCAGAATCCAATGAGGGAATTTGTGGTGACGACGTAGCAAACGTTCGGCGCAGAGAACAGTTAAAGATATGAAAAGTGAGCGAAATAAACCAAAAAAGATTTTGGATTTCTTTGTGCCAAAATAAAGGCAAAATATGTCCAAATACGTGTGTGAGATAAACATTAGGGTTGGGACATTTATGCCCGCTCGCTCCAGTAATTTTGAACGTAACATTAATTGGACATATGGATATGAATACACTGAATAAAGTATTTTCCCTATAATTTGCACGTTTCGTTTTTACAATTTCATATGATTGGTAATACATGTATGTGATTATGTTTTTATTTACTCCTTGTTAGGTGCAAATTTGGTATCTTATTCTCTATATATCCTGGTGAATTATACTGTGATTTGTTAATCTGGCAGCCTTGCTAATCCGGCAAAATGACCAAAAACAGATGGTGCCAGATAAACGCGGCCTGACTGTAATTTTTCCTGCAACTTTTATGGATATGTAATAGCTAGTATTCGTTTGATGAAGTTTTATCAAACCATTTACTGTAGTTTTTATTAATTTTTCTTGCTATAATGAAACATAGTATATATTCGTTACAGTTTTGCAAGAACGCAATCCACAGATTCCTCTCTTTCCGCCATGTCGATCTAATTTTGACATTTACACAAATTAATGTTCAATAGTGAAACCAAAATGAGGGACCCTTTAGAAAGTAAATATTGATGGCTAAGAATTATATGGCAGGGATTTTAAGACCCAAATAACATGCAGAGGATTTAAAATTAAATTAGGAGTTTTTGTCAAATTTCCGACTGTTTTTCTATCTCTGCACACAGGGCCTTTGTTGGGAAGATCATATTCAATATACTCTATGCCGGCAATAAAAACTTATTCTGCAGAAAATTAACAACTCTGCATAAAATGAAAATTTCTATAAACATATAATATTTATGCATATATACTCTCTTCATATAATTAACCAGGATCAAGACTAAAGTTAGAAATAGAAACAAACACAGTTTGCAGGCTCCAACATCATGCAATAGCAATGGAAGAAGCACATCGCGTAAAAGGAAAACATGAATTTGACATCAAAAGAAAAATAAGATCATATACAATCAACCCGACATGCGTATTCTTTTTCTCACACATGTGTTCCATTCCATGCCATAATTCAATTTTTATAGAAACTGAAAATAAAATATCCAAATCAATATTCTACGACCAAAATCTTGAACTTAAACTTTCATCACCACCTAACTATATCAATATATATTGCAACATTTGAAAACTACATATGCTTCATGCCATTTTATATACTTCTGCAACAGTAGTTCCAATCCAATCTGATGGAAGTGACAGGAGGAGAATCTTCCTCCCAGGCTGTTGATCAGGATCGAATAGTCAAGGACACACAGCGCGCAAGCCGAGGTTGTGTCCAGCAGAGGACGGGCACTTCCTTGGGTAAGAAATTTTTGCAAAAAAAATTACAATGCATTGCATTGCATATTCGGACTCCCATATCGAGCCGCAAGGGTTTGATATGAATCTGAATCCAAATTTCAATCCCCCCCCCATGCAAATAACGTGTCAACAATACAAAAAACAAATAAAATAAAAACAAAAATAAAATATATGAAAGAAAAATAAATTTAAAAAAAATTAAAAAAAACAAAAAAACAAACAAAATAACCCCAAACAAAACACAGCAAACCCTCACATTTCTTTGGAAATGGCAGTGTACCAAACTCTTTGAAAAGTATAATCATTTCCAATAATGCGGCACTTTGTGTCAATACTGTATGTCACCACATTTTCCACACCGTTTGTTGGGATTTTTCCGGTGATATTATATGATAAAGCAGGATAATAAAGTGGGGAGAGGGGGAGTAGGTGGAATAAGAAAGGGCATGTTTCACCAGTTTGGTAGAGCTAAGGTCTCTGCTGAAATCTCATGGATATTTGATGCTTTCCGTTTTAAGAAGGCAGATCCAGTTGTTTTTAGTATGGTAACAGGTGAAACACACCCATGCAGAGTAGCAGGTTTTCCGGCAAGTACATGAGTTATATGCCATACTATTTTCCTTCTACTGATTTCTCTTTAATGGACTGGCTTCATTGCATGCACATACCAGGAAGCTTCATCAATGAGCGTGAACTTTATAAGAGTTCGGAGAGATGCACTGAGTTAGTTGGGCTGGTGAAAAATTAGTATGAGGGTGTCCATACTAAATGCACTGCCCCCCCCCCCTTCCAAGACCTGGTGTAGGCCCGGAAGGATGCTATGTTTCATTTTTTTGTTTGGTTTGATTCATTGGTATTAAACATTATGCAATATGGAATTTCTCTGGGCGATTATTGTTGAGTAAGATGTACCAAATGCATTTTGTTGAAGATGGAAAAACAATAACAACGTCACTGACATTATTTTCATATATGTATATATATATATATATATATATATATATATATATATATATATATATATATGTTTATATATATGTATATATATATATACATATATATATATATATATATAAGATACATTAACGTTTATGATGCTGATACATTTCAGTGATAAGTAAGCAAGTTTAAAAACACAGAGTTGATATATTTCGCAAAGTTATGCTTTTTCGTTTTGCTTTAATTACCGGAGAAGCGGAGAGGTTTGCTTTATTTATTTTGCATATAAAACCTTTTTCTGGACATTTAAAAGTAATTACCCGTGTAGTGACCAGTTTTGCTCCCATTTTCGATATTGATTTCCTTGCTGCTGAGGCATTATAAGTTGTCCATCTGCATAGCGCCATGGTGGGATATTTTTTCAAGAACTGTTCCAATGCAGAATTGAAAAAGTATCCAAAAACTATCCCTTTGCCCTTGTGACTATCTGACACTCGACTTGCTTGGCCAATATAGGCAGTGTCGTCATCAGTGACTTGAAACATCGTAAATCCTACCTGCAAATGCGCAGACAACAGGTACAGTCAGAAATTCAAGAGCACAGGTAAAGGGTACCATAAGGAAAACAAGTAGAGACAATGGTACATTGTATGAAAGACAAGAGCACATACAACAGGTATACAGTAGGAAAAAGTAAAGCACAAATAATGGGTATATAATAAGAAAAACAAGAACACAGACAGTGTGTATGTGATAATAAAAACGTGCGCAGACAGATATTCTAAGAAAAGCAAGAATAACACAGGAGATATATTGAAAAAAACGAGAGCAAGACAGTTTTTGACAGTTTTAGGAGCTTCATTTGACAAACATTAGAGAGACCTTTTCACGTTCATTTCTCATGACTGACCAACAATTTTGTCTCCATCCTGGTGTATAAATTTGCCTTCCAAATGACTTTTACTGTACCGCTCAATGCTATACCCATTTAGTGAGCATAACGGAATTTCCCATTAAACATGGCAATTGCATAATTTTGATGTGGAACATATACAAACATCGCCAATTGACACGGTGTTTAATTTGCTCTAACACAGAAAGATGAAGAATACGTTTGTCACACTCCTTTCAGAAACAGTAGCATTATTTGGGCAACCAAAACGTTGAATTTGTCCTATTCTTCCTTGAATTTCTGGCTTATATCAAGCTGGGCTCATGAGAATTGTGAAAGACGTCAAAAAGCATGTTTGCGGTGTGTTTTTTCATTTGACCCATCTCAATCATGTATGATTTAATGATAAGATGAAATATAATATGTAATGACTGTAGTAGGACATTTGCCAGTTTGTCTAAAGGAATGGTGCAATGGATGACAAGACCACAAAACATAAACCCCAACATTTAATGTCTACTTTCAACCATAAAATCAAAGCCAGAGTCCTTGTCATACCATAGCCATTTTGCGCAAGTTCCGTCAAACGTGGACATTAACTAATCATTCTTCTTGAAAAATAATGGGTGCATTGCATTTTTGTTCTGACACAATATGCTACAAAATGCGACTTCCACCAGAAAAGTAAGTCTGCCCAAGGAGTTAATTTTTGACGTCATTATTTTATACTCTAAATTGCCGATACGTTATGCTACATGGTCGTAGCATGGATGGAATAATAATGCCCTATTTATATATACTACACACTAATTAAGCATAGTAAGAGATTTCTTTCAGGCAGACATTGTGTAATTATTTTTATGTGAACTGTCATTGAAATAATATATATTTAAGTCCGTTTCCGAGGGGAGGAATTTTATGTATCATTACATACGTAAGTGAATTATGACTCCATTGTAATGTTTTTGTACATTTATGTGTTGAATTGATTGCATACGATTGAGGCTAGAAACAGCCAATCAATTTAGCATGTTGTTGGTTGTTGGGCAGTGGTCTAAGTATTTTTTCCATCCCTTTTATATAAGCATAGAAGTTCTCACTAGTTCATCACATCCCTTTGTATAAGCATAGAAGTTCTCATTAGTTCAAGGTAATTTCAGTGACACATTTTCCTGCAATTGAGCTGTATGTTGAGTGACTAATTAAAACCGGTAATGTGAGTGTTTGTACTGCATTCCATGTACAATTCTCGAAAGACAGAAACGCTTACAAGCTCAATAACAAGTTGCAGGCTAACCAGAAAGCCATGCTAAAATTCCCATAAGTAAGAAAGGGAAGCAACCAACACCATCTGCTGGAAAATGGTTTTACTATGCTAAAATGGGCCACTGAGTTGCAGTGTGAAGAGGACAGTGGATTCCTGAGTGAAGAGAACTGCTGAGACCTGAATAAAGAGAACTTCAACATAACAGAACTATTGAAATAAAATATGTGAGCAGCACTGATTAACATTTACTAATGACATTAACTTTGAGCACTCCTTGATAATTCGGCCTGTTCAACCTTCTCGCATTTAGATATTTTGACCAGCTGTGAAGATCAACTTGGAGGTCAAGATTGTTGAAACCTTCCCCCTTTGTGTACAGTGCCTCTGGACAGAGACTTGAAACATTAGGCAGTCCACAACTCGAAGTGGACAATGCTTCACTATTGGAAGGAATTGTGCTTTGAATTGAGAATAAGATGATACTTTGACATGATGCCTTGAAAAAGTAATGTGGAATACTTGATTATCCATGGCAAACCCTTCATGGTTTGACTAAGATAACGACTGTGATAAGACAACAAAGATTATGAATTGAGAAGAAATGCCATAACAAAGAAACTACAGAAAATTGGACACAAGGCCATTGATAGAATATTACATGAGTATGCTGATATCCTTAGTGGAGAGATGCACTGCATGGGTTGTGTGATGTGGGTCTTATTACAATCAACATCCAAAAAACCTCCACGGATGAAACAAACAGCATAACAGACACATTTAGCCGAGAGGAAGCTCATAGAAGTTTAGTGGATGTTGGAAGGTGGAGTCATCCAACTAAGTTCAAGCCAAAGTTCCTCACATATAACTTTAGGAACAGAATCAGATGTGTCAACAAGATTGTACATGGACAATAGAAAATTGAATGATATATAAATAAAGCACAGTTACCTTTTACCATTGATCCAGGAAATTTTGGATCTGGTAGGTGGTTCCACCATTTACACAACTGTGGATTTCAAAATGGATTACTTCCTGTTGGAGAAAGGATAATCCTAAAAGCATTTGTCACTATAGTCTTTTTGGAGTTTCTCATAATTCCCCTTGGTTTTACAAAAGCATGTAGTCAATTTCAAAGAATTATAGAGAAGGTGTAGTCAGCATTAATTATTACCTGTGTCCTGATCTACATTGATGGCCTGATTATTAATTTGGTAGTATAGATATGGATTCAATGCTGAACATTTGTATGATGTATTCTAAAGAATAGACCAGTTCTAAGGACTCGGGTTTGATTGGTTCACTTTGGGAAGCACACGTAGCTTTGTTGACATTTTGTGCTTGACCACACTGGCTGGACTATGCGAGGACGATCAGAAACCAAAACACAGGATGTGCTTGGATTTAATGAAAAATCAAATTGTCAGCAAACTAAAAATGCACATTTCACCACTGATGTGACATTTTGGGTACCGGTAAAAGATTTGCACTGTTCCTCACAATCCATGCTGAAGTCACCAGTGTTATCCGTTGTAAACATGAAGCATGGGCAAGACTCGGCCACTTTCTGATTGGTAAGTCAGGCCAAAAATGGAATGCATAGTTAATTACTGTCCGGAAAAGTTTGGTACAATTCGGTATGAACAGGGCTATTGTTAGTGCCGCACTGAAGTTAAAACCAACCAAATGTAGCTTTACCAAAAATGAAGTGAGATAACTAGGTTACATCATCAATAAAGATGGAATTAAAGGCAACCTGCAGAAGGTGGATGCCATCGAAAAAATGCAACCAGCCACTGAAGCGAAAAGGAGCAGATCGTTTCTTGAAATGTGTAATAAATATTATTACCAGACCATTCCAAATTATGTTAAGATTTTTGAGTCTTTATATAGGCTGAATAGAAATAATTAACTATTAAAAATGGGGAAAAGAAATGTTGAAAAAAATGTAAAAACATATTTAAATGGCTTAACCTATGGCTAAGCCAATTTAATATTTTTTTACATGTCTTATCAAAGCAACAACATGACATAAGTTTTTTAACATGTGATTAAGTTAACTATCATGTTCATTCTGGGTTCATGCAAAATATCTATGCTAAAAACAAAACTAAGCAAAACAAGTAATAAAGTCTGTGATTGTTACTTGACATATTTTCTGGGACCAATCAGTCGCATAAATACGGAGAGCTCACCATTTAGTAATATCACAGTAGCATGTAATGCTACTGATATACAACAATAATCAGTCCCAGTGTCTTGAAATGAAAGTTGATTTTTAATTATAAGCTTAACTCTATGAATGCCTACATTTGCCACTTTTTAAAAAAGTATTAACACCTACTACTCGTCCGTCTGCTTCCAAAAGATAGCAATGCCTGCTTGGGTCCAGCATATACTGATGGTACATGGAGGGCATGTAGTCGTTCCCACCATAAATATTTCTATTAATGTCCATAACTGCCTCATAATCTTCTGCTGTAGCCTCTCGACAATTGAATGTCTCCTTTGGTGTTCGGTCCATTTTGTCTGACCTGCAATTACCATATTTGGTTCAGTTTCAATGCTAATGTTCCACCTTCACTTTTTTGTTTGTTGTTAGTTGTTTCTAATTCTGTTATTTCTTTCCTTTTTGCTTTTTTTCTTTTGTTTTTACATTTTTCTTGCTTAACCTGTTTTTGGTTAAATTTGCTTTTTTTTTAAATCACGAAACTGCCGAATATTATGTGTTCTATGAAAATCAATTATATTTACATCTTCATCGTGCCCTGAAATACCTTCAAGGGCAACTAGTCCAAACATTTTTGTACTCAATCACTTCTCAAATTAACCTTGGGACAAGCAATCTGGATTTGTATTTTTGTATACTCCCTCAACTATCTAAGCTCTCTGAGGGAAATCAATGAGGAGAGTCCTATACTCAATCTGTCGTCAAATTATTCGACGGGCAATCATTCTACATATTTACTCACTCAGTCTCTAAAGCTCAAAGTACTCGAGACCGAGCTTTATATTTGTATAATTAAATTATCCAACAAGCAAAATCAGTCTGAACAGTGTCTATTTGTATACTTCTTCTGTTACCAAAGGTACTCAAAAGGAATAAGAAGAAAATCTAATATGAGGAAAAAGGAATTACATCATTTCTCTTAAGAGACAGCATGTTTCTTTGCTACTCATGCCAGACGCAGCAGGTCATATGTGATTCTATGGAGAAATATGATGTCAGTGAGGAGACATGCTGATTTGCCATTGAACGTGTACAATTTAATATGATCTATCTTTGAACGCGCTGTTACACAGCAAAACATATGGATACTTTTAATTATAAGCATTTGGTTACATTGAAGTGATTTGTATTCGTAATATAGTTTGAGTTCTTCTACATCACCACGTTCACACACACACACACACACACACACACACACACACACACACACACACACACACACACACATATATATATATATATATATATATATATATATATATATATATATATATATATATATATATATATATATATATATATATATATTATATGCATTTATTTATGTCCAGTTTACGTTTTGTGCTTCGCCATCTGATGTAATGTTCCATGTAGATGACTTGCAATAGTTCTTCTGTGTTCTTTTATTGACTAAGTCAGACTGTTTTTATTTGAATACTGTGATGTGAATGTATTCCAGAATATTTCGCCGGAGTTTGAGTCTTAGTTTACAATCTATGGTCAGCCAGGCATAAAATGTCCCACAGGTTGTCCCTCAGTAAGTGACTGTTTGTGTGCACGTGATAAAACGTGACTAAATTGAAGTCAAATGGCCATCAGTGCTCTAACCCTTTAACACTGAATATACTTATTTTCAGGGCACTTGATCGATAGCAAAAGGAGACAGTCAATGACAGTGCTTTTTATCTATAACATCTTGGGACAAAGTGATAACAAATATGTCAACTGACTGAAATCTGCAAAGTAACAGCTACAAAAACTCTCAATTTTAATTGAATCTGCACATAAAGTAACGATGGCAAGGACAATGCGAAATTTTTAAGATCTACGTATAAACTAAGAAAGGCATAGACAATGCTAATTTTAATTAAATCTACATGTAAAGGTAAGACTGATAAAGGCAATGCCAATTTGATTAAATTTCAGGATCAAGAGACAAGGGCAACATCAGACAATTTTAGATTGAATTTATGACATATGGCATGGAAGGAATCACATTACAAACAGTTAAGATTTTACCCTGGTCTCGTGCAAAACAATTAAATTTCGAACAGACAGGTTTGCCGTATAAAGACAAGGTTTTCCTACAGTGCGTGCACGTTCAATGCCTTTTTCACCGTAGGGAATATTTCTTTTTGCATATACACCTGTTTTTGCCTCACTTTGTACCAAAGCACTGAGACACAAAACTTTAAGACACACATTTAACGACAGCAAGATCGCACGCCCATATTTACGGCAAAATCCTGGCGACTATCGCGGTAATAGGAGAACGTGCATAATTTGCTTCCGTGACTATTAAGAAAACTTACAGTGACGCTCCACAACATTGAGAGATAGTCAAGACACAAGATTAAACATTTTGATTGATCGGGAATTATTTATATTTGAGCTGGTATTCTGTTTTACTTTGTACACGTTATTATCTCGTGGTAATAATTAAATAATGATGCAACAAAGTATTAACAATAAAAGGCCTCACCGCTTGTCCTTGCCACAATAAAGACCCTGCTAAAGTGGGTGTATCATATTTTATGAAAAAAAGGTCTTGACATACTTTATTGTTTACACTCAAGAAACAAAGTGCAAGCACTAACGACATTAAGACGCGTTGTCTTTGGTCACCAGAGGGAGACCTGGCAAACCCCAGCCTCGCTTCCAAGAGACTGGTGGTTGTCAATGAAAAAGAAAAAGAAAAGTTTTCGGTAAGGTAAAAAACAGCAGGTTGGGCTGCAGTGATATATGGTGAAACCTGTCGTGGTCACCCACCAAAGTCACACGCACTTTGTTTGTTCATTAATTAATTAATTAATTAATTAATTAATTAATTAATTTACCTATTTACTTACTTATATATTTATTTATTGATTTATTTATTTACTTATTTATTTATTTATTTATTTATTTATTTAATTAGTTGTTTAGTTTCCTAATTTAAACTAAGAAGAGAAAACTTATGTTAATTAAGAACAGAAAAAGTACGAGATATAAGTAAATAAATAGGATTGAATGAACCGAATAAAAAATGTCTGTTGCAACGTACATTAAAGTCAAATACACATCTGCTTTCCTTTAAACAGTCTAGGAGATCGTTCCACACAATAGCACCATCGTGTGAAAATGAGCTTATAAAACGTGTTTAGTGTGAAATTTCACAAATATGCAGCTTGCCTAATCGGATAAAAACTATGACTTTTGTGGCAAAAGGTATGAATACACCATTGTGGCCAATTAGGTGCAAGTTACCACACTAAATACTTTTTGGCTGTCTTGTGCTGACACCTTTGGGGGCCATTTAACTGTAATAACTCCACTGTTTCAGCTAGACTGTTACATGGACTTATGAGCCTGTTTGTGTTGTCTGGTTTGACGGATATTTTTTCAATGATGAATTTTATACACAGAGGGTGAATCCCATATTCATACACAGTGACGTAATGCTGGCAAGCCGTACATGGAGCACGTTTTTTGCTGGCTATGACAGGTAAACACTGGCATAACTTTTGATTCTATCTACAGACTCACCTGTTTTTTATCTTGAATGTTTTCAATAAAAGGTGTCTTCACAACACCAACTGCATACTTTATTCTAAAATTTGACGCAACAAAAGTTATACGCCTTTATGCTAATATGAAAACATACAGTAAATATAATGGTGGTTTCCTCCCTGGAGGAAAACTGATGCTGACTGATGAAATTTAAACATTTCACCTTTATGTCAAATTGTGCTGCTCTGAATGTTGTCTTATCACTTATATTTGTCACATCAAACCATTTGAGATGGCTATCTTTATTTTTTATGTAAAATAAAACAATTTAATTGTGTCAATGGTTTAAAGTAGGGTATATTGCTGGATTTTCATGTATTAACCAAAACAACAATGATATTTGCATATTTTGGGAGAAAATGAAAAAGTGACTTTTAAATTGACATTCAGGTTACATTCTCCATTTCAAAAGTAGGTTGAATGCGAGCAAAGGAAAACTGTTGACTTAATCTTAAATCAGCGCTTTCAGGGTTAACATAGCTCATACTGCAGCTCGCTATTAGGAAATCAGAAACAAACAAAGTATTCAGTCGGTCTACGTACTGTTGTATTTGGTTACAATTATTTTCTCAATCCAGATTATCAAGTTGCTGTTTGTATTAGTGTACAATGCCATATAAACTATTTTGTTCAGACACTAGTGTTACAGTAACCCGTTCAATGCTCAATTAGTTATTGGGAATTGCATGGCCTAGTAATTTTGGATAGGAATATGCTTATTTCGGTTTATTGTGACACTTTTTCATTTAAAATTATTCTGTCCAAGAACACCCCTTTACAATGGGCAGCCAAGGCTCTCCTACTGCTTTCTATCAGTCAAACTTTTGCCTAAGGTAACTCGTATTAACCAATAGAAGGGAGAGGGGTTTTTAGAGTTTGGGTTAACAAGTTTCATTTTTCTGCCTTCTCTACTTCATGACACCTGCTTCGAATTTTAATCTTTTGAAAATTACGGATAAAGTTAAGCAGTTTAATTACCTGCGCGTACCATGCTGACATATGTATTGTGTCTTTTTATATTACATGTTAGTCTTTGCATAGGATTCTTGTACATTAATTGTTAGGAAGGTTGTAGATGCTTAGATACATTAATCAGTGTAGGCCAATGTATTATATACTATCTTGGATTTTGCGTGAATGATTTGAAAACATGTAATTCTTTCCAGGTAGCCTTTCATATCAGTGCTTGTGAATGACAGGGCTAATTGTGAAGTACAACAGTATTGCCAATCTATACTAATGCCGAATGGGCCTGGGAATATGTATATATATATATATATATATATATATATATATATATATATATATATATATATATATATATATATATATATATATATATATATATATATATATATATATATACATGTGTGTGTGTATGTGTGTGTGTGTGTGTGTGTGTGTGTAGGTGTGTGTGTGTGTTATGTGACCACAGAAATGCCAGCTCTCGAGCCATCAATCTTCGGCACCAATCACATGGCCGAAAATGGGAACCGCACATATCAACTGTACCAAATCTGCATTCGTAAAGAAAGTGTTCACTAACTGCTTACCTACCTTTAGTGTGAAAATAGTAATATTACCTCGACCAAATCAACGCTGTGACCCAGACCATTTATTCTTGTCTATATATACATACATACATACATACATACATACATATATATATATATATATATATATATATATATATATATATATATATATATATATATATATATATATATATATATATCAGGGTACTTGCATCAACGGTTTGCATGATGAGTTTCAATCTGAGGAGGTCGTTTTTTAAGTTCAAACATCACCAACATGCATCAAATCGACACTTCAGGTCAGTGTAATGCGTTCTTGCAATTGATAATGACTTGATACTTGATCCCATAGAGCCAAAAATACTTGAAGTTCTTTACCAAGCGGTAGTAATCTATTGAGTGTCTATTTCATTCTCTGAAATTATGAGTGTACAGATTGTGGTCGTTTAACAACCTGTAGTAATTTATTCACATTCTTTTCTATTTCCAAAATCAAGGATACACACTTGAGGTTCGCCCAGTGATTGACTGTTTTTCTATTTTATTTTATAAAAGCAAAGGTTTTAGAAGAGTGGTTCTTTGCCAACCTCTAATGATCTATTCACATTCTAAATTATTCTCCAAGAAAAAGGATATACAATACACGCACTAGTAAACTGCTTTCGGAGGCATATGACCAGTTTCGGCGGCAGCCAATAGAAGGGGTTGACTGGATGTCGGCGGCGGCAGACAGACCACCTGCATTTTCAATTGCCTTTGTGCCGCTGCACAATAAAGTCTATACGTCATGTAAATGTACTTTACCTAATATAAAAGACCACTCATTATATGAGCACCTGATTCTGGTCGAACGGTGGTCTTAAATTGCAGGTGTAGGATTCAACATATTGGTTGAATGATATACAAAGTTGTTCATCATGTGTCAAGTTGATGGAGATACAAGTCATGTTATAAAGTCAAATAAATGAATATATATTAACTGGAACCTTTTCCATCGTCAACTTCAGATCCATATTTTTGATGATACGCCACGTAGTATGCAATATAGAGTGAAGCCTAGCGTCAGGAAGCAGTGGTCAGCGGCAGAGAGTGGTAGGGCGCAGCGGTCGGCGGCAGACAGCATCTAAGTAAGGCCTGCTCCTGGCTGCTGCTGAAACTGGTCACATGCCGCCGGCAGCAGTTTACTGGTAACAGTTCTTAAGCAACCTGTAGCAATTTATTGATTTACTATTTATTGACTTTCTTATCTGTTTAAATAAACTTTGCCTGCATGAACAAAGTCAGTGCCACTAAGTTTCTCTGGTGGTGCAAAGTCTTCTTGCCTTATGGTTATCACTGAAAGACCGAAGTCCTGAGGCAGGGTAGCAGGCAAACATTAGCTTTGATCCTCAACAAAAACACTGTATCACTATTTTTTCGAAACTGTTCGAAATGTGTCTACAGTTTTCCCTGATGGGAATCAGAAGTGATTCTGCGTTCTAACACATATAGTTCTATTTCACCAAACACCCTGTCAGTAGCTTTGAACAGGTTGTCCAAGAGGGATCCGACCTCATCTTGATACTTCTTTGACTGCAGAAACATTGTCAGCAGCACAGGTCCGTGCTTGTAACACTGTAGCAGGTACATAATATGTTTAATAACATGCGCCAGAACAACGCGGCTATCACTGATGTCTTTGTTACAGTAAATGTCCATTCTGTACCTATACCCCAACCGGACCCTCCGAGAAGATCCAAAGCTTACAGCAAAATATTGACCTGAATCAGTTTGGCTGCCAAATAAATGATACTTTTCTGTCTTGAACATGTGTTCGTAATTAGTAACAAGTGCTTTATACGGTTCGACGTTGATCACCCAAACACCGTCTGGAAGTATTTGAGACAAATCTATGCGATGAGTGAGAGTTTGGCACTTGACGTAGACAGATGTTGAACATTGTGGATTGGAAATCTTCCACTTAACTCAGATGTGAAGGCATCAGTCATGATACTGCGAAGGTGATCTGCCGAGGTAAATCTATCCAGATAGTACTGGAAAAAGACGTTGTCAAAGAGAATGATGAAATCGGACATTTTCTGATATGTTCTCTCTGTCTCTGTCTGTCTGTCTGTCTCTCTCCCTCTCTCTCTCTCTCTCTCTCTGTCTCTCTCTGTCTCTCTCTCTCTATATATATATATATGATTTGGTATGTGTACTTGCAAGAAAAGGAACAACAATATACAAATAAATTCATGAGATTAATTATAAGAATAACATTGGTTTCAAAACATATTCCATTGAATCAGTTGGAGATGTACGGCAAGTCAAATCTGCAAATGTCCAAATTGTATGCAGACAGTTTTTA
Organism: Hermodice carunculata; assembly: GCA_964020975.1. Taxonomy (NCBI): domain Eukaryota; kingdom Metazoa; phylum Annelida; class Polychaeta; order Eunicida; family Amphinomidae; genus Hermodice; species Hermodice carunculata. The sequence goes on from OZ026620.1 coordinate 12,423,164, forward strand.
ATTTTATTCACGAAATGTTTAATACTCTATGATAGAGTTTCGTGCAGGGCCACTCCTTGCAAGGAATTAACGACTCACTACACATATGTGAAAATATCTACGCAGTAACACAAACTCTGTACACAGAATTTAAAACTTTTGGCATAGAGCTGCATAAACTCTACAGAGATACAGATCAAGCCATGAAATAATCTTATCATTACATGTATGGTCAGAAGGTACATTACGAGACACCCATTGCTATTGGCTCCCAAAGCTTCGCCAAGAAAGAATAGTCCTCAAAAGAAAAAGAAAGTATTTCCACATTGTATTGGTGTGGTAGGATCTCCGTGTATGCAACCAGGGCCTGCATGGAGAAGTGTACCCCTTTCATGACGACATTTTTCAAATATTCCTGTGGAGATTTATTGAAGATGATTTTATTCTACAATTTCCCGGGCTATGTCAGCGATGCATCTAATAAAGTTGTTTATACATGCGTTTTAGCATTTTATGCTCAGCCAAGAAGCTGTCGACAGCAAATATATTTTTTCTGCAACTTATATAGATAGGTAATGGGCAGTATTCGTTTGATAAAGTTTTATCAAACCGTTTAATACTGTAGTTTTAATTAATTTTTATTGCTACAATGAAACATAATACAAATTCTTAAGGACAGTTAAGACACCAAAAACCTTTGTATGGCCGATTTTGAAATGCTAACGGTTTTTACCAGATGAATGTCCTTCTATTAGTTGTCAAAATTTCGAGCTTTTAACTAAAGTAGAAATATGAGACAAACGCCAAAAACCACACAGACGTGGACATCTGAACGTCCATGAGTCATTCTTTTAGTTTTCAGCCGCCAAACGGAACAATGCCACCCGTCAATCATACTTAACAGCCTGTCACGTGGCTGCAGGTAGTAACATCCCATGGCAAAAGGAGAGTGGTATCCGGGCGGCAGTGCGAAGTAAGGCAGCATGCCGAAAGTATGTTTGTGGGCAGGGAAAAGATGCAAACATGCTAACATATCATAGCCTTAGTGGTTTACTTTGTAGTTATCTTGCTTGTTTTGCGTTCTAATGAAGGGAGCCTTTAAATGTTAAAGAGGAGCGGCAATCGTCAGACGATGTCCCTTCAAACTTCAAAAGCCGTGCCGCGATGGATTACCCCAGTGGTCCTTCACACCAAAGACAGGCGGGGAAAAAACTGATACCCTAATCAACAATACCCACGTCATAATAATATTTTATCGGAACCCAGGGATGAGGAAATAAAAGTACAAATAATCACATCGAAATAAGCATAAACATGAACAGCAGAGAAAACACACAAAATAGCGTTATATAGCTCAGGTTGGAAAGAGAAATTATACTCATTGGGAAAACAACTGCAAAATAATGACAAGCTAACTAAGTAAAGTGTAAAGACAAGTCTAACAAGCTAACTATATAAAGTATACAGATAGGAGACGAGTAAATACAGTAAAACACTATCCCTAAAAGCGGGATGAAGAGGTAGGGGCCGGAAGACCAAACCCGCCATCCGAACACTGACCACGAGCGGCCGCAGGCCGCCCCACCGAAGCAAGGCAACACAACTTGCCTTGCTTCGGTGGGGCGGCCTGCGGCCGCTCGTGGTCAGTGTACGGATGGCGGGTTTGGTCTTCCGCCCCCTACCTCTTCATCCCGTTTTTTTCTCAGAAAAGATAATGGGACGAGAGCCCCACCTAAAAATGGTTATTCCAAGAATACGGTTGGGCGAAATTTAATCCGGTTAACGGCTTTTGATTCTGTAATGTCTGAACTGCAAAACTGATTCACCGATTTTCTAAATTTTGCTTCGTTCTTTTTCTATGAAATGAAGAAAATGAACATCCCAAAAATCAAATGGAAAATTGAAACGTCAAACTTTCAGGATGAATAACGAAAAAAAAAAAAAAAAAAAAAAAAAAAAAAAACAAAGAAAGCAAACATAAAAAATCGCAGGATCGTTTTTTGTTGACAATATGTTAGGATTAAGATCCAAGTGTAATTATGATTTTATCACAAATAAATCAGTGACTTATATCGACATTTATGGGGTAGATGCTTTGAGGTCACTTTTCACTTGTTGATTCAACAATTAACATCACAGATACCCAAATACGGGACATATAAATTCTTTGGAGTATGACGAGTACAGACATATCTGGTATGTTATTCTAATGGAAATATATTTTGAGCTAGGATTGACTAAAGTGGGATTTGTTTTTGGTGTCTTCCCTGTCCTTAAGAGTTTCGCAAGAACTCCATCCACAGATTCCTCTTTTTCCTCCATGTTGATCTGATTTTGCCATTCACACAAATTAATGTTTAATAGTAAAACCAGAATGACGGACCCTTTAGAAAATAAATATTGATGACCAAGAATTTAATGGCAAGGAGTTTCTTATTACACGCAGGAAGTTGTTTAATTTTGAGCAGAGATTTTAAGACCAATATAACATGTAGAGGATTTTAAATTAAATTAGGAGTTTTTAAAAAAAAGTTTTTCTATCTCTGCATAGAGGCCCTCTGTTGGGAAGAGCATATTCATTATACTCTATGCCGGGAATAAAAGAAATATATTCTGGAGAGAATTAAAAACTCTGCATAAAATGAAAAATTCTATAGATAAATAATATTCATATATACTCTTTTCATAATATTAAGAAATCCTCGAAAAAGACGAACTAGGAACTTTATGGGGGAAATTAGAAACTCAATGCAGGGAACACATGGGAATTTGCAAGTGTCACTTCCCATACAGATGTCTACAGATGGCCAGCTCGCCATGCTGGCTCCAATGTAGAGTTGTATAACTATATGTTCGTTTTAAATTTTTCTTTCATTTTATTTTTGTTTGTTTGTTTGTTTGTTTTTCCATCAGCATATCCAAGCATTAATCAAGTGGATACTTGTGGAGTTTGAAATCAACATGCTCATGCTTTTGAAATGGTTCACGATAGTGAAATGATATTAATTTTTAACAAGCAAAATCGCTGCTGATAATTTCTCAGATTGACAACATTTTTATGCATAGTCGTTTCCTTACATACAAGTAGAAGTGATTGGAAATCTTTATATTTCAGCCATTATGTCGAAGTGAATTGATTTGTCCAATAATTCCAATGATCAGATATCATGTCTAATTTTGTATGTCTGGTATATATTTGATACTGGGATCCATTAGAAAGAAGCATCACTACACGATACCAGGATCAAGACTAAAGTTAAAAATAGAACCAGACACAGTTTTCAGGTTCTAACATCATGCAATAGCATAGAACGTGAAGCACATTGCGTTTCCGAAATTATTATAAGATGTAGATGTTTTCTCGTAAGAGCAACATGAACTTGACATCAGAAGAAGAGTAAAATCACATACAATCAACCTGACATGCGTATTCTTTTCCTCGCACATGTGTTCCAATCCATGCCATAATTCAACGTTTATAGAAACTGAATATAAAATATCCAAATCAATATTCTACGTCCAAAATCTTGAACCTCAACTTTCACCACCACCTAACTATAACAATATATATTGCAACTTTTGAAAACTACATATGACCATGTCAATTTATGTTATACTTCTGCAACAGTGGCTCTAATCTAATCTGACGGAAGTGATAGGAGGAGAATTTTCCTCCCAGGCTGTTGATGAGGATAGACTAGTCAAGGACACAGGGGCCCAGCCGAGGTTGTGTCCAGCAGAGGAAGGGCACTTCCTTGCGTTTTGAATCAAATTTGAAACCCCCATCATGCAAATAACGTATCAACAATACGAAAAACGAATAAAATAGAAACAAAAATAAAACATATGACAGAAAATATTAATAAAAAAAAAAACAAAAAAACAAAACAAAAAAAACAAAAAACAAAAAAAAAAAAAAAAAAACCGAAAACAAACTAACAAACATACGAAATAACCCCAAAGAAAACAACGCAAACCCTCAAATTTCTTTGCAAATGGCAGTGTACTAAAATCTTTGAAAAGTATAATGCTTTCCAATACTGCGGCACTTTGTGTCAGTACTGTATGTCACCACTTTTTCCACATCGTTTGGGGGGATTTTTCTGGTGATATTTCTATATGATAAAGCAGGATAATAAAGTTGGGGGGGGGGGGGCGTAGGTGGCAGAAGAAAAGGCAAAACAGGGGGAATGTTTCACCCAGTATGCTAGAGCTTCGGTCTCGGCTGAGATCTTATGGATATTTGATGCTTTGCGTTTTATGAAGGCAGATCCAGTTGTTTTTAGTACGATTACAGGTGAAAGACACCCATCTAGAATAGCAGGCTTCCCGGCAAGTACGTGGGCTATTTGACATGCTATTTTCCTTCTACTGTTTTCCTCTTAATGAACTGGCTTCATTGCATGCACATACCAGGAAGCTTCATCAATATGCGTGAACTTAATCAGAGTTTGGAGAGGTGCACTGAGTTAGTTGGGCTGGTGAAAAATTCGTATGAAGGTGTCCATACTAAATGTACTGCCTCCTCCCTCCCAAGACCTGGTGTAGGCCCGAAAGGATGTTATGTTTCAATTTTTGTTTGGTTTGATTCATTGGTATTTAGCTTTATGCAATATGGAATATCTCCTTCCTGGTATTTTGTTGTTGAGTAAGATTTACCAAATGCATTTTGTTGTAGATGGAAAAGATAAACGTCACTGACATTGTTTGCACATATATATATATATATATATATATATATATATATATATATATATATGTATATGTAGATATGCATATGTATATATATATACATATATATATATATGAATAAAAGATACATTAACGTTTGATGATTCTGATACACATCAATGATAAGTAAGCAAGTTTAAAGATATAGAGTTGATATTTTTGCATTATTATACTTTTTCGTTCTGCTTTAATTACTGGAGAATCAGCGGGTTTTGGTTTGTATATAAAACATTATTCTAGACATTTAAAAGTATTTACCCGTGTGGTGACCAGTTTTGCTCCCATTCTCAATGTTGATTTCCTTGCTGTTGATGCATCAGCCGTTGTCCATCTGCATAGTGCCATGGTGGGATATTTTTGCAAAAAATGTGTCAATGCAGCGTCGTAAAAGAATCCAGTAATTATACCCTTACCCTTGTGACTATCTGACACTCGACCTGCTTGGCCAATAAAGGCAGTGGCGTCATCAATGACTTGGAACATCGTAAATCCTACCTGCAAATGCGCAGACAACAGGTGTAGTCGGAAATTCAAGAGCTCAGGTAATTGAATCCATAAGCAAAACAAGCATAGACAATGGTATATAGTAAGAAAGATAGGAGCACATACAATAGTTATACAGTGGGAAAAAGTAAAGCACAGATAATGGGTATATGGTACGAAAAACATGAACACAGACAGTGTGTATGTGATAATAAAAACGTTCACAGACAGCTGGTATTCTAAGAAAAGCAAGAACACAAGAGGAGATATTTTGAAATAACAGGTGCACAGTAGAGATACCTTTTCATGTTCATTTCTCATGACAGACCAACAATTTTGTCTCCATCCTGGTGTATACATTTGACTTCCAAATGCCTTTAACTGTACTGCTCAATTCTATCCCCATTTAGTGAGCATTACCGAATTTGCCATTAAACATGGCAATTACATAATTTTGATGTGGAACATGTACAAACATCGCCAATGAATATGGTGTTTAATTTGCTCTAACACAGAAAGACGCAGAGCACGTTTGCCACACACCTTTCGCAAACAGCAGCATCATTTTGGCAATAGTCTTCCTCGAATTAGTAGGAAATTTGCCAGTTTGTCTGAAGGAATGGTGCAATAGATCACAAGATCACAAAACATAAACCGCAACATTCATTGTCTGCGTTCAACCATAAAATTAAAGCCAGAGTCCTTCTCATACCATAGCCATTTTGCACTTCCCAGGTCCATCAAACATGGACATTAAATGATCTTTCCATTTGAAAAATAATGGGTGCATCGCATTTTTGTTCTAACACAATATCCTACAAAATGCGACTTCCAACAGAAACGTAAGTTTGCTCAAGAAGTTTATTTTTGACGTCATTATTTTATAATCCAAAATGCGGATACGTTATTTTACAAGGTCGTTGCATGGATGGATAAAAATAAAAACGCCCTATTTATGCACAGTACACAATAATTAAGCATAGTATGAAATTTCTTTTAGGCAGACATTATGTAATCATTTTTGTGTGAACCGTCATTGAAATAGTATATCTTTTAAATCCCTCTTCGAGGGGAGGAATTCTATGTGTCATACTACATGTAAGTGAATTATGGCTCCATTGTAATGTTTCTGCAAATCTATATGTTGAATTGATTGCATAAGATTGAGGCTAGAAACAGCAAATCAATTTAGCATGTTGTTGATTATTGGGCAGTGGTTGATAATTTGATTAATTTTTCGAGTTCTGCACATCTTTTGTATGAACATAGAAGTTCTCATTAGTTCAAGGTAATTTCAAGTCACACAACTTCCTGAAATTAAGCTGTATGTTGAGTGACAAATTAGAAACTAGTCATGTAGGTGTTTTTGACTGCATTTAATGTGCAATTCTCGAAAGATAGGAACGCTTTTTCACGGAGCCACTCTGGTACCTGTTAAAATTTATAATTTTCTCCTCATAGGGTTGTCGGGTGTTGTGGTATAATGTTTTGGTGACCTAGGGAGTTGACAAGATACATAAATAAAATAAAATGGCAGTTTAAAATTTTGTTTGAGTACTTTGCCAGTAGAAGTATGGATGAATCAAGTATCCTGTATACATATATTTATTTTTTACATATATCTTTGTGCAAAATGTAGTGTTATGTTTACTGTAAATCTGTTTGTTGTGACTGTAGCATTTATTTTGATGTCAAAATACTCAACTTTTGAGGCACACTTTAACAAGCTTACAAAAGGAAATTGCCACCATGTTCAACAGTTTGGGAACATGTTATGGAGATATTTAAATGTCAGAGAGACTATATCTTAACATGGAGCCAGCACATTGGAATTTGTTATGATAATACAGCAGCAAAAGTGCATGAGTGGATTGAAGTGATAGAGATGGCAACTCCCTTGACAACAGAAATTGGGGTGCCACAATTAAAATAACATCCAAAAATGTGACTGGTCCTCTCAAACGGGAGTTGAACAGTAGCCTGAGTATGATAGAAGAGAGAATTTTTACACTCTGGTCAACACTACAGGACCATATCAGGACTAATTACTGCCAGCAGATGAACATGAACAGCTGAGAAGGGAATTGGAGAGGATAGTTCAGTTTCTTCATAAAAAGCAACATACAAGATAATTCGGTAAAAGGACAGAGATAAAGAAACACTGAAAGATAATCTCGTGAAATCACCATAATTGTGCTAAATTATGAAAATGTTCGTGTCAAAGCACAAAGGAAGCTCAGTTACAAGCTGGAGTGTGTATAGTGCCTCTGGAAAGAGACTTGACACATTACACAGTCCACAAATCGAAGTGGACATTGCTTCACCATTGGAAGTAATTGTGTTTGGAATCGAGAAGGAGATGATACTTTGACATGATTCCTTGAAAAAGCAACGTGGAATACTTCATTATCCATGGCAACCCCTTCATGGTTTGACTAAGATGACTACTGTGATAAGACAACAAAGATTATGGATTGAGAAGAAATGCCATAACAAAGGAAACCACAGAAAATTAGACACAAGACCATTTATGGAATATTGCATGAGTATGTTGACGTCCTCAGTGGAGAGATGAACTGCATCGGTTAGGTGATATGAGTCCTATGACCATCAACATTAATGAAAAACACCCATGTATCAAACAAGCAGCATACCAGACACAATTAGCCAAGAGGAAAGTCATAGAAGTGTACTGGATGTCATAAGCTGGAGTCATCCCACTAAGTTCAAGCCAAAGGTCCTCACCTATAACTTTAGGGCCAGAATGAGATGTGTCTACAAGATGGTACATGGACTATAGAAAATTGAATGATATAGGAATAAAGCACAGCTAGCCTTTACCATTGATCCAGGACATCTTGGGTCTTGTAGGTGGTACCACCATTCACACAACTGTGGATTTCTAAATGGAGTACTTGTAATTTCCTGTTGGAGAAAGGATATTCCGAAAAGCATTTTTCACAATAGTCGTTTTGGAGTTTCTCAGAATGCCCCTTAGTTTTACAAATGCATAGAGTCAATTTCAAAGAATTATAGACAAGGTGTAGTCAGCATCAATCAATACAAGTGTCCTGATCTACATTGATGGCCTGATTATTAATTATGCAGTGTAGATATGGATTCACATGCTGAACATTTGTATGATGCATTCTAAAGAATTAGAAGTGCTGCAGTGAAGTTAAAACCAATCAAATGTAGATTTGATCAAAAATGAAGAGAGACTACTGGGTTACATCAATAATAAAGATTGAATTAAAAGCAACCTGCATAAGGTGGATGCCATCGGGAAAATGCAACCTACCACTGAAGCGAAAAGAAGCAGATCGTTTCTTGGAATGTGTAATTAATACTTATTAACAGACCATTTGGGCTTTGGGTAAAAACTACTCAGAGGAAAGCTGTTGATCTGGCCAGTCTTACAATCTAGAAATATAGGCATACCAGTAATAACAGGCCTTTTGATGTGAAATTCGAATCACTATGGTGCTTTGGATGAGGATGACTTTTGTCATGATCGGTACTGGAAGAACTGTTCCTTTTACCTTGAATCAAGACTTATTCAATAGCTTTTTTGGCATTTGTTGGGCACTGTCTGCCCAAACCACGCTGGGGAAAGCTGTTGACCTAGGTCATGTTATCTTGATATGTGTCATCTATAATTTTCATAGACATTATTGTTCATTTTTCTTGAACTTAAAACATTAAAGCAGATGACATTTTACCACCAGGTGGACTTGGTCAGTGTAAAGGGGCAAGGCTTAATGCATATACAAGTACTTAATGGCCAACATTTGCCACTTTGAAAAAAAAATATTAACACTTACTACTTGTCCATCTACTTCCAAAAGATAGCAATGCCTATTCGGGTCCTGAATGTACTGATGGTACATAGAAGGCATGTAGTCGTCCCCATCATAGATATTTCTATTAATGTCCATAACAGCCTCATAATCTTCTGCTGTAGCCTCTCGACAATTGAATGTCTCCTTAGGTGTTGGGTCCATTTTGTCTGACCTGCAATTACCATATTGGGTTCAGTTTCAAGGTAGTGTTCCACCTTCACTTTTTTGTTTGTTTTTAAGTTGTTTCTGTTTTTGTCATTTCTTACCTTTTTGCTTTTTGGGTGGTTTCTCTTTTTCTTTTGTTTTTACATAGTTCTTGCTTACCTTGTTTTTGCTTAAATTTGCTTTTTTTTTAACCACGAAACAGCCAAATATTATGTGGTACATGAAAATCAATCATAGTTTCATCTTTATCATGCCTTGCAATACCTTCAAGGGCAACTGGTCCGAACATTTTTATGTTCAATCACTCATCAAATTACCCCCAAGGGCAAGCACACTGGATCTGTATATTTTGTATACCCACTCAGCCATTTAAGTTCTCTGAGCGAAATCAATGTAGAGAGTTCAAAACTCAATCTCTCGTCAAATTACTCGAAGGGCAATCATTCTAAATATTTACTCATTCAGTCTCTAAAGGTCCCTGATGGAGGTCAATCTGCGTATTTGTACTGTCTCCTTCAAGTCTGCCAAGGAAAATGAATATGCATTTCACATTATTGTTATCACTTCGCAAAGAACTCAAGACCGAGCTTTATATTCGTATAATTACATTGTCCAACAAACAAAATCAGTCTGGGCATGGTATATTTGTATACTCCTTCTGTTACAAAAGGTACTGAAAAGGAACAAGAAGAAAATTTAATGTGAGGAAAAACGAATTTCAACATTTCTCTCAAAAGACAGCATATTTCTGTGTTACTCATGCCAGACCCAGCAGATCATATGTGATTCTATGGAGAAATATGATGTCAGTGAGAAGACATGCTGATTTGCCATTGAACGTATAGAATTTTATTTGATCTATCTTTGAACGTGCTGTAACACAGCAAAACGTATGCATACTTTTAATTGTAAGCATTAACTAGTGTCTGCAGTTAATGATGAATATTTCTAAGGTTGAGAGGACCGGTTTAAACCACCGGTTGCCTTTTATGGGTGACTGCCTGTCTCAAGTCAGGAGTGAAATTTGATTCTTCACATTGGTATTAGAAAAAAATGTTGATGCTTTGGCAAGTCTGGAATCTCTTTGCTGTCATTGTTGGGTTTGGAATTCATGAATATGGACCATGTTTTTCTGTACTATTTGGTTACATTCAAGTGATTTGTATCCGTAATATAGTTTGTGCACTTCTACATCAGCACGTTCACACACACACACACACACACACACACACACACACACATATATATATATATATATATATATATATATATATATATATATATATATATATATATATTTGTATATGTATATAATATACATTATATGCATTTATTTATGTCCAACTTAGGTTTTGAACTTCGCCATCTGGTGTAGTGCTTCATGTAGATGACTTGCAATAGTCCTTCTGTGTTCTGTATTGACTAAGTCAGTCTGTTTTTATCTGAAAACGGTGATGTGATTGTATTCCGGAATATTTCTCCGGAGTTTTAGTCTTCATCTATAACCTATGATCAACCACTTACTAAATGTCCAACCGGTTGTCCCTCAGTAAGTGACTGTTTGTGTGCACGTGATAAAACGTAACTAAATTGAAGTCAAATGGCCACATGTGCCCTAACCCTTTAACATTGAATATATTTATTTTTAGGGCACTTGATCGATATCACTAGGAGACAGTCAATGACAGTGCTTCTTGTCTATAACATTTCGTGACAAAGTGATAACAACTATGTCAATTGACCGAAATCTGTAAAGTAGCAGCTACAAAGATAGCTAATTTTAATGGAATCTGCATATAAAGTAACGGTGGTAAGGACAATGCAAAATTTTATCAGATCTACGTATAAACTAAGAAAGGCATTGACAATACTAAATTTAATTAAATCTACATGTAAGGGTAAGATTGATAAAGATAATGCCAATTTGATTAAAACTATGGATAAAGGGACAAGGGGCAATATCAGACAATTTTAAATTAAGTTTATGACAAATTGCCGGGGGGAATCACATTCCAATCAGTTAGGATTTTATCCTGGTCCTGTGCAAACCAATTTGATAGTTCTAACTAAACATGAATATTATACAATTGACAGATCAATGTATATTTATAAGATACCTAGTAGGAAGCTTGGCTGCCTCAAGCAAACACAGGTTTTTTGCTCAAGCATGTCTTACAGCAGCCTTGCTTGTGAGCGACGTTAAATTTCGAACAGACAGGTTTGCCGTATAAAGAAAAGGTTACACTATGGTGTATGCACGTTCCGCGCCTTATTCACCGTACGCAATATTTCTTTTTCCATATACACCTGTTTTTGCCTCACTTTGTACCAAAGCACCGAGGAATAAAACTTTAAGACACAGATTTAACGACAGCAAGACTGCACGTCCTCATTTCGGCAAAATTCTGGCCATTATCCCGATAATAGGGGAACGTGCAAAATTTGATACCATAGCTATTATTTAATAAGAAAACTAACGGTGACTCTCCACAGCATTTAGAGAAAGTGCAGACACAAGATTAAACATTTCGATTGTTAGGACATTATTTTATATTTGAGCTGGTACCCAGCTTTACTTGGTACACGTAATCGTCGCGTGTTAATCATTTAATATTGATGCCACAAAACATTAATAATAAAGGTCCTCACCGTTTGTCCTTGCCACAATGCAGAACCTGCTAAAACAGGTGTATCATTTTTTACGAAAAAGGTCTTGACATACTTTATTGTTCACACTCAAGAAACAAAGTGCAAGCACTTACACATTAAGACATGTTGCCTTTGGTCACCAGAGGGAGACCTGGCCAACCCTAGCATTGCTTCCAAGAGACGGTCGGTCGGTTGTTGAAAAAGAAAAAGAACGGTTTTCGGCAAGGTAAAAAAAAGCAGGTTGGCCTGCTGTGATGTGTGGTGAAACCTGTCGTGCTCACCCACCAAAGTCAGACTCACTGCTGTGATGTACGGTGAAACCTGTCATGCTCACCCACCAAAGTGAAACTCATTTTATTTATTTATTTATTTATTTATAAATTTATTTATTTATTTATTTATTTATTTATTTATTTATTTATTTATTTATTTATTTATTTATTTATTTGGTTGGTTGGGTATTGAGCTTATTAAAAATAAGAAGAGAAAACTAATGTAAATTCAGAAAAGAAAAGTAAGATAACTAAATAAATAAATAAATAGATAAATATATAAATAAATGAATAAATAAATAAATAGGATTGAATGAACCGAATCAAAAATAATGTCTGTTGCAACGTACATTACAGTCAAATACACTTTGGCTTTCTTTTAAACAGTCTGGGAGATTGTTCCACACAATAGCACCATCGTATGAAAATGATCTTATAAGAACTTGTTAAGTGAGAGATTGCACAAACTTGCAGCTTGCGTAATCGGATAAAAACTGATCTTTGTGGCAACAAGTATGAATACACCATTGCCACCGATCAGGTGCAGGTTTCCGCACTAAATACTTTTTGGTTGTCTTTTGCTGATATCTTTGGGGGCCATTTAACTGTAATAGCCCCACTGTTTCAGCTTGACTATTACATGAACTTATCAGCTTGTTTGTGTTGTTTGGTTTGACAGATATTTTTTCCATGATGAATTGGATAAACAGGGGGCGAATCACATATTCACACACAGTGACATAATGCTGGCAAGCCGTGCTCAGAGCACGTGCCTCCTGGCTATGACAGGTAAACACTGGCATAACTTTTGATCGTATCTATGGACTCGTCTTTTTTATCATGAATCTTTTCAACGAAAGGTGTCTGCACAACACCAACTTCGTACTTTAAAAACTGACGCGACAAAAGTTATACCCCTTTATGCTAATGTGAAAATATACAGTAAATATAATGGTGGTTTCATCCCAAGAATGACCTGGTCACACAGGGCATTTGGGGCTAGTCCATACAAGCACTTATACATGAGTGTAGCCGTGTGGAACCGCTACCACTCTGCCATTGTTTGCCACTTTAATTCTCTGGGTTGATTAGCACCATGTACATTAACATAATGATAATTGCCTGTGAACACCTGACCAGAAGCATTTTGTAATCGAGCCATCTTTAATGCTATTGCAGTTGGTCCCCTTACGGTACCTCCGGAATCAATACAAGGTAGTATCCTAGTATTAGAAATCATTTCTTATGTTTTCTTTGGTAGACATTTGCTTAACCTTCTTAAAACAGCCAATTTTGACATGATTTTAGCGTGTAGTTTTTCCAAATGAGAATCCTAGTTAAAATTTCCATCCAATATACGAGTATACCCAAATATTCTATATCTTGGACTTGTTGAATTCCTTCACCATTTAGATCGACTTTTAACACATCCGAATTTTACCCCCATTTGATTGATCAGCAGTGATTGGGATTTAACAGGGTTACCTGTTACTTATTTCTTGTGTATCAGTAACCGACATGTATTTTCCTGTAGAGTATCTGTTACTTATTGTATAGTGTGACCACTAGAATAAAAAATTGCATCATTGGCAAATAAGTTACATGACCCTTTGTTTACATATTGTAACATGTCGTTCACATATAAAAGAAAGAGAGAAGGTCCGAGAACAGACCCCAGGCAAATCTCTACAGTGATATTACTTCTACCTGACGACTTCCCATTACCATTACTTTCTGCCGACTATCTGTTCAATATGAATAAACAAAGATAGTTCAGTAACTACAATATCATATCTTTACAACTTAAATTTCAAAACGTCATGATTGATTTAGTCAAAACAGTTTTGGATATATAAAAAGCAAAGAACTGTAGTCAAGTCATCATTAATGTTGGCTAAACAGTCAGTTACTTTCTGAAGACAGGTCTGTGTTGAATGTTTCTCCAAGTAAGTAGATTGTTCAGTAGTAATAAAGTCAGGTCGAGCTAAATAAGAAAGAAATTGTTGTCGGATACCTGTTTCTATAACTTTACCAACATGAAAACCAACTGAAATAAGCATGTAATTACCCGTTATGTTTTTGCTAATTGTCCCTTATAAACCGGGATAACCTATTGGTTTGGAATTAATGAATATGGATCATGTTTTTCTGTACTATATGATAATTTCAAATCATCTGGAACTTCTAACCAGGAAAGATAAAATATATGAGTAGGTGCCTGACCTAGGATTTGTGATCCTAGCCTCAATAGTTTGGTATCAAAACCCAGGATATCTGAGGAACGTTTGTTTTGGTGCATATTGAATCTCTGTGTGACTTCCTCTGTCTAAAAACAGACACATTTTAAACAGGTAAGCATCTTGATCCAAGATGCTTACCTGTTTGCTTTACGTGTTAGGTAAGAAACGCGGTGCAGGTCCAAATGCGTTTTGCTGGACCTGCGAGATAAATCAAAGGAAACGCGAGGCGCAGCCGAGCGTGTCTTTTGATTCATCGAGCAGCATCAGCAAAACACCTATGGACCTGCACCAAGTTCCTTACCTATCTTAATGAACATTTCTATTGTTTGATCCAACTTAACATCCGACTTATTATCGTACTTGCATTGTGCATACAAACATTTTGATAGAAATTTACAAAGGTGCTACATAGAACTATTTTTGATTGCCAATTCACTCGCATGTGGCAATGCGTAACATCGTTCTGTGTACAAGCAACACTGAATCCATGCACCGGCAATGTATATTGCATTCAACATGTTGAACACAAGCAGAACCGTCATTTCCACCTGTCAGCCGTGTTAGACCAGTGCCTAGGAGATCACAAGACAGGCAGGCAGGTCAGGAAAAACTGCCGCGGTTCGAATCCCTTTCTTGCCTTCGTAAATTTCTAATTTTGGGATAAAAATGTAAGGAACATTGCAAAATTCCATGCCGTCATTTCTGGTCTTCGAAGGAGTACTTCTAAAACAGTAAGTCATCGGTTTGTATAGGAGGTCCACCTTCGTGGAAGTTAAGGTATGGTCTGAAACAATAGAAAACTTCAGTTGGAGGTCCTTCCTGGAAGTTAAGGTATGGTCTTAAACAATAGAAAAGTTCATTAATTCACTCTGAAGTCCTCGGACAAATAATGCTGCTGTAACTTTCACGGTTGCTGCATTTTTTTTTCTTGTCCACATGTCAAACACGACTGTGACTGTGTAGGAACGCATGCTTTCTTCGGCGTTGACACGGAGGCCGGCTGGTTGAGACGATGGCTTGCAATAATTCTAATTTAATCAAATATTAAATATACGGCAAACAAAATACAGCATATATACATTCCGCCCGCTAAAAGTACTGACTTGACCAACGTAAATCAGC
The DNA here is from genome assembly GCA_964020975.1 of Hermodice carunculata. Lineage (NCBI taxonomy): Eukaryota > Metazoa > Annelida > Polychaeta > Eunicida > Amphinomidae > Hermodice > Hermodice carunculata. The sequence goes on from OZ026620.1 coordinate 12,438,647, forward strand.
AAATCTCAGAGCACGTGCGTGTCGGGAGTTCACCAGAGTTACGCGAAAGTATTACCATTGCTTCAATAATTTAATTGCAGTATGATGGAAGTAATGCTGAATTTAAGACCTGTAGTAATTTAACTTTAATCGAATATAAAATAAACGGCAACATAACACCACATGTATGTCTGTGTATAGCTAATCCACAAATTTCAAACCACGTGTGTCACTCCGGAGGGCACTGAAGTTATGACGAAGTAATTTGTGCCCGAATGCAAATTAAAAATGGCAGTTCAAGTGTGCACTGGCAAGATACCAGAAGAGTGTATTTTGATTGATTTTTTACCATTACCAATAAACTTGACATAACTGAGCATACAGATTAAGGTCAAGATAGTAAGTAACGTATTCAGAATATTTTTGCGGCCGTTGAGTTGTTTTTTTTTATGCAAAACAAAGACATGGTGTTAGACGGCACCCCTGGGACAACACTACAAGCAACAGGTGCCGGCCAGTTCAACTTCAACGCAGCAAAGAGAACCCGGCATGTTTCTGGCTGCGATGCACTTCAAATCAATTACGATTGTTTGAAATAAACTTTGAAACACGCCAGAAATATAATAATTGAATGAATGACAGTATATGGCGAGCGTCAGCAAGCTCTTACCATACAAACATAAATATAGGATATAACAGAACAGTATTATCCAATCAGAAGAGTACTCAGTATCTAACCAACGAAGTTGATTTCCTTTGTCATCCCTTACTGCGCATGCACACATGGGCGCAGCTATTGGCTTTTTTCTGCATCGCTGGAAACTTTCGCAGTTTTATTTACACCATAGTCTCAAACTTACCTTTTTATGAAAATTATGTGAATAGTTCATAAATCTTCAGAAAACATTGTCAATAGTGTAATAAATGATAAAGATTCACCAACTTACATCGTTAACACCTCGTTACCGTATCCTTGCCTGGGGTCATACTTGTGATCGAATCATTAAATTACAAAAGAAGGCAATCCGCTTAATAAATTTGACAACTTACAGTGCACATACTGAACCTCTATTTAAAAAACAGAACTTGCTGAAAGTGACGAATATACTACAGCTTAAAGCCCTAAAATCTTACTACAAATATAAGAAAAACCAGTTGCCAAAATACTTTGAAAATGTTTTCACTGTTCTACCTGCCACCCATCCTTATGACACCAGATACAGACATGCTCCTCCCAACGTCCACCCCTTTCGCAGCTCCACCAAAAATTCTATTCGACGTCATACCATGCCTCCTTTGTTTTCTCAAGGGATATATATGTCACCTGCTTACACATATATCCCTGCTTTAAATTTCTGTGGCTAAATTTCAACACAGGACTGATTTGCTTATTTTGGTGAATACATTTTAAAATGCATTTATATTCATTTTGATTGATGGGTAATCCAGTGAAAAAAAATATGTTTAAACCAAACTCACCATCTTGTACTCATCATTATCCGAAAGGGGTCTATACATAGGGCAAACTAACATGGCAGGTTTGTTGGGGGTTTTGGTTATCTAATCCAGCATGTACTTCTGTTTATCTACGTTCAGGTGCCGGATTTTTTCGATTCGTAATTTTAATAGCATCTTTTACATATGCCAACTCTCCTTCTATTTCTGTCTTTTCTGAAAGCCTGATAATCCTGTATTGCGATTTCAGCGTCACTTATTGTACTATCCAGTCAGGTTTCATTAATAGAAAAGCCATCAGATTCAATGTCCTCGGCTATTTTTTGTTTTTTCGTGTGACTGTGGTTTTACACTTTGCACATTCAAATAAATAAGAGGAAAAGTGTCTTTACACGTCGTTTTGAGTTTACTTTTCTTCCTTATTTCAACAATCTTTTGCCTCTGCTTGGATGGATGAAAACACAAATTTCATCATTGCAGTCACTTAGAAATGAGTATTAGGAAAACTAGGAGTCGCCAAGTATTAACGCATCAACATCCTTACCAAGTTGAACGTCAAAAACTGGCTCTTGGCCGTAACAATTCATTCAGGAGCTGAGTCTGCCCCATTGACTCTCCGCATGCTGGGTTCCGTTCTGCTGTTTCTGGGTGGTTCCTAATAATTACTTTGGTCACGATTGGCACCGGGCGCAAGAGTGATACTCTAAGACATGTATGTATCAGGGTTATCACCTGTATTTCGTTTGTTACATAACCGTTAATGCAATCATTCATTTTCAAGATTAAACTCACAGCATTCTTCAGTTTTTCTATCAATTGCTTCTGAAGCTCTGTATTTGCCATCAACAAGTTTCACAACGACGAAGACAATGATATCAATTCTTTCAGTATTGTATCTACTTTGTGAAGTCCTTGTCTGCATTTATGACAGCACAATATTCAAACAACATCAGTTTCATTTTCATATATACAAAACAGTGGAACCATAACATACATTGTGTACATCGTAACATTGAAGCAACTTCACGCTTGTATTTGTGTTTATAGGAAGAGTGGCAATACTAATCCTTACTGTGTGAGTTTATTTCTTTTTCATCTTTATTTTTGTTTGCTTTAATTCTGCCCTGTGTCTTTTTTTCTCTTTTCCGGCTTTTGTTTTGGGTATGTTGTTTTATCGTCAAGTGTTTTTTCTTACTTCCTTTGTCGGATGTCACCCTTTTCATGAAATCCATATGATCTATATTACTGATTACCTTGACAATACCCTCGATCTGAGACCCACGTGGAATTCCGATATCAAGCTTAGGACTATCCATTGGAGACCCTTTTGAGTTTGCAGCCATTGATATGGGCTCAGAATAACGTATTGAATGCGTTGTCATTTACCTTGAACTTCCGTTGCGTTTCACTTTTCAACTAAATCCGGCGGTCCATATTTTGTAAAGGCAATATTTTCAAGATTACTTCTACCATCATTTCAAAAAGCGTCACCGTGTTTTATCTTACTTTAGATCATTTCACACCTTATAAGCCATGTTGTTGCCCCATAGCCTATGCAAAACGAGGGCCCGTTTTTTTTCATGATTTGTACCATGAAATGACAAAACATCTAGAACTTGGAATCATTTAACGAAAGAACCTATAGTTTGCAAAATATTATGTAGATTTATTCTTATTGGCCACAAACATAATGTTAAGCCATAACTGGCACTTATTGTGCATGAGCGTACACTACGAAGAGTAAAATGTATGAAAAATGGCTACCAAAATTTAAGATTTTTGTGAAATGTTAACTTTCAACTCTTCTAAAATTGAACATGTATCTGTGCTAGGAACCATTTTTTTGTTTAAAAACAGTTTGAATTAATATTTGTATAGATTTTTTAAAAATGATTACTTTTTACACCTAATTTATTTAACAGACAATAAGATACCCAACCACCCGCTGCTTAGAATTTCTCCTATTTTACAAACCACGCTAGAAGTTAACAAAATGGAAAGTTTATGTATGTTTCATGTGCCTATCTTATATTTTTTGCGGAAAGTACTGTAACTAAGTATTTTCCCGCTAGAATAATGCTATTTTGATTGTACATTATATGAAAAATAAGATATATCTTTCCTTTGTACTTTGTTATCAACCAACATTTTGTAGCATATTGTCAATTGGTCTTTAGACTCGTTGGTTTATCAAGCCCGCCAAAGATTCAATGAACCACATCGCACGTGAGGCTAACCTCTTGGACAAAGGAAAAAACACAAATGACTCACTGAAACGCAAGTGTTTTCCCAGGATTTATTCTATTCTGGGACTCTGAACGTGTCCTCATCCCACTTGTAAGCCTGTCTGTGCTTTGGATACGTTGCATGATAGATTCGCTTTGTAGTTTTTTTTTTTTTTTTTTGGTTTTGTTTTCGTGGTAGTTTGTTGAGAAATTTGGCCAGGTTGCCTGTATTTTCTTAAATTTTAAAGCTTTCTATTGTAGGTTGTAAGTGTGGTTTTTGTTGGTTTCATGCTGTTTCCTGAAAAGCTTGTTAGATTTACTTCGTGGTTCTGTCATTTCCAGGGAGTTTGCCTCGGGTGACGTGCATTTTGTTAGCATTTCAGTTGGTGTTTTCTTTTCCTATATTTTGAGTTCAAAAATTTCCTAAACTTGTGTAAACCTTGTATAGTAGGTCCGAAATGTAGTGCAAAGCATGAGCAAAGAACTCGATCCTGTGGTAGGCTTGCCTGCCGGTAAAAAAGGTCGGCTAGAAACTCCTTATTGGAGCCTTTGCATCTTCTGTCAGGGTTCTTCGTGTGGGACAACTAAAGCTCAGGAAATCAGTAAAGCGTGGGCAGGAATGCTATACACCAGACAGATATTGCAATGGTAATTCCAGTATTGAAACACTGACACGTATAAGTCCTTATATTAAAACTTTGATGGAAAAGCATGTGGAGCTCCTGTGGTTCAGTTGTTGAAAATATATAACATTATTTCTTTGCTTGACACTCATTTATTGTACCAAGATCAAAATTACATTCCAGTTACTTCTCTCGCCCATTCACTTTGCAACAGAATTGTATGGTTCTCATGAATGTCCCTTGCTAGAAACTGAGCAAATGTTCTCAGCAATTAACCACCGTATGTTGGCAACTGGTAGATTTAAACCAACAGGCATTGTCCGAACAAGACCCTTGCTGTTTGAGCTCATGTTTTCATGTAAATGAGGGCAGCAAATGAGAGTTCAACCTTACATTTGTTTTGAGCCCGTCTATCTGTCCTTGTCTTGTGATGGTTATGTCCAAACGTGTTTTGATATTATCCTGTGTCTTGTCTTCACAAGAGGGATTTCAATAAGGCACAGCCCTCTTTCCCAATTGTATCATCTGTATTGGAGTATCTTTTTTCTTGCTCAATGAGGAAATGAAGTATATTTAAACCATTCCCGAAGTACACTCCCAACCCATGATGTGACCCATATTACTGAAACAATCCCTGTAACAATAGCCATGGTACCAGATGTTGATTGACAAGAATACATCTTTTGCCAGCGAAGGAAAGCTAGTTTAAAAGTACACAGGATTACATGTGAAAATAGGGAACATTACTGTCATAAAACTGACTGAAACTGATCATAACTTAAAAAAATTCCTTAATTTTCACGAGAGTTACAAAGGAAATCGAACTTAGTACTTTTCGTATATTTACATGCGTATATGTGAACATTTCTCCCAAGAATGCTTAATCTGATTATACATGGATTCAAACATTACTACCCAGTAAATCCTGTTGAATTGTAAACGCACAAATTTGAACAATATTTGGTCAAAAAGCACACCAAAACACCGCCTAGAACTGAGAAAGTAATTCGCATGAAAATTAAGTTTTGCAAAGTCTACATAACTCTGCTTTTGTAATTTTTCATTCATGTAACTTGGCATTTGAAAATAGAAATCTGTATTAAACATCTGAACCTAAAAAAAAATGCGTAGAAAGTGCTAAATTCGTGATGTCAAAATATCTGCAATCACAATTTTGCATTAAATAGCCCATTCAGTTCGGTGTCACGTGTTCTTACCAATGATTACAACTTGATACTTTTGCCTATGAAAATAAAGATATAAAAAGGATTGTTCATAGCAAACCTTTTGTGATCTACTTTACTCTCTAACAATACGGATATACAAGGCGTGGTTCTTAAGAAACCTGCAGTAATGTATTGATTTATTGTTGAGTTCAAATAAACTTTGCCTGAGTAGACAAATTCAGTGCCACTACGGGTTTTTTGGTCGTGTAAAGTCTGTGCTTCCCTCCAATTTGCCATCACCGAAAGACCTTATTCTTGAGAGACAGGTAAGCAGGCAAACATTAACTTTATTCATCAACAAAAACATTGTCCCACTTTTTCCTAGAAAATGTGAGAATGTGTCTAAAGTTTTCCCTGATGGAAATCAGAAGTGATTCTGCGTTCTAACATGTATGCCTCTGCTGCACCAATGACACCATTAGTAGCATTAAGCACATTGTCCAAGAAGGATTCGACCACATCTTGATACTTCTTTGACTGCAGAAACATTGTCAGCAGCACAGGTCCGTCCTTGTAATACTGTAGCAGGTACATAATATGTTTAATAACATGCGCCAGAACAATACGGGTATCAGTGATGTCTTTGTTACAGTAAATGTCCATTCTGTACCTATACCCCAGCTGGACCTTCCGAGAAGATCCAAAGCTGACAGCAGTGTATTGGCCTGAATCTGTCTGGCTGCCAAATAAATAATACTTTTCTTTCTTGAATATGTGTTCGTAATTAGTAACAAGTGGATTATAAGGTTCGACGTTTATCAACCAGATACCTTCTGGAATTATCTGAGATAGATTTACACGACGAGAGAGGGTTTCAATGGCACTTGACGTAGACAGATGTTGAACATTATGGATTGGAAATCTTCCGCTTAGCTCTGCCATGAAGGCAACAGTCATGATACTGCGAAGGTGATCTGCTGATGTTAATCTATCCAGATAATACTGGGAAAAGACATGTTAAAGAGAATTATGAAATCGGACATTTTCTGATGTGCATTCTGTCTCTCTCTCACTCTCCATACATACACACATGCATATATATATATATATATATAAATATATATATATATATTATACATATACATACATATATATATATATATATATATATATATATATATATATATATATATATATATATATATATATATATATATATATATATATATGCATCTGCTAGTAAGGACACATTATTATACATAAATGCAGAAGAATAATCAAACATTGGTTCAAAAATCATATGAATATTGACTTATTGAAAGATGTATGACAAGCCAAACCTTCAAACATTGATGAATTGGAGAGTATTCAATTATCCGAAGGGGTTTTTCAACTCCCTGCAGGGAGTTTCGTGCGTGAACTCGCAGCACAGAATTAAAACATATGATCAGAAATAAAAACTCTGTTCACAGAATTGAAAACTATCTGCAGAGAGGTTCTTGCATAAGCTGTGCAGAGATGCAGAGAATTGCACATACCAACCCATTTGATAGCATAAAATGAAGGGTGAGACAAAAAGGTGCAATACAGTAATCAGTTTTTATTAGTTCCCTCATAATTTCATTTTCTGACGAGGAGAACGGAATAACCTGCAGAGTTTTTTTAATTGGCAGTAGTATTTTTTAATTTTCTGCAGAGAGGTTTTTTGACTCTCTGCATGGAGGAATGCAAGCACGAAACTACATGCAGTGAATATAGAGAGAACTAGGAAAGATGGTTTGCTGCATAGCAAATCAGTGTGTGTGTCTTCAAAGCATATTGGTATGGCAATGTACAACTATGCCATAACACGGGAGTAGAAGTTGGAATGGGATCTCTATCTATAATAGCTTTGAAGTTATTCACGATTTAAATTTCTAATGGTGCTATTATGCATAATTTGAATTGCTACAACTTTTATTTTTAATTCATTAGGTGCCCAATGGTCAACAACCCCCTAGTAGTAGTTGGAATGACATTTCTATCTATTATAGTGTTGAAGATATTCAAGATTGAAAATTTCAAATGCCCCTAATTTGCATAATTTTTTACATCTTCATTTCTGTGTATAAAACAGTCAAACTCCTTGTGTGGAGGTACAATCATGCCAAGTTTGGAGTTTCTATGTATAATAGTGTCCGAGAAAAGTGTCCGACAAATTTGCTGGTGAAGAAGAAGGAAGAAAGAAAGAAACTGGAAAAGAAGTTTTGCTTGAAAGCAAATCTGTGTGCCTTCAAAGGTTGTATATATTAAATGCTACATTTTTTATCCTTTGGTACTTCACATTCCACTAAGCTTATGGCTGCATGCAAATTTCAAAGTCCAAATGACCTTGACCTTTGACCTTTACAGGTCACATGTAAATTGCACAGTGTTACAATACCCACAATTTAAGCCAAACATTAACCAAATCGGAGTAAAATTGACCAAGTTGTGGCAAGATGAAACTTTTAAAGGGCCAAATGACCTTGACCTTTTCCTTTTTGAGGTTACATGTTTTTATAAAAATGTCCCGTGTAGCAATACCTACAATTTGAGTCCAACATAATTAGAATTGGATGGGGATTGGCCAGGTTATGACTAGATGAAACTTTCAAAGGTCCACGTGACCTTGACCTTTGAACTTTAGAGGTCACATGAAAATTCAAAAAATGTACAGGGTTACAATAGCTACAATATGAGCCCAAACATGACTAAAACTGGAAAAATATTGACCAAGTTATGGCCAGAAGAAAGCCACCATCGAAAATGGCCTTTGACCTTGAAATGACCTTTGACCTTGAGATGACCTCTACCTGAAGTGAACTTGGACCTCAAAATGATATTTTGGCTTAAAAAATTGACCTTTGACCTTGACATGACCTTTGACCTTGACATAACCTTGACATTTGAGATGACCTTTACCTTGCTATGATTGAACTCCTATACACCCAGAACCACATCTACTATGGTATATAAGATACTGAAGATTTAAAACTTAGCCCTCATTTGCATATTTTGGAAAAGCAGGACCTCTCATTATTAAAAGGCCAGACTTTATCCATAGAAGTATAATTGTGCCAAGTTTGGAGTTTCTACATATAATACTTTTCAAATGAAATGTCGGACAAATTTGCCTGTTAAGAAAGAATGAAAGAAAGAAAGAAAGAAAAAAAGAAAGAAAGAAAGAATTCCTAGAAAAACAGAAAAGTGTGTGTTGACACACACACTTTAATTTATGAAAAATTCAGGTGTCGCTTGCCTTTCAGATATATACAGATGGCCAGCTCTCCATTTTTGCTCGAACGTAGAGCTCTATAGCACAAAGGATGCTGCAGGGAATATTTTGCGAAAAGTTCGTTTCACAGGATGTTTTTTTTTTTTTTTTATCGGCGCTGAAAATGGACGCCATTCGTAGGCTGCGATATCATGTAATAGGATAAAAACTTCCTGCATGATGGGTAAACAAAATCAGTAGAAAAACATATTGAAGTATTCTCGTAAAGAGTCATGAAGCTGGCATCAGACGAAAAATAAGTTCGCAGCCAAAGCTGATACGCGTATTCTTCTCTTGACATGCGCGTACAATTCCATATCAAAGTTCGACTTTTTTAAACAAACAGAATATAAAGTAATTAAATCATATTTCTATGGCAAGAATATTTTCACCACCATCTCACTATGCGAGTATATGTTACAACATTTGAAAAGGACATATGTTTCATGCAAATTTATATTACACTTCTGTGACAGAGGCTGCAAGATAAGAGACGCGATGTGCTCATGCCGGGATGGGTCGGGAAGGGTTCCTGCCATTTCCTTAGGTATAAAACATTTGGAAAAACATAGTGAATTTTGGTGTATATTCGGACTCTAATATCCAGGATCAAAGGTTAATTATGAATACGAAAAAGGCCAAATTTGAATCCTGCGTCACGAAAATAACCTGGAATATGATACTAAAAAAGGAAAATTAGCACCCCCCAAAAAAAAATTTAAAAAAACTAAAAAAAACAAAACAAAAGAAAGAAAACAAATACAAAAATACACAGCGTATACAAACAATCAAAACCAAATAAAAAACCTAGTATTTCTTTACAAATACCAGTGCACCTAGATTTATATATGCAAGTAGGAATTCTACAACATTCACCGACAAAATTAGCCTTTTTCTCATCATTTCCAATAATGTACCGCATTATTTCATAATTGTATATCATCCTTTTACCAAACGATAAGTCCACATTTTTCTGGCGCTATTATTTACGATAAAGCAGAAACATAAAGTTCCTAAGGGGTAGGGTTTAAAAAATGGCATAAAGCGGGAGATGTGCCGCTCAAAATGGAAGAGCTGGAGCCTGTGCTATGATCTGATGGCTGGTGGAATTTTTTTTTTATAAAGGTAGCTAAACTGGCTTTAAGTACTATTACAGTACTTAAAACACCCCATGTAGAACAGGAGTATCCCTGTAAGTACGTGGATTACATGCCATAATATTTCGCTTCTACCATTTCCCTCCTTAATGAACAGCATTCATTTTTGCTAAGGGAGCTTGATCAATTAGCTTGGAGCTAGGGGAAACGTCTGTTGCTGTCGACACAGACATCTGTTTTTCCTCTAATTCTTTTTTCTTTCTACTTTTTTTACCAGCAAGTAGTCCGACATTTCATTTGTACACTATCATACCTAGACACTCCTAACTTGGTATGATTATACCTCCATACACAGAGTCTTGCCTTTTCATTAAGAGAACTACATGTCTTGAAAAAATAAAAAAAAATTACGGCCATATACAAATAAAAATCTTGAATATATTCCAGAGTGTTAGCGATAGAGGTGACATTCCAACTTTAATATATAATTATGATTGTGCTGCAGGCCCGCAATAAATGAACCACAAACAAAAGTTGTAGAATTTTTATTTATACTATTTAGGGGCATTTGAAAGGTTTAACGACTTTATTATAGATGGAGGTGCCATCCCAACTTGAATCCACAGGTTTGTGATGTAAGTTCATCCAATGAGCCACACACGAAAGGAATATGTATGCTAATTAATGGCACTTGAAAAGTTTAAATGTACAATATCTTCAAAACTATAAAAGGTAGCGTTGCCATTCCAGGTTTTGTGCAGTATGCCTTACCAATGAGCCACAAACAAAAAAATTGTGAAATTCTAATTTACGCGAATTAGGGCCACTTTAAAAGATGAAATGTTGAATATCCGCAAATTTATTGTAGGTAGAGGTGTCATTCCCAATTCAATACATAGGTTTGTGCTGAACGCGCATCCGCTAAACCACAAACAAAAGTTGTAGCATTTCAATATTGGCAAGTTTTGGAGGCACACAGACATATTTGCCGTAAAGCAAATCATCTTTTCTAGTTTTTCATTAATTTGTACATAAATCATCTAAATCAAGCAATGTAGCGTAGCCCTGTGCAGGCATATAGCTAAGTTGTTCAGTGAAATTTAACTGAATGAATTTTGTTGAAGGCGTCAATAAGTTGACAGTCTCATTGACGTCATTTCAATTTGAAGATCTCTCTCTCTCTCTTTCTCTCTCTCTCTCTCCCTCTCTCTCTCTCTCTCTCTCTATATATATATATATATGTGTGTGTGTGTGTGTGTGTTTGTGTGTTTGTGTGTTTGTGTATGTGTCTGTGTGTCTGTGTGTCTGTGTGTGTAAAGGCACATTTATTTCTGTGATACCGATACATGTCATTGATAAGTAAGCAAGTTTGAAAACATGGCGTTGAAAATATCAACTCTGTGTTTTTCAACTTGCTTAGCTATTGCTGACATGAATGGACACAAAAGTATGAACTTGATGTTTTGTGCATGGAATTAATGTTTAGTTTTACTTTTAATTGCTGCAGACTCAAAGCAGAATGTTTTAGAATATATGTAAAACATTATTTTAGACGTGTAAAAGTTGCTTACCCGTATAATGACTACCCTTGCTCTCGTTTTTGATGCTGATCTCATCATTCCGGAAGGAGAAACAGTTGTCCATCTCCATCGCGTCATGTTGGGATATTTTTTCAAAAAATGTTTAAATGCAGAGTAGAAGAATTCTTCAAATATTCCTTTGCCCTTGTGACTATCTGCGGCACGACCTGCTTGGCTGATACAGGCAGTGGCATCATCAGTAGCTTGGAACATAAGAAATCCTACCTGCCAAATGCACCAACAATGGTGTCCCGTAAAAAAATCAAGAGCACAAGTAACGAGTAGCGTGAGATGAACAAGAACCCAGGCAAGTGGTGTGAGGAAAACAACAGCACAGACAACAGGTACGTTAAAAAAGTGACAATGGCTACAGTACCACAAACAAGAACACAAACAACAGGTACGCCGAAAAACAAACAAACAAACAAACAAACAAACAAACAAACAAAAACCTAACAAAAATGGGTCCCGTGAGGAAAACAATAGCACAGACAACATGTACTTATAAGAAAAAACAAAAACAAAAAACAAAAAACAAAACAAAAAACAAAACAAAAAACAAAACAAAACAAAACAAAAAAACAAAGAAACAAAAACAAAAACTAAAACAAAGCAAAACAAAACAAAAAAAACAAAACAAAAAACAACCCAAAAAAAGAAAAAGAAAAGAAAAAAAAAAAGAAAAAAAGAAAAGAAAAAAGAAAAAGAAACCCCATCGACAAAGGGTACGGTACGAAAAACCAGACAGACTACAGGTACGTTCAAGGGGAAAACAACAAGAACAAAAAATAAAAAGAAATAATAAAACCCACCGATGTTGGGTCCGGTGAGGAAAGCAAGAGCGCAGACAACAGGTACGTTTAGGAAAAAAAACCACCCAGAGTGAGTGCGATGAGAAAAACATGGGCACAGAGAACAGGTATGTTTAAGAAAAAAAGCACCGACAATGGGTACATACAAGAGCACAGTGAAGTTTTCATATTAATTGATCATGTCAGACTAACAATTATATGTATATCCTTGTGTATAGATTTGCCTTCCAAACGACCACTGCTGTATCGCCCATTGCTATAATTATACCCTATAGTGAGCGCGATAGTATCGCCTTAACAAGTAGTCAGGTTTCAAGTTTCATGTGGAATACGTGCAAGCATCGTCAGTTGTTAAGGTATTTAATTCGCTGTCAGGCACAGACACACATGCTGACATATATCAAGCTGGGTTTTAAGAATTGCAATAGATTTCAAAAAGCAAAAGCACATTTTGTCGGGTTTTTTGTTGTTTTTTTTTGTTTGTTTTTGTTTTTGTTTTTTGTTTTTGTTTTTGTTTTTGTTTTTTTTTTGTTTGCCCAAAACTACAGCCCATCTCAATAACATTTAACTTGACGCTGCAAAGAAGAAAAATGTTGTGTAATAGCTGTGTGGGAGGGACATTTTCGAAATTTTTCTATGTATTTCGAAGAAAGGTCCTGATGGGGGACAGGACCAAAATAACCCCAAACCCCACATGATGACTGCTTTTAACCTTACATCAATGGTCAAGGTACTGTTAAAACTATGCCCGTTTGGCAAATTCCATCAAAGATGATACCGCTTCCCCCACCAAATTAATGGGTTTGTGCGTTTTTGTTCTTATTTTATATGCCACAAAGTGTGACTTTCTGCAGCGAAAATAAGTTCACCCAAGCAGTTTATTTTTCCTGTCATGATTTCGAACCCAAAATGCCGTCACGCTTCCTAATATGGTCCCAGCGTCAATGGATAAATCAATAATCCTCTGTTAATACATACAGTTCAATAGCTGAACGTCCTATGAGAATTTTCTGGACACACGATAACTTTTTTATTTCGTATTTTTTTTTTTTTGTTTGTACGGTTTTGAATGATACCCTAAGACATTCTTACCTCAAGAAATATAGATTTCCATTTGATTTTGTATCGTCATACTATTTTGTAGCAAGAAATAAGAATATATTAGTGTCTCACCGCTACCATAATGTATCGGTGCCCTCAATAAAATTTCTGCTGTAAATTGCTAAATATTGTGATATCTTGGCTCTTGAACGAATATCTTGAACACTTTTCCATAAGAATCTGTGCAGAACAATTGGAAATTTTGAATGCCTGTTGTTCTTATCTTTTTTATTTTTGATATTGCATTCTGATAAGAAGCAATGAATAGAAGTATACCGGGACAGCCAGCCAATTTATTAATGTACAACCAGTCCATGGCATTATCCAAGCCACTATATTTACATTCAATCTAACTTTTAACATTGGAAGTATAGGAGAGAGCCCGGTGTGTTATGAGACCATAACACTAGAGCCTTGAGTGTTATGGGATCATAACACATATGTCCCGCCCACATTCCAATAATACACGCCAACCTGGGTTTCCGAAACTTAATACTTGAACTTGCTCGGCAAATCAGTTTTTGGTCGTTTCGCTTAATACTAAATTTTTTAATTTGTGTTATTTAGCTAAAAAATTAAGAGGGAAATGTAAATATAAGCAACGAGGGTCGCTTTTGTGTGTGTGTGTGTTATGGCATAATGACGCGGGTGATTGAAGGTGGCATCGGGCGAGGTGCACTGGCGTGCGCCACGCCCACGATGTCAGCTTCAATCACCTGCGTCATTTTGCCATCACACACACAAAAGTCGACCCTCATTTCTGAGATGGTCGCTCGGCTCCAAAATATTGACACCTCTTGTATTGGGCCTTGTGGTACATTACAGTGCCACGCTTGGCTTTCCTGTGAAGCCAGTTTAGAATCCTTTTTTACATTTTATTATACCGTATCAAAGCAACATGACATACGTTTGAACATGCCATTTACCGAATCCCCACGTTCATTCTGGGCTCATCAAAAATATGTGTGTTAAAAGCAAATCTAAACAACACAAGTAATAATAAAGTATATTACATATAGTTTATACATTTTCTGTGAACAGGCAGTCGTTAATATGTGGAGAACTTACCATTAAACGATATCATAGAAGCTTGCAAAGCACATAATATACAACAATAATCAATCCAAGTATCTTGATGTAATAGCTTTGTTCTTTTAAATATAAATTTTATCGTAAGAATGGTGTGTATCATTAACGCTATATTGTCTGTCCAAATGCTACATCAAATTATAATGCTAATTGTGTGTAATCTTCGTTTAAGTGACGCGTATAAAACATTTGAGATTATTTCATTACAAATATGCACTGTTTCGGTTGTAAAAAAAAAAAGAAAGAATTATAAGATTAGTTTTAAATTTTTTGCATTTTTATGTTTGGCTTTCAGAGGTAGGTTTTAGACGGAGTTAACGGTTTTCCTGGGTGTGCTTTCAGAAAAAACCTCTCAGAGGAAAGCTGTTGACCTGAACCAATCTTTCAATCTAGTAATATAGACCTGTGTTACTTCGGATGAGCATGACTTTCGTTGTGATTGGTATTAAAAGAACTTTTCGATAGCTTTCTGAACGGTTAGGAGGTGATTGCCCAACTCACGCCAAGGAAAGCTGTTGACCTGGGGCATGTTATCTTGATAGGTCAGATCTGCAATTTTCATCCAAATTATTATACATTACAATGAAACTTCGAACAAAACATTAAAGCATATAGTATTTTATCATCGACCCGATTTGGTAGGTTTAAGGAGGGAGAGGTTAGTACATACAAAAGTACTTTGTACTTTTTCCCTTTTTACGAAGTATTAACACCTACTACTCGTCCATCTGCTTCCAAAACATAGCAATGCCTGTTCGGGTCCTGTACATACTGGTGGTACATACAGGGCATGTAGTCGTCCCCATCATAGATATTTCTGTTTATGTCCATAACGGCCTGGTAATCTTCTGCTGTAGCCTCTCGATAGCTCAATCTTTCCTTAGGTGCTGGGTTCATTTTGTCTGTTGTCACCAAAATAGTTCCGACCTGAAATTACTACATTGTGTTTAGTTCCAGTGTTTACGATGTCCTCCATTATTTGTTCGTTTCATTGATTTGTTGGTTGGTTTTTGGTTTTGTTTTATTACTTTTTTGTTTTGTTTTTATTTTATTAAGCACAGAACAACTGGGTCGAATGTGTTCCAAAACAAAAAATCAATCACATTAGTACGTTCATTGCGTCCTCACAACTCTAAGAGCAAAAATATGGATCTTTTTATATTCAGCCCGTCCTCAAATTACTCAAAGGCACTCAGTCCAAATGTTTGTGTATTCACTCAGTCATTAAAGTTCTCTGAAGGAAATCAATATGGCTATTTATATAATCAATCTATCCTCAAATTACTCGAGGAGCAATTTGCCCAGGTATTTGTTCACACAGTCATTAAAGCTTTTTCGAAGGAAGTCAATCTGAGTAGGAAAATCGATCTGTGTATCAAATTACTGTTATACTCACCGTAAAGTACCTCGAAGTGAGACCAAGCCTTATTTTGTGTAATCACACTGCCCTACAGGTCATCAGAGGAAATCAATGTGGGCAGGGTCCAACCGGCTCCTGTGTCCCTCCTTTGGAAGATATAATTGGGGTTTTTTTGCCCTGAACGGCCTAATTCCTTGCTTTTTCTGTTGTCCAAGGTATTAACCTTTTTTTAGAAAAAAAAAATCGACTGTATTTTACCTCTCCCTGCACCAATGTGTTCGTCCTTACCTGATTGTATATGTTGCACGTGACAGACCCTGAAGTTTAGATTAGTTTAAACATACTTTGTTTCATTTGGATTGCCTAGTAGTGCAGAGACGGCCAGGTGGATGGCTCTCCAGACACAGATACGCACATCATATTTACAAAACACAGGACAAAACATTACAGAGGACAAGTCAATTGATTAAAATGCTAACATGATATTCAATTCGTTCCAACTCAAGATTTAAACCACCTTGTATCGGTGATAACCGCTTTGTACAGGTAAAACGAGTTGAACAGCACTAAAAATGTTCAAATTTTCACCACACGAAAGATAGCCATTGCCTTATGTAGGATAAGTGATCAAATTATGTTACCTGCTTAGTCAACAACTAGGTTTGAATTGACTTCCACTGCCAAAATATTACAAATTATTCCAATAAAGATGCTCTGTGATGGGGAAAGAGAGGACATTCCAGAAAAAAGTGGTATGTGCTCTCATTAGGATGTGAGCTATTACATGCTGCAGACGGAAGAACATTGAGTCTAGGAAGATGAGAGTTGCGTATGAATAAAATTGGGATATCTTTTGTCATGTGAAAAGTGACCTAGAACAGGGTCAACGGAAAAAAGAAGGTTTTTCAGTTTCGATTTAAATATGGCGGATATGAACATGGATAGTCGGGTGAACAGCATCGACTTTGACGAGATCCGAAAGATAAGCTGGGGTCAGCCTGTTGATAATTTTGTAAAATAGAATCAATTTTAAGTATTTGCGTCTTGTGGCCAAGGTGTGCCAGCCTAATTCATTAAGGAGTAAATGACGAGGTGTACGCTTAAGTGCGCCTAAGCTAATGCGTGTCGCTTCCTGCTGAGCAGATTCGAGTGATTTTGCAAGGTTCGCCGTGCAATTATCAAATATGACGCATACCTATTCCACTATAGGACATACCATAGCTCTGTAAAGTCTAATTAAAGTGTTACGCGTTAATGTACATTTAAATATAAAAAAATAAAGTTAGGCGTTTCTCGCTTTTTTTTTTCAATGGTTCCACTAATATGAACATTCCATTTCAAATTATTGGTGGTGGTGGTGGGGGGGGGGGGGTATACCAAGAAGAGTACGGTTTATACTTTTAGGACCGTAGTTTTAGCCAAGAAATTAAGGTGGATGATCAGGTTAGTTTTATTTTGGCCAAATCATTTGGAGATAAGGACTTAGTTGCGTTAAAAGTAACTCTCCAGTGCTTGCCCCAAACAAAGATTCCACCAAGGTCTTTGTTTATGCACCTACCATATATTATATTTACGTCATTGGTGGTAGGGATATATCAGATTTCTCCAATATAAAATTGTTTGATGCAGAAAAAAGTATAATGAGAAAGACAGACATTTCGTATTTTTAATCTTCTCTCTCTCTCTCCTAAGTAAGCAGCTAGTAAACCATATATTTGAGCGTCATGACAGCAGGTTCATGTTGAACTGGCTTATAAGCTCATACATGTAAAGTTCAACACAGTGTTATTCACGCTATACAGGTGCTCCGAATATTTGAACATATTTATCCTATACAGGAGTACATTATGTACCCGTGACACATCTTTAATTTCTTGTCTATCTTTGTAAATACACTGTGGGTATTCTGTGTCAGGAAAACACAATTTATAAGTGTTCATCGTACTATTGCGGCCATTCTGGCTAAATAAACATGTTTAAATGAAATTCTGAACAAGATGCCGTAGGTCGTGAGTGATCTTATGGGGAAATTTGGTGTCGGTGAGAATACAATATGGAAATTCATCATTGCCCGAGCAACAGTGCCACATTTCATTATATACGACATAACGTGTATATACAGATATATGAATGTGTGTGAATAGTCATATACTTTTATTCTGTGTCCAGCTTGGTGATATTTATGTACTGGATTCTGTGTAAAGTCCCTTCTATATTTTTTATTTTCACTATGAATGATTGTACTTCTGGCCTCAAGAGGGCGCAACCGCACAAATAAAGTCTTTGTATCTTTGCACACTACTACTACTACTACTACTACTACTACTACTACTACTACTACTACTACTACTACTACTACTACTACTACTACTACTACTACTACTACTACAACAACAACTACTACTACTACTACTACTACTACTACAACAACTACTACTACTACAGTCAGGCCGCCTTTAACCGTCACTAGCTAATTCGGCACCCTTGAAATTCGGCAGCAATGAACTGTGAACGGATTTCCCTCATTGATTTACTACATGATAATCCGGCACCCTTGAATTTCGTCACCGGCATGTTAATTGCAGAACAAAAGGGCTTTTTTTAATGTAATTTGCCTCTTTAATCCGTCACTTGATATTCAATGGAGCATATACCTTGCAATAACATACCTTATTGCGCCGCACCGCATAATCAACAATCACCTGATGTGTTCCAAACAAGTTCCGAGTTGATAAGATGTTTAATTGTTCCCGCCTTAAATGGTTAAATTTCATTGCAATGGCCAGAATCCAACGAGGGATTTTGTGGTGACGACGTATCAAAAGTTCCGCGCAGAGCAGAACAGTTAAAAGATATGAAAAGTGAGCGCAGTAAACAAAAAAAGATTTCAGATTTCTTCGTGCCAATATCAGCTATTAAAGGCAAAATATGTCCAAATACGTGTGTGAGATAAACATCAGGGTTGGAACATTTATGCCCAGTATGAATACACTGAACAAAGTTTTTTTTCCCTATAATTTGCACGTTTCGTTTTTAAAATTTCATATGATTGGTAATACGTGTATGTGATTATGTTTTTATAAACTCATTGTTAGGTGCAAATTTGGTCTCTTATTCTCTATATATCCTGGTGAATTATACTGTAATTTGTTAATCTGGCAGCCTTGCTAATCTGGCAAAATGACCAAAAACAGATGATGCCAGATAAACGCGGCCTGACTGTACTACTAAAATGTGGCACAGTAGCACTTTTGCCTTGAGAGTATGGCTGCAGCAGAGCCCTGTACGTTGGGAGTGGTGATAAGAAATAGCATTGTGAGGAAGATAGATTGGGTCTTCTGTACGGCAGACAGGGATCACAGGGTTAGGGTGTTCCCCACAGTCATTGTGCAGGTGGGCACCAATGATCTCTCGGACAGGGAAAAGCGGGGGGGGGGGGGGTACTGAGACGGTGTTAGGCAGGTACAGGTAGTTTGTAGGGAGATTAGCACAGTTAGATTGCGATTCTTTGGTAAATAATGGGGATATTACCAAGGCTTAGGATGAGTGCGTGGTAAGGAAGTCGGATTTTGTGGGATAATTAGGAGGTATGGGAGGTTATGTAGGCAGTGTGGGATAGCATTGAGAGATGTGTGGGAGGATTTTGTTGGGAGGAGGTAGATGTTTGCTGGAGGTGGGCTGCACCCAAGTCTCAAACAAGGAAACAGGCTAGGGCAGGGCTACAGTGATTGGGTACAGCAGCGGAGAAACTAGAAACCCCAGCAACTACCAGGTCAATTCTGGACCAGGATGCCGATCATAGGCAAACAGGAAGTAGTAGTAGTAGTAGTAGTAGTAGTAGTAGTAGTAGTAGTAGTAGTAGTAGTAGTAGTAGTAGTAGTAGTAGTAGTAGTAGTAGTAGCAGCAGCAGCAGTAGCACCAGTGGTTGTAGTAGAACAAGAAAGAGGGAGAAAAAGAACAACAATAAAAAAAATATGTCAATTTCAGAGGATTCAAAGGGAAGGTAGCAGAAATAGATGTTGTAGCTGAAAGTGAAAAGGTGATATTATGGCACTAATACAGACACATATCAGAAGAGAAGAGATATGGATAGTGACAGACCCCGTAGGGTATGATATGATATGTAGAGGACGAGAAAGTGGGCAAAAGAATAAGGGGGAGTAGGGTTTCTGATAAATGATGTGAGAAAGATGCATGAAGTCTGGAAAACAGATGGGGAGATGACAGTGATGTGCAAAATGGGATGCAGTGCGTTGGAGTAGAGTGAGATGGAAGCAGAGTTGTACAGGAAACCGGCAGCAGATATGAAAGCAGAAAGAAGAGCTAGTTAAAATGAACAGATGACAAAGAAAAAAGTGGAAAGTGGAGAAAGGTCGACTATCTTTTGAAAACGAGTTAACCACAAGACAAAGAATGAAACTCAAGAAATCATCCATAGAGGAAAGAAAACAGATACGAGCGAGGCACATACAAAATGCATTAAGGGATCACTGGGATGAGAAAAATGACTCCCATTGTGGCCAGGGAACAGTGCCAGCATGTCAATCCGAAGATAGACAGGATCAATGAGATCATGAATGGTGTCACTGGATCAATAGCATTGAAGTCAAGATAGCTATAGAATAGATGCGATTTGAAGAAAGCTCCAGCAACAGATGGGATGGGAGAACCCCAATAATCATGATATTGACAAGGTTTAAAGTTAATTTTTACATTCCTGTTGCATAGCTCTTGATCATAATTATATCAAATATGTGCATGGAGAAACTATATCATAAATATAGGTCATAAGAACTGCAAATAAGTCTACTTTTGTGCAGATTTATTTAGCTGCATTCCAAACTGTTTTGTATATGCCCACTAGGTTTAAACTTCATGGAATTTCAGTGACTTGGTTGGGGGATCCCCAATAATCATGGTATTGACAAGTTTAAACGTTAAGTTTACATTCTTATTGTGTAACTCTTGCTTTTAACTATAACAAATGCACTGACAAATTAGATAGTAATATAGTTCATAAGGCGCTCAAGCATTGAATACAGGTTATGGAAATGGATCGCATTTATAGCAATGAATCAGGTCAAGTGCCAAATAGTGTCTGCTGGTGACATTGCGTTTTTTTTAATCTGTGTCACATGCCCAATAATAGAGCCCACAAGGGCAAGATTTAATTTAGTCAATGCTTGAGTATATCATAAAAATTATCGTTATTGCACATGCTAGGGCACAGCGCTTTGATCTTGTGTTCAACTGGGACTTCGGATCACGCCCGGCATATGTATGACTATTAGTTTTTGTTTTTGTTTTGTTTTACATATGTTGTTTTGGTAATGGGTTGGAAAGAATATAGAAGACGCTGCAACGAGGTGCATATGGATCCCGGTTTTATGCCAGTTTATGTTGTATATAGCATCTTCACATGTATGTTTTGAAAGAAATAAGGAATCATTGAAAGTAGTAGTATTTTATAAAAGATTTTCGTTTTGATTAGTTCTTTAAATGTCAGAGGTCTGCGTGACCATACGAAAAACGAGAATTCTTCCATTATTTGCAAAGAAGTAAAGCTGGGATTATGTTCTTAAAGGAAACATACTGCACCCAAGATATACAAAAGCTATCGAAAGCTGCATTGGTGGAGGGGGTACTGTTTTTTATTTTTACACGGAACAAATGAATCTAAAGGAGTTTGTATCCTGTTTAAAAACAAAACTCGGAAATATATGTATATTTACTTTATTAGGTAATGAAGGCAGCAAAATCTTCATTTTTTAATTCTATGCTGAATGAACAGGTATTTATACATCCCAGTAACATGGTACACATATTGCATGAAAAGTTACGTATGAGCATTCAAGATGAATACTCGGAATGTTTTTTTGGACCAATGTATAAATGTACTATATCTGCTAAGCTATGGGCATTTCAGTATAGATGTTTACATCGGATAATATTTACCAACTATAAATCATTTTCATATGGGATTAAAGACAGTGCTATGTGCCCTTTGTGTAATGACAAGGAAGAGACACAAATTCATTACTTTTATGAATGTGTTGATATTCAACGGTTTTGGGATCAGGTTTTGAAATGGATAAAAGAGTAGTTATTATCTGACATGAGTTTTTCTGGAAGAGAAATTTTACTTGGAATGGAATCAGAAGGATTGCAATTCTGGTCTTTCTTTTAGCGGCAAAATATTACCTTTATCTAGGTCACGAGAAAGAGTGTTTAACAGTTGAAGGTTTTTAAAAGAAAATAAGAAGAAATAAAATTCATTGAGTATGACATAGCAGTAAAAAAAAATGATAAAGTGAAAAAACACGAAGAAAATGGAAACAAATATCGTTAGAAATTGAATTAACAGCAATGTGAAAAAGTAGATGTATGACGAACTAACTGTTGCATGACACTGAATAGAAAGTATCGATATTTATAGTCTGTACCTTGTTATAGAATAAATAAAAAAAAACATGTCAGGCTTTAGGTGCCTGGCGACGACTCAAGTAGAAGGTTTGATACGGCTCGGCGTAGCTGTTTAGTATGCAAGCAAGTTCATAGATCAAGGGATGAGTATGAATAAAGGTATAAAATGTGTGTGAACATACCTGCAGCCTGAAGTGACCCCTTAATTCATAAGTGGCCAGTAACTGGGACAGGAAGTTCGCATTGCGCACCAGGCCTGAGCATTAACATGACGTGTTGTTTGGGTCTGAGCGGTTTATCTTCGAGGGTGACAATGTCGAGAGTACATTTTATGATCAGTGACCGTTTCAGACTGTTGTGACCTCCGTTTTGCTCATCAGAACAAAGAATGTAAAAGAAAAAAAAAATAAATACCCGGTAATATATATTTATAGTTTTTATGCTTTGGTATTCTTTTGAAATAATTACTAGACTTTACACAAAGTGTGCTTTTTATGTATGGACACTTGTACAAGATAATCATAGTGTTTATTGGATTTAATGATCTTGTTATTTGTCTTAATTCTATCACTTCTGTGATTGTTTTAGCTCATACTTGTTAAGTGTCCGGGGCTATCCTAAATTATTTAAATTTACTACTGTTTTAATGAAGGTCTATTTACTACGTGTATTCTTCTTCATTCATTGTATATAAACGCAGGACTTGCATCAAATAAAATCAGATCATTTCAGAATATAATATTTCCTATCTCTTTTGAAATCTGTAAATGATTAGCTTGTTTTTACTGCATTATAACACAGCAGCAGTGACAATCCTTTATAATATAACAATACACCCAGACACCCAGACACACAGACACACACACATGTATATATATATATATATATATATATATATATATATATATATATATATATATACAGAAATAATGCTTCTTTTATACTGAAGCTTTGAGTCATAAATAAGAAATAAAATGTATCCACTCCTCTATTTGGGCGATACTTAATGATACACAGCTGCTGATTTTATTGAATGAAAAAGAAAGAATGAAAGTATTTCAAAATAACGGCCACCAGCCGCCTCTGGTAGCCGTGCTTTTACCACCCAATATACCCAAAGGAAATTCTCTGACAGACAGACAGACAGATAGAAAGGAAGAAAGGAAGAAAAAACGACAGGGTACCTGCACAATCTATACGTCTTCCATTAATTAGCTTCATTGCTCTAATTCTCTTGTTTTCCTTTCGTTAACTTTCACTCCTTTTGTCTTGTCCTCTGGGGATACGAAGGGAAGAAAATAAGGAATGAATGAAGGAAGGAGAGTAGGAAGACTATTTGTTGCTACTTTATTCATGTTTTAAACAGCATCAAGATACAGATAAAATGTTTTACTGATTTTAAGGTTATTTCGATCATTTGACTTTTATGATGCTGGCAATGACACCTTGCAACTGTAGTTATATTGTCAATGTATCTAAGAAAATGTGATTAGTAATCTGATGTGATTAGTATCATTTATTGCGACACATCATACCATATAAAAACAGTGATAAACATCATAACAAATTAAATAATGATATACATCATGCCCCAAAAATCAATGAGAGTGACATCAGCCCAGCTCGATCCCCTCATCAAAAACAGCAGGAATCTGAACGTACATCAACAATGCCGGCAACGGCATCTTGGAACTGTAAACATATTGCTTAGTAACTCGAAAAAAAAATTATAAAACTGGTAGGAAAAAGTAATAAGTCTGAAACATAAATTATGTTCAAATTAAAATTTGAAGAACAATGCCCTTAAGATACCTCGGACACCACTGTTTTTGAACGAAGGCGACTTTCAGAAAAGGTCAAATTCACTGAATGTAAAACCCTTGCTTTCTTTGACATCTTGAGATGCTTCCATGGTACAAGCTCTAGGGTGGTAGGTCAATTTGTTAATAATTACTGTATACAGCATGGGTATACTGACTCCAAGAAACACATGGTGATGACATCACGGGATGATGAACTCATAGTCATGCAGGAGAGCATATATTAAAGAGATGCTTGTTGGTGTGTCTTAGAGCCACAAGAGAGCAGCACCAGCTGGCAAAGCGTATTCCTGAGTTGTTTTTGGTGTGAAGTCGGTGTGATAAAACCTTATATAGATTCAATTACAGGATGCTAATATACAAGCTACGTAGTTTCTCATCCTCTTTCTTCGGTGGCAACTGTACTTTTTATAATACTTAAACTGCATTTTCTACATAAGCTTGATCGGGAGGCGACAAGATGAAAGTCTGCAACCTGAGGCACACACATAGCTGTACCAGGGCATGATAAATGCAAAAGTCTGTATTGCCAGAGAGGAGAGTACATCAAAATGATGCGGCAACAGGTCCAACTGTGACTGCAAGAGCCACAGCAGCACACCACAGCCACTCATATATATATATATATATATATCGTAAACTGTTGGCACTTATAATGGTGACAGTAACAAGAAGTGAGGAAGTCAGGAATGAAGGAAAGAAGGAAGAAAGGAGAGAAAGAAGACTCTCTTCATGTTGTGTTTCCCAACAAATACACTACTCATTAAAGTGTGTGTCTCAACACACACTTTTCTGTTTTTCCTCGAATTCTTTCTTTCTTTCTTTCTTTCTTCTTTACCAGAAAATTTGTCCGACACTTTTCTCGGACACTATTATACATAAAACTCCAAACTTGGCATGATTGTACCTCCATACAAGGAGTTTGACCGTTTTATACATAGGAATGAATATGTTTAAAATTATGCAAATTAGGGGCATTTGAAGTTTTAAATCTTGGATATCTTCAAAAGTATAATTGATAGAGATGTCATTCCAACTTCTACTAAGGGGTTATTGACCAGTGCGCATCTAATGAATTTAAAACAAAAGTTGTAGCAATTAAAATTATGCTAATAAGCAGAATTTGAAATTTTAAAACTTGAATATCCTTAAAACTAGGATAGATAGAGATGTCATTTCAACTTCTTCTAGGGGCTTGTTGACCATTGCACATGTAATGAACTATAAAAAACGGTGGAGCAATTTGAAATATGCTAATTAGCAGTATTCAAAATTTTCAATGTTGAATATCTTCAACACTTTAATCAATAGAGATGTCATTTTAACTTCAACTAGGGGGTTGTTGACCATTGCGCAACTACTGAATTAAAAATAAAACTTGTAGCAATTTAAATTATGCTAAATAGCACCAATAGAAATTTTAAATCTTGAATAACTTCAAAGCTATAATAGATAGAGATGCCATTCCAACTTCTACTCCTGTGTTATGGAACTGTTGTACATTGCCATGCCAATGTGCTTTGAACACACACACACACACACACACATACACACACACACACACTGATTTGCTATGCAGCAAATCATCTTTCCCGGTTGGGTGTTTTAGTTATAGGGGAACACAAGGTTCGCCCGGATCTTGAACGGGTGCACAGTCAATTCTACACTATGTTGGCGGTGACCACATTTCAGGTACAAATCCAGTTCCCAACCTGCATTTTGGTGCTTTGTCATGATTGTAGCCATGTGGTCTTATATAAAAGTTAGTTAACCGAAAGTTGGGTTTGCCTCTCTTTCTAGTCGCTCACTCTATTACTGGCGATGAGAAAAGATGGAGAACCTACCAAGTTGCATGTCATAATTTGCTGACACTGAACGTATGTAGATGAAAACAGGTCCGTTGCCAAGTCGCATACAAGTATAAAAGCACATGCAACGATGGCGGAAGCCAAGCACTGACAGGCCAACCACATTTGGTGCCATTGATGCTGTGGGGGACCCTGCGACACTCAAACAGCATTGGGAACTGTGGAACTATGAGTTTGACTTTATATAGCTGCTTCTGGAGTGACTGCAGCTAGTCGAAAAAGAGCCCTGTTGCTACATGTGTCGGGTCCTGGTGTCAGAGACATATTTTTTGCATACAGTACTCAGGAAATAGGTGGCAAGAGTGACTTTGACAAAGAAATTTCCTGTTTGACAAAGCATTTGAAAATGGAAAAGAAGGTCAGTACGGCAAGACAAACATTTATAGCTACCACTCCGGAATTAGGTGAAACCATCAACAGTTACATAACACGATTAAAGGTGCCAGTTGAGTATGGTGAGGAGGAAGGTAACCAGCTGAGGGATTGTGTTATTGTGTTTGTCAAAGACAAGAGGTTGAAAAGTAAATTGTACAGGGAGGAACCCATAATCTTTGCTAAATTAATGAAATTGTAAGCACTTATCATGATTCTAGGTCCAGCCATGATTCTAGGTCCAGGCATGATTCTAGGTCCAGCCATGATTCTAGGTCCACGTACAGCCCAAATTGATACAGTGAGTGAGAACAGAGGCAGGAGAAACACATCTGTTCCCCGTGCATCCACACCCTTCAGGGGGCACTGTTGGAGGTGTAATGAGCCAGGGCACCTTGGTAAAGACTGTGGGCATCGAATATGCATACTTATGAGTCCTGCAGACACGTAGGTCATATTTCCATATGTCGCACACAAATACACAGAATAATGTGTGTGGTCATGGCAGAGGTAATAGCCATGGTAAAGGCCATGGAGCCCCTGCATGGGCCAGTAGGGGTCAAGGACATGGACCACAGAAAAATGTACATAATGTCCAAGCAAAACGAACAAGATGAACACACACAAACGATGTCGTAACAGATTAAAGAGACTTTTATGCATTTGGTGCAGCTAATGAGAAGGTGGAAACAATGGCTTTTAAAATTCAAGGCGAACCAGTTAATGTGTTGACTATGGTGCCAACTGTAATATAATGTCACAAGAAACATTTGAGAAAATCAATCATGAAGGAAACTTTGAGTTGTTAAAATGTACCAAAACTGTGAACACATACGCAGCATAGAAACCATTAAAAATCAAGAGACAAAGTCTTGAAATATCCGTGCCAGAAACTGGTTCATCTACAAAAGCAGAATTCATGGTGATACCCGGCAACCAGGTACCTATATTCGGTAAAACCACTTCACAGAATCTATGCGTCTTCACGAAATGGTCCACCAGGAACTAGTTGTGAGACCAGGCCAAATGACTCACAGAACAGATTTGAAGTATTAAAATGGAAATACCACAAACTGTTTCATGGCCTTAGAAAACTGAAAAACTATCAATTAAAATTACATATTGTGAGAAATTGTATCTATATTTGTATAGAACAGAATTTGAGATATGCACAGATAGTAAGCCAAAAGTGCGCGTATTGGACCCTGAATTCCTCAAACCATTTGTGAACACTTACAGGTGGTTCAGCACTATCATCAACCGGCCATAGCTTAAGTCTGTTATTGGCTATGTCAAGCTGTGTGTGAAGATGGCCCAGTTTGATGTTTGCTAAATTACAGGGCCACAAAGGTGGCCAAATGAAAGAAGGCAAACAGAGGAAGAAACAGGAACAGGCTACATAAGAGGAAAAACCTAACCAACAAAAAGCTGAAGAGGCACCCAAGCCCAAAGATCCCTTTGCATTACTCCCATGTGACTTTGACATGGACGTTTTCATGAGATCATACTGAAATGCGGAGACGGAAAAGTAGCTATCCCATCCTTGTCACCATACTATTTTGTAATCGGCTGGCAAGAAGGCAGGTTGCTAACTGGAATGGCATGAGATACACTACATTTTCCAAATGCTGTGACCTAGGCACATAGGAGCATTATTGTTATATCATGTGATTTCTGTAAACCCTGCATCCGACCCCATGCTCTGCCATAAAGTTATTTCTCTCAGTTCCTTTCTCCTTTAGCCAGTTCATAGTGTCCCACAATGGGCAGAGTATGCAGGCAAGGTCATAGGAGGATGTCCTTTAGGAGGATGTTCTTCCGGAGCATAGCCAGAAAGGAGAGGCTTTCATCATGAGTGCACATCTGTGGCACAGCATGTGAGAAACATTTGTGGAGGAATTCAAGCACACAATTTTGCCTCTTTTGATTCACTTTTATCAGTTTTCCAAATTTGCGTTTTACAAGTTTTACATTTAGTTTAAAGAGCTCACCAAGTCACAAGGGCTTAAGTGGAGTTGGTTTTTATTCATAAATTTCGTATGGTGTACTGTTGTATCATGTTTTATAGGTGCTAACATGACTACTATGTTTGGTCCTAATCTAGACTTTTGGGGATTTTAATTTGGGGAGACCATTGCTATGCCTGTTTCCTGGAAATTGTGGGGCCTGCTTGACCCGTGTAAAATCACCACATTTCTATTGCGACACGATTGTACTTGCTAGTCAGAATTTTATTTGAAGAAGTACTATTGGCTGTAGTGGACACACGTTCTTCTGTAGAATTTTGACATAGGTTGCATTAGCCATTAAAAATTAAAGGGTCTTCAGCTGGTAACTTATTGTTATTTAGTAGTTTCATCAATAGTCGTCTAAAATGATGGCTTTAATATTTTCCTTGACCATGTAGCCTTGCGTATGTATCAACCAGTTCTGTGTTGAGTTGGCTAGTTGGGAAGGTGTATAAATATACAAATGTGTGTGATTGTGTGTATCTGCAGCCTGCATGTCGTTTCCCAATATACATATATATATATATATATATATATATATATATATATATATATATATATATATATATATATATATATATATATATATATATATATATATATATACTATACGTACATTTGAACATATATATTTATCTATCTAATTAAGGTTATGAACTTCGCCATCAGATGTAATTCTTTGTGCAGGTAGCAATAGTCGTTATGTGAGCTATATTTACTAAGTCATGTCCTCCAAAACATGATATGATTATGTTCAGAAATATTGTATCGGACTTTAAGTTTTTATTAAGACTCTATGATCAACCACATACAAAATATCAATTCGGTTGCCCGTCTGTAAGTGAATGTTCAGTGACACAGCCAACTACAATACTTCTTGTCAATAAGACAAAGTGATAACAGCGCTAATTCACTAGAATCTGCAAAGTAACACAGGCAAGTAACAGCTGCAATGATCGCCAATGTCATCGAAATCTAAATATAAAATGACAATAGCAGCAACAATACAAATTTTAATGAAATCTACATGGTAACTGAGAAATGCAGGGACAATGCCAATCGTCATTATATCTACGTCTAAAAGTAACTCTGGTAAATGCAATGCCAATTTAATTAAAATGAAGGGTAAATAAACCCGGAGCAACGCCAGATCATCTATGACCTATTTTGATGCTCCCGATGCTCCACCACGTTGACAGAAAGTGGATCCATAAGATTAAGCTTTCCCATTGATCGGACATTATCTTATATTCCTGCTAGTATTCTATTTCACTTGCCAAAGAAGATTGTTACGTGTCACTCCCAAATGTTGTCTATTTTACCTGACAGAGAAAAACTGTTCAGCATCACTGACAAATGTTGTCTAATTCTTACTTTTAACGAGGTTAATGTTGATTGTGCAAGTGTAAAGAATAAAAGTCTTACTGTTTTTTTCTTCGTCCTTGCCACAACTGCACAACCTGCTGAAGAAGGTTGTGCATATTTTATGAAAAAGATCTCGACATACTTTACATAAGTGACAAGGAACACAACACACAGTAAGACAGGCAAGCACTTATACTTTTAGACGCTTTGCTCACCACAGAGAGAACTAGCAAACACAAGCCAAGAGACTGGTGGTATGCCGTGGGAAAAGTTCTTTATTTATACTTTGCAGGCTGTGTTGGTTCGGGTGGTATATGCTGAAACATTTCGTTCTCACCTTTTGATAATTAAGTCATTTTACACTAAACCAGGGAAAAATCGAACACACACCTCGAATAAGACCAGACTTGTGAAGTATTGTTCACTTTCGTCTGGTTTTTAATATACAATGCTTTAAACTACCCTTCAAATGATCATGTTACACATTTGTGCCTATTTTGAAAAATGGCGATTTTGAAATAAAATTTGCATTTGCTAACATTTTTACTGTATCAGAAAGTGCTGGGCATAAACTCTGCAGTGGAAAGTTGATATTTGTTTTGTACAGAAAGGTGTTCAATGGCCTTTTCTGTGGTAGGAAGCAGTGGCAGTGCAAAAGGTGCTATTGTAATTTAAATTAGTGTTTCAAACAAGTCATGTTATATTCAGATGAACAATGTTCTCGGCAGACAGGACTGTTCCATGACTCTTGCCTTTAAAGCACCCTGACACTTTACAGCTTTAGTTTCACTGAGACCTGGTCCTCGCAGTAAAGTCAGGCCTAAGTCCTCACTTTAAAACATCATAGGCACTGATAGTGCGTTATCCCATGAATGTTTTCATTTATAATCATGGTACAACCCCAAAGTGAAGGGTTAACCATGAAAAAAGATCATCCTTTTTGTCCGGGGAACTAAAGATGTCACCAGAGTTACCTAACCAGAATCACACTTTTCCTTTTTATCAGCTTTAAGGGCTAATTTTAGTTTAAAAAAACAGTATAGCATATTGGTAATATGAAACGTCAAGAAATCACTCTATAAGCCAAGCTTCCATAAATAGCAGATCTGTCCCTTACTTCAGGTTTGAACTCTGTACATTTCTATGTTCAGTGAGGGAAAGTTATCCCTACTGACGTGTCCGAGATAGATGCTGGCATTGACAGCACATGCCAGCTGAGATGTCTACTTGGCTTATTGCACTATTTCTGGCATAATTTCATTTGCATAAATTTTGTTCTTCCTGGATGGCACCTGACATTTCTTATTCTGGGATTATGCCAAGAACGCTTCACCCTTTAAGCACTGTAGCATTGCAACCTTATTTCCTCGAGGGATACTTGAAAGGAACTCGCGTCAAAAAGCTAAGGCAGGCTGCTGTTACCAACAATGACAAAAGTGCAGTGAACTTAAGCCTTTCTCAACTGACGCCTTAGCAAGTGTTTTGTGCAGGATCATGTTTGTGATGTTATTTTTATGTATTAAGTACCAGGATGCAAAAGTATTGCACGTACTCTCCTTTCCTATCCATAATACAAATATTTTTGCAGCTTATTTTTCAGTACCAAAACAAGGTTACGTGATAGCATACCTTTCTTCTTTGTTACCCCTATAGCTGAAGATTGCCATATGAACTTTTTTCTTTTTGTGCTACCCCCGGAAAATAAAATATTGTTCTTTCGTGAAGGCCTTTGAAGCAAAGCAATACACTCAGTAAAGCTGTTCTCTAAGAATTGTCACAAAACGCAGACTTGTCACTCATGCTTAGATCTGCGCAGGAAAACCTACTCTGTGACTCAAACAAGAGCATGAAATATACCATGACTTTGAGACCATCTCAGTGGTAAAAGTGCAGTGTCAGATTTAGACCTATCGTCAGCATATATTGATGAGATTTTGTCTTATCCACAAAAACAGAAGCACAAATGAAATTTTTAGTTTTGAGTATTGCTGCCATTAAAATATATTCATACCTCTCGCATTTTACTTTTCCTGGTTTGCATACTGTACTGTAACAAAAAATAAAGGCATATGACAGTGTTCTACTGCAACCAAAAGTAAACCAATGGTTAGAATGACCTTTCCTATTTGGGTAGTTTAATTTTATAGCATTTTGGCCATATGACATGTTCCAAATGTGAAGCGATAACAGACAAATAATAGTATCCTATCTGTAGAGTGTGTAAATCATTGAGCGATAACTTTTTAATATTTAAGCACAATACCAATCGTAGTTTCGAGTTTAGACGCTACCAAAAACATTCTTACTTCTGGTATGAGAAATCTACAATTTCACCTTTTTGTTATTTTCCATAGTATTATTGCAACATAGAATGGAACATATGACAACGTCTGACTGCTACCAAAGCAAACCAATGGCATCAATGGCTTGCACCTATCTACAGTTAAAGTTCATGGTATTTTGACAGACACATAGTACAAATAAATTATTTTTACGTGCCTTTTTACATGGTGATTTGAAAAATAAAGAGAGAAAACTTGTATGTCGTAAAACAAAAAATATATAACCTCAATATAATGCAAATTTTACCGTTTGCAAATGTCAGTTATGAGATTGTCTCTCATTTTTGTAGCAATTTATGTAATTTTCATATGCAAATAAGGTTTTTGTAATCCTGGCACATTATCCTCGCTGGTCCATCCCCTTTACAAAATGCTTGAAAACTACACACACCAATTGTGAGTTTCTGTCATTACATTCCTGTAAACAATGAAAGAGTCGTTCATGCACTTCTCATCTTTATTACAAGGTTCCATCAGTTCCTGTGCCCTTTTCCCATAACACTAAACTCCTACAAAACTATCGCTTACACCAATACACGTACGCGTTGCAGCTCCCGTCCTAAAAAGTGTTAATTGCACGGTACTTATACACCCTCAACTCCGCCTGGGTCCAACTTATAAATTTTTGGCAATCAAACTTCTCTCTTGACAGCTTTTATAACGTTTTAAAGCAGGAAAGTTTAAAGTTTACTAAGCACATTGTTTACAGATTGATACTTTGTCTAACATTGGACGCTGTTCCCTCATGGCTGTCCTGGTCTTTGAAGACATTCTTATTTAAACAGGTATTGGACCAATTTACACGGTAATACCCAAATTAAAGGCCCATTATCTTACTGGTTTTACAAATGTCTATACCTAAGGACCTCTTGTGACTTCAGAGCGATCCTGTTTACATATATATTGCCAGTATGGTAACCAAAAACAGGAATAGCGAGATAATTAAATGACCACCTCGGTTGTTTGGAGAAGAGGCACAAACATAATGAAAGCATGTAGTTATAATGCAAGGATATTGTCTTTATTTTCTTTTACGATTACAACACTCACAATACAATTCAGAAGAAATCAATGATTACAGTCTTTGGGGGGAAAATGATCGTGTTCAATATGATTGTTTTACTACTACAAAGACGGGATTCAACAAATTTCTAACTCTACATTGATGTTACGATGCCAGTAGTTGTTGCGTTGCAAGTTGATGAAAATTTTGTCTAATATTTACAATCATCAGGGTAAAAACGGTTGGAAATTTCTCCATTGTTTCATAGTGAACAGATTATATGGTTGAGACAAAAAAGAATTCGACTAAGTGTTGGATGACAGAAACTGATTCAATAATTTACAGACTCGTTTCTGTTTTACACAGGTGATAAAAGTCTTTCTAATAATAAAGTTTTCTAAACATACCCTTCATAATTGTGAGGTAATTTCTAAATTTGTCGACTATCGTAGCCTAACGAATCTGTTTGGTTTATTATATGACAATGTTTATGTAGGATATTTCAAGGATTTTTTTGAACAGAAGGCGTCACATTTACATATTACCTTCTGGGAGTAAGAAGAGCAACATATTTGTCATGAAATCTTCAGTTTTTCAAACCACAGAAGTGGTTTTTATGACTATTCATAGTTATTTTCTTCGGTTCAACGCCCCCCCCCCGCCCCCCCCCCCGCCCCCCCCCCCCCGCCCCCCCGATTTAGATTGGTAAATTTCTAAAACCAAGAACTCATTGTATGGAGCAAAGTCTTTTGTATCAAAACGTACGTATACATGCATATCAATAATCTCTGATCTCATTACCGATTTTATCCCGTATATGGTATTGTTTTTATCCTGCATCTGGTATTGTTTTATCTCGTGTATGGTATTGTTTTATCCCGTATATGATATTGTTTTATCCCGTGTATGATATTGTTTTATCCCGTGTATGGTATTGTTTTATCCCGTGCATTGGTATTGTTTTATCCCACATATGGTATTGTTTTATCCCGTATATGGTATTGTTTTATGCCGTATATGGTATTGTTCCATCTCGCTTGAGAACAGTTGTTGTAATAGGTGGTCCTTGCCGCCACACTTGCGTGGTTGTTTCCTCGCTGCCTCATAGTCGTTTACAGTAGCTATTTGATACGTCAGCGCCTCCTGATGAGTTGATTATTTTGCCCAATATTCATTGCTCTTTAATTCTTAAAGATAGTTTCAGATGTCATATTGGCTTGATGGATCTTTGCAAGTGAGGGTCAGGAAGGTCTGCCCAATGAAGCATGTTGTCCTGAACCGTAATGTACGTGGGTTATACACGTAACGTTTACACACTTTACAGATAAGAATGACCATGACTTACCAAGTAAGGCTACCACATATACAGTGTGCCTTATGTCAGTAGCAAACGAGTCATGCCAATACCATGTCAGCAAGCCCAGATGCCAGCACAAATGCATGTGGATTCTACAAAATACCGCTTCCTTGTGGTTAGTGAGGCCTGTTCCAAGTTGTATGCATGACATATCGATAACCTGATGCTACCAAACACAGTAAAACCTGTTTTGAAGGAGAACCCCCGCTAAAACCCTAATAGTCACTGTCCCAAACAGAATAGTTGAAAGCTCCTTTTCAAGTGTTTTCTGAAACTTTATTCCTCCAAAGGCTCATTCAATATACATGCCCTGTTAAAAAGCCCAATCACTACTTTTAGTCAGTAGCATCTGTTAGTCTCACCAGCACTTCTTTTGGTGTGATTAGACTAAAGGTATATTTACGTCCTTACCCGCACGTTTATAAAGTGTCAGTCTGGCCAAACATCACACTGCTTGAATCTCGCAAGTATCTCTACTTACATTAAAACTCTTGGTCACTAAAAGGAAATAAAACTTTCTAAATTACACTGATGCTATATTCAAACCAACTGCACGTCACAAATGACTATCCCTACTGTTTGCACATATATGTGTTGCCAAAAGAAAATATGTCAAATGAATGCAGAATCTAGCTTTATTGGATTTAGCTATCAGAGCTGACCCTTTTAAAAGTAACATGCAAGCTGGCACTATCTGCTTGAGTTACGTTAAAAGTCAACACCACGAATGTGATGCCTTAATCAAAGCAAAAACGTAATATTTCATACCACCATGTCGAAAATGAAATTTTCCATAGAGTATCATTGTACAAGGTGTGTGTATTACAGTTCGCTGTAGCGATTTGAAAAAAGAGGGCACATCGAGACAGAGTTTTGATGGATCATCCAGCGTCGGTTCTTCTGTGCAAAGTGATACGCCATTTTGGGGTCCATGGAATGACAAGCATGATGACATTATAATTGCATGTCATAAATATCTTTTATTCCCTCTACTGGTAAGTTTAAGAAAGTCAATATATTTTTTATTCTCATATGTGATAATAAATACTTTTTCTCAAGGTAATCTGATATTGAGAGAATGTCTGATACTATTTAATGGGTACATGGAAAACGTTCTGCAAAGGTATTCACATGAACAAAACAATTAACGAATCAATTTCGACTGGAAGGCATGGTAATAGTTAGGATCCGTGTTTGAAGCACCATCTTAGAAAAGAATTTAATTTGGTGACAGGCTCTGCTAATTAATCATTGATTTCATTAATATTTGCTTTAGGGAATTAAAGATAAACGACGTAGTGTATTACTTACCTTTCTACCTTACATAATTTTTAATCGTGGAAATTTTCACATTTGTGAATGTGTTTTGCCACCTCATTTAAATTATTAAACATAAATTTTATAAATATCATATTTCCTGGTTTCTTCGACGTCCAAATCAATACCACAAAAACATAACTTGGATAACATAATTATGGTCAAAATACATGATGAGGGATGGGTTGACTTTCGGGGCACAGAATGAAGAAACGCATTTGAGAAGTGTGGGTTTGGTCTTTAAATATTGTGGAGAAAACAGGGAAAAGTGTTCAGTATTTCCGTCTCGGATTTAGCAGGGACACGTCGAGTCAGCCACAATATCCACCCGGTGTAGGTGACTCGAAAGTGCAGAGTGTCCTAATCTTAGTTTTGTTTGGCAAGTGTCAGGGGGAACGCTGTCTGTTGGCAAAATCAGTAGTTTTTGAAAAGTAATTGTTTTAACCTGGTTTCGAATATCGAGAGAGAAGGGGGCTTCCGGATATCTAAGGGCAGATTGTTCCATAAGTGTATTACAGATGGACGAAAAGAGTTGCTAAATCTTTCAGTTCGAAGTTAAAATTATCTGATGTTTTCAGCATTACGTGTCTCACAGTAAGCAACTCTTTCATTTGTGGTTCGGACTAGTTCGGTTAGATACGGTGGTACGAGTTTGCTGAGCATTTTATAGAAGAGTACGAGCTTGGAGTATTTACGTCTACTGGCCAGCGTTTCCCACCCAAAGGCTCCGAACATACTACCACGGTTAGTGTGGTGTAAGGCACCCTTGCATATTCTCACAGCCAGATATTGGACACATCTTTTACATCGGATGAAGTTTGGTCGCAGTCGTCAAGCAATACACATCCGTACTCAAGGATTGGTCTAACCATCGATTTATACAGCTTGCAGAGGGCATAACAGGACAGTTGATATTTCAATCTTTTGAGTTGAGCTATTTTCCTTCCAGCTTTGGTAGTAATACGTGTAGCGTGTGCTTTCCAACTTAAGTTTGAGCTTAGTGTTGTGCCCAATTGCATAGGACTTTCACCCTCTGGAATTGCAATACCATTTAAAAATAGGGGTTGTGGTTTGGTCTTTTTCGTTTGGTAGAAAATATCAATGCAAGAGACTTTAGTGGAATAAATGTAACTTTCCAAACCTTTCTCTAAAGCCTAATACGACCCAGATTTACATTCAGCCTTACAGCAGATTGGGTTGGGTTTCTGACTACCTTGATGATGCTAGTATTGTCTACAAATAATGTGACATCCGACGTAAAATCCTCGACCATATTAAAAAAAACCAGCTTTGTGCCAAACTTTATCAAAGGCTTTTGACACGTCTAAGAATAGCATTCCAATTTCGTTACCACATTCGATTTCACTGTAAATTTTGTGCACCACACTTGTGAGCTGAATTATGGCAGAGTCTTTGTTTCTTAAGCCCAGAAATTTTGTATCTGAGTTAAATATTTATATCTGAGTGTTTGTAAAATTTATTATTAACTAATCTTTCCATCGGTTTAGACACATTGCAAAGCAGCGATATTGATCGGTAAGTAGACTTTGGTTGTCCGTGTTCTTTTTTTATAAATAAGACATAGGTTGGATTTTTTTTCATTGAACCGGAAATTGACTTCTTTCCAAAGATAAATTGAAATAGCTTACAGAGCAATATAGCCATGCCAGGTCTTTTTCAGTAGCGTATTTCCGAGTCCATCCGGACCTTGAAGATTTAAAGGAGTGTAACACATTTCATTTTCATTTATGTAGAAAGATTCGAGTTTTGTATCGGTGACAAGCCGAAATTCCGGTAGGGATGTGGCGAATTCATCGACATGCAGTTTGCACTGAGATGCGAAGTACATATTGAAAACTGATTTAGTGCCAATATGAAAAAAACTCGCCGTATGTGAGTTAACTTATGCTGGTTTCCACATTTTCATAATCTCACAATCGTAACATGGGTTTAACACGTCAACATTGCGTTTGGGTACCACACTACTAGGCCAATACCAGTGACATCACATTTCCGCGAAGAATCTTTGCAAAGCCATGATGGAGGAATTAGAAGTGGCAACTACACGCGACAGAGGACCGAGAAATGGAGCAAATAAGTTCAGGTCTTCGGTCAGACATTTCAGCCATTTAACGTTAATGTGACGTGTTGTCTTATCATTTATAGGCAATCAGTAAAATGATCCTTAATCAGTAGTTTTCAGATTGGCCCAGTTACAGGTACTCGGTTGGCCATATTGGCCGACCTCAGACCTGTGACTGGGTCAATATGAAAACTACTGATTAATGACATAATATTACAACGGCGGAACCAATAAACCGGGGTTATTTCACTGTGCGTCCATACATTTCCTTTGGATTCATTTATAAAATGCAAATATATGCCATACAAGTTCAAGTATTCAGATTAATTCCGTTACCTCACGCTAATGATGTACCAACACCTTATGATAATATAAGCCTCATCTTGAAAACACACGAATGAAATTCTGATGATCCCAATTACTTTCCTTAGTTCAAAAGGTACCTTCACAACACCAACCCTGAAAGAACATACAATATAAAAACCAGGAGGTGCCCAGACCGCAAAGGCAAGCACCCATTGGCGTGGATCACTTAATCAATTTGTAATATGAAAGAGAGGACATTTCGTCAATATCTTTGAAAAAAAAATCACATCCGTCCCAACTTACAGAATGGGTAGATCCAGTTGCCCTTATCTCTACAATTTACATTATCTAGCCCAACCCAAAACAAGATTGTAGTTATCTGTGACATATATGGCCGACAGGATTTATGACCCGAATGGAAGTTTGTTTCTAAATCACAAAAATACTCGTCTACACAAACTGTTTGTCTGACTGTTATACTTTACGTAAGGATAATATTTTACTCTCTGTTTATTCAAGTTGGTTATCAGTGGTAGCCAGCCAAACTCCCCTAGTTTTGCCACCATGGCAGAGGTACCTCTTACTTGTATTATAGCTCGTGCCACTGTGTATTGGAATGATCTTACAATAGCTGTGCTTTCCTTTCTATTTTCAAACCATACTGCACTATCATGTGAGATTGAAGGCATTATTGGGATCTTATCCATATACAGTCACCAAACGTTACTGGATTCATATTGTCTTGCGATGAAAGTATACTACACATATAATATATATATATAAGCAAGCGATTAAGTTTACCTTTCAAGTCTTGTTTTATGTGGGAAGAGTCTTGTAATGACTGGGCAAATATAATACCAAAATATTTACACATAGTGCATTCTCTGAGTGTGAGAGTTCCCAAAACCATTTTCCTCATTATCAATTTGTTTACTTATTGCCATAACTTTTAACTTTCTATCAGTTGGGTCTTCATCGCAAAAACACATGCCCCAGGCATACTATCAAGGTCGACCTGGTGAGCCCTGTTAGTTTACGTTCGCAAGAGTTATTCCATGTCACGCATGACGTTAAATCAAAAATCGCTCGCGCACATTTGATTCTGTATAATGTCAATGCATCCCGTCACTGCTGCAGGCGCGTCACAGTTTACTTGTAACAATGTTTAGATTGTGTGGTCTACAGTGAGATACAACTTTTGATTTCACTCTAGAAAATAATAATTTACCTTCAAACATAGATTTAACGAAGTTCTTTACTAAGCGGTAGTAATCTATTGACTTTTTATTTAATTCTCTGAAAATCTGAAACCACAAATCGTGATCCCTTAAAAACCCCTCTAGTTATTTGTTTACATTTTTCATTTATTAAAAACAAGGATATACAAATGTAGTTGTTGACAAACGCCTAGTAACGTACTGCTTTTTCCATTTTATTCTCTGAAAACAAGGGTATACAAAGAGTGGTTCTTTGCTAACCTCTAGCAATATATTGACATTCTAAATTATTCTCTAAGAATAAGGATATACACTGCCTGGTTCTGAAGTAACGAATAATAATTCATTGATTTGATACTTATTGACTTTCTATTAAGTTTAAATAAACTTTACCTGCGTAGACAAACTCGGTGCCACTACTTTTTTTTCTGATGTTGCAGTCTTCCTGACTTACGGCCATCAACGAAAAACCTGCGTCCTGAGGCAGATTAGCAGCCAAACATAAACTTTGATCACCAACAAACATTGTTTTGCTATTTCCTAGATAATGTTTAAAATGTGTCTACAGTTTTCCCTGATGGGAATCATACGTGATTCTGCGTTCTAACATATATACTTCTATGTCACCGACGAGTCTGTCAGTAGCTTTGAACACGTTGTCCAAGAGGGATTCGACCTCATCTTGATACTTCTTTGACTGCAGAAAGATTGTCAGCAGCACAGGTCCGTGTTTGTAATACTGTAGCAGGTACATAATATGTTTAATAACATGCGCCAGAACAATACGGGTATCAGTGATGTCTTTGTTACAGTAAATGTCCATTCTGTACCTATACCCCAACTGGACCTTCCGAGAAGATCCAAAGCTTACAGCAAAGTATTGGCCTGAATCCGTCTGGCTGCCAAATAAATAATAGTTTTCTGTCTTGAATATGTGTTCGTAATTAGTCACAACTGCTTTATACGGCTCGACGTTTATCCACCAGACACCCTCTGGAAGTATTTGAGACAAATCTATGCGATGAGTGAGAGTGTCAATAGCACTTGACGTAGACAGATGTTGAACATTGTGGATTGGAAATCTTCCACCTAACTCTGCTGTGAAGGCACTAGTCATGATACTGCGAAGGTGATCTGCTGATGTTAACCTATCCAGATGATACTGGAAAAAGACGTTGTTAAAGAGAACTATGAAATCGGAGATTTTCTGATATATATGTTCTCTCTCTCTCTCTCTCTCTCTCTCTCTCTCTCTCTCTCTCTCTCTCTCTCTCTCTCTCTCTCTCTCTCTCTCTCTCTCTCTCTCTCTCTCTCTCTCTCTCTCTCTCTCTGTCTCTCTCTCTGTATATATATATATATATATATATATATATATATATATATATATATATGTATATATATATATATGTTTGTCTGTATGTGTTTGTGTCTGTGGTTTGGTATGTGTAATTGCAAAGAAAGGAACAACTATATACAAATTTATTCATAAGAATAATTATAAAAGTAACTTTGGTTTCAAAACATATGATATTAAGTCAATTGGACATGTGTGGCAAGTTAAA
This sequence comes from Hermodice carunculata, assembly GCA_964020975.1. Lineage (NCBI taxonomy): Eukaryota > Metazoa > Annelida > Polychaeta > Eunicida > Amphinomidae > Hermodice > Hermodice carunculata. The sequence goes on from OZ026620.1 coordinate 12,479,473, forward strand.
TCTGCAAATTTCTAAACCGTATGCAGAGAGATTAGATTTTATTCACAGAGTTTTTAATTCTCTGTGAAAGAGATTCCTGCATGGACACTCCTTGCAAGGAATTAAAAACTCATCGCACAGCAGTAAAAATATCTACACAGTAATAAAACTCTCCGCACAGAATTTAAAACTTTTGGCAGAGAGTTGCATAAACCATACTGTGGTACAGGGATTGATACAGATCCAGCCATGAAATATAATTCTAATTCTGTATAAGATCAGGAGGTACAATACTGTACACTCATTTCTGTTGGCTTTCCGAGCATCGCCAACGAAGAATAATCCTTAAAGCCAAAAAGGTTATTTTTACATTGTATTACTTCATTATGGTTGGAGCTCAGTGTATGCGGTTAGGGCCTGCATAAAGTAGTCGTCCACTTTGTTGACGGCATTTAAAAAATATTCCTGTCGAGATTTATAGCAGATAATTTTATGCTTCAGTTTCTGTGCCATGCCAGTGTTGCATCTAAATAAAGTTGTGAATCCGTGATTTTTAGCCTTTTATGCTCAACCAAGGAGCTGCCTATATGAAAAAAATCAATTTTTCTGTTACAAAAAGGGATACTTTATGGGCAGTATTCTACTGTTAAAATTTAATCAAAACGTTTAATACTGTCTTTTTAATGAATTTTCACTATAATGAAATGTAATACAAATTCTGTGCAGTTTCGCAAGAACCCCATTCACAGATGCCAAAAACCGCCATGGTAAACTCATTTTGACATCCACACAAAATAATGTTCGATAGTAAAACCACATTGACGGACCCTTTAGATAATGAATATTAATGGTTCGAAACTTGATGACTGGGAGTTTTGTTTTATATGCAGGAACTTGTTTTATTCTGAGCTGACATTTTAAGACCTAAATAACCTACAAGGAATATCAAATTTAATGAGGAGTGGTTCAAATTTTTTAACAGAGTTTTTCTGCATAGAGGCTGTGTGTAAGGAGGATTCATTCAATAAACTTTATGCCAGGAATTTAAACTTATTCTGCACATATTTAAAAATTCTTTGCAGAGAAATGAAAACTACATAAAATGAAAGTTATTCATTTTTGTTTGGTTTGATTCATTGGTATTTCGTTGTTGAGTAAGATTTTACGAAACGAATTTGGTGAAGGTGAAAAACATTTACAACGTCACTGAAATTATTTCCATATATATATATATAGTTATGTTCGTGTTGCTAATAAATGTCAGTGAGTAAGCTACTTTAAAGGCAGACGTTTGTAACTTTTGCAGAGAATTAATTTTAAGTTTTGTTTTTAATTACTGGAGAAGTAGAATTTTGTTTAGATATGAAACTTTATTCTAGACATTTAAAATATTTACCCGTGTAGTGATCAGTTTTGCTCCCATTTTCGATGTTGATTTCCTTGCTCTTGAAGCATTATAAGTTGTCCATCGACATAGCACCATGGTGGGATACTTTTGCAAAAATTGTGTCAATGCAGAGTTGTAAAAGAATCCAGTAACTATGCCCTTACCCTTGTGACTATCTGACACTCGACTTGCTTGGCCGATAAAGGCAGTGGCGTCATCAGTGACTTGGAACATCGTAAATCCTACCTGCCAAATGCACAGACAACAGGTGCAGTCGTAAATTCAAGAGCACAGGTAATCGGTACCATAAGAAAAACAAAGAATAGACAATGGTATGCAGTAAGAAAGAGAAACGCACATACAACAGATGATGTACAGTGGGAAAAACTAAAGCACAGATAATGGGTATATAGTAAGGAAAACAATAACACAGACACTGTATACTTGATAATAAAAACGTGCACAGACAGCGGGTACTGTGAGAAAAGCCAGAACACAGCAAGAAGGACTGTTAGAAAGGACAGAAGATAGCAAGAAGTACTGTAAGAAAAGCCAGAAGACAGTAGGAAAGTACTGTGAGAAAAGCCAGAAGACAACAACAAGTACTGTAAGAGAAGCCAGAAGACAGTAGGAAGCACTGTGAGAAAAGCCAGAAGACAGTAGGAAGCACTGTGAGAAAAGCCAGAAGAAAGTAGGAAGTACTGCGAGAAAAGCCAGCAGACAGTAGGAAGTACTGTAAGAAAAGCCAAAGACAGTAGGAAGTACCTTGAGAAAAGCCAGAAGACAGTAGGAAGTGCTGTGACAAAGGCCAGAAGACAAGAAAGAAGTACTGTAAGAAAAGCCAGAAGACAGTAGGAAGTACTGTAAGAAAAGCCAAAGACAGTAGGAAGTACCTTGAGAAAAGCCAGAAGACAGTAGGAAGTGCTGTGACAAAGGCCAGAAGACAAGAAAGAAGTACTGTAAGAAAAGCCAGAAGACAAGAAAGAAGTACTGTAAGAAAAGCCAGAAGACAGTAGGAAGTACTGTGAGAAAAGCCAGAAGACAGTAGGAAGTACTGTAAGAAAAGGCAGAAGACAGTAGGAAGTACTGTAATAAAAGGCAGGAGACAAGAAAGAAGTACTGTAAGAAAAGCCAGAAGACAGTAGGAAGTACTGTAAGAAAAGCCAGAAGACAAGAAAGAAGTACTGTAAGAAAAGCCAGAAGACAGTAGGAAGTACTGTGAGAAAAGCCAGAAGACAGTAGGAAGTACTGTAAGAAAAGCCAGAAGACAAGAAAGAAGTACTGTAAGAAAAGCCAGAAGACAGTAGGAAGTACTGTAAGAAAAGCCAGAAGACAAGAAAGAAGTACTGTAAGAAAAGCCAGAAGACAGTAGGAAGTACTGTGAGAAAAGCCAGAAGACAACAAGAAGTACTGTGGGAAAAGCCAGCAGACAGTAGGAAGTACTGTGACAAAGGCCAGAAGACAAGAAAGAAGTACTGTAAGAAAAGCCAGAAGACAGTAGGAAGTACTGTGAGAAAAGCCAGAAGAACTCAAGAAGTACAGTGAGAAAAACCAGAAGACAGCAAGAAGTACTGTGAGAAAAGCCAGAAGACAGAAGTTCTGACAGCAGCTTCATTTGACAAACATTAAAGAGAAGTTTTCATATTTGCTTCCTTTGACACATCAACAATTTTGTCTCTAGCCTGGTATAAACATTCGCCTACCAAATGATTGTTCCTGCATATCTCAGAGCTATACCTATAAGTAAGCACAACGGAATTTCCCATAAAACAGGCAGTTACATAATTTGGATGTGGAACATGTACAAACATCGTCAATTGATATGGTATTCGATTTGCTCTTACACAGAAAGATGGAGAACAGTTTTGTCACACACCTTTCGGAAACAATAACATCATTTTGGCAACCAAAACTTTGAATTGCGCTTTTTCTTTCAACAATTTCTGATCTATATCAAGTTGGGTTTATGAATATATCAAAACATGTCAAGAAGCATGTTTTCTTTGCGTTTTTTCATTTGCCAGAAACTACAGCCCACATACTTGTGACCAATTTCAGTTATATATAATTCAATGCTAAGGTGAAACATGATGTGTGATGGCTGTGGTAGGATATTTGCAAAGTTGAAGTATGAAGGAATGCTGTAATGGATGATAAGACGACAAAATATAACACATTTAATGGCTATTTTTAACTTTAAAATCAAGGCCAGATTACTGGTCAAACTATATTCATGTTGTAAATTCCATCAAAGATGGACATTGAATGATCCTACCTCTCAAAATTAAATGGGTACATGCATTCTTGTTCTTACGCAGTGTGCTACAATATGTGACTACCTACAGAAAAGTAAGTTTTCTCAAGTTTATTTTTCCGGTCATATATTTGTAATCGAAAATGCCGGCACATTATTTAACATGGTCACAACATGAATGGATAAAATAATAATGCCATATGTAACCCCCTACAAAGTATTTAAGCATATTATGCGATTTCTTGAAGGCAGACATTATGTAATCATTTTTGTGTACACTGTCATTGAATCTTTAAAGTCCATTTTGAAGGTAAAGAATTTTATTTACACATGAGCTAATTATTGCTCCATTATAATGTTTTTGGAAATTTGTATGTTGAAGTGCATAAGAATGAAGCCAACAAGAGTCCATCAATTTGGCATGTTCTTGGTTTGATTATTTTTCCAGTACTGCACATTCCTCTTGTATCAGCATAGAAGTCCATATTAGTTCAAGATAATTTTAAGTCACACCACTTTCTGCAATGAAGCGATATGTTGAGTGACAAATTTGAAACTAGTCATGTGTGTGGTGTTCTTGACTCCACTCCATGTACAATTCTCAAAAGATAGAAAGGGTTTTTCATGAAGCCACTGTGGTACATATTAGAATTTATATTTTCCCCTCACAAGGCTGACAGGTGTTGTGGTATAATATTTTGGTAAGCCAGGGGGTGGTAAAATACACACATAAAACACAATGGTTGTTGAAAGTATTGATTGGTAATTTTGCTGGAAGAAGCAATGGTGAATCAAGTATCCTGTATACATATTTTTTACATATATCTTAGTGCAACATATGGTGTTATGTTTTTTCATGAAACCACTCTGGCACATGTTAAATTTTATAATTCTCCACTGAAAAGGTTGTCAGGTGTGGTGGTAAAATATTTTGGTAAGCCAGGGAGTTGGTAAAATACATACATAAAATACAATGGTAGTTTGAAGTATTGTTTGAAAAAATTTTGCTGGGAGAAGCACAGGTGAATCAAGTATCCTATATATATATCTTTCTTACGTACATCTTTGCAAAATACATGGTGTTATGTTTACAGTAAATTTGCTTGTTGTTACTGCAGCATTTATTTTGTGTCAAGTGGATATAGCTTTACTATTGGAAGTGGCTGTGACTGGAATAAACAATGAAATGATACTTGGACATGATGCCTTGAGAAAGGGACGTGGAATACTTGATTATCCATGGTAAACACTTACATGGTTTGACTGTAATGACCACTCTGATAAGACAACAACAATAATGGATCTAGAATAAATGCCATGACAAAGAAACCACATAGAGTGTGATACAAGGCCATTGATAGAATATTACATGACTATGTTGACATGGTCAGTGAAGAGATGAACTACATAGATTGTGTGATCCTATTACCGTCACCAGTCAAGAACACCCACTGACCAAAAACAAAAAGCATACTAAACACCATTAGCCAATGCAAAGGTCAAGGAAGAAATGGAGAAGATGCTGGCAGCTGGAGTCATCATACTAAGTTTAAGCCAAATGTCTTCACCTGTAACTTAAGTTCCAGAACCAGAACGGTCAACAAGATTTTGCATCGACTATAGACAATTGAATGATATAACAAGAAAGGACAGTTACCCTTTACCAATAATCCAATTGTACAGAAAAATACAACCCATATTCATAAATTCCAAACCCAACAATGACAGCAAAGAGATTGCAGAGTTACCAAAGCTTCAACATTCATCTTCCAATACCAATGTGAAGAAACAAATTTCACTCCTGACTTCAGACAGACAGTCACCTATAAAAGGCAACTGGTGGTTTTAAACCGGTCCTCTCAACCTTTGAAATATTCTTCATTAACGACAGACTATAATGTTCCCAGAACATATAGGCCTAACCACTCAAAACCCAAATTTTATGACTTCTGCCAAAAACAAAAAGAGATCTGGTGGGCCTATCACTTTTTAGTTCTCTTGACTGCTCAGTCAGCTGAGTGTACATCGTTTTCCAAGACATCTTTGATCTGGTAGGTGGTGCCAGCATATTCATAACTGTAGATTCCAATTGTAGAACTGGTAATGTCTTATAGCAGAATGGATATTTCAAGAAACATTTGTTTGTCACATAGATCTTTTTGAGTTTCTCGAAATGCCCCTTAGTCTTAAGAACTCATCTTGTCAATTTCAAAGAATTGTGGAAAAGGTGTAGTCAGGAATAATCAGTACCAGTGCTTTGATTTACATTGATGGCCTGATTATTCACGGTATAGATATGAATTTACATGCTAAAAATTTGAAAGAGGTATCATAAAGAATCAGAAGTGGTGGACTGAAATTAAAACCAACCAAATGTTTTACCAACAGTAAAGTGAAATTGCTGGGCAACATCATTAATAAAGATTGAATTAAAAGCAACCCAGAGAAGGTGGCAGCCATCGAAAAAATGCAACTACCCACTGAAGTTAAAAGGGGCAGATCATTTTTTGGAATGCGTTACTAATGTTTATTAACAGACTATTGCAAATTATCCCAAGAATTTTGAGTCATTATATAGGATGACTTAAAAGAATCAACAATAAGGGAAAAAATAAGTTTTCAATAATTGGAAAAATTTTTGAAAAGAAATCGAGGGATGCCTTTTCGATAGGTCAAAACCATTAAAAATTTTAAATGATCAAAGCAACAACATGACATACGTTTGAACATGTAAGTGATTAACTTAAAGCTCACGTCAATACTGGGTTCATGCAAAATATGTGTGTTAAGGGCAGAATGAAACAAAACAATAAAGTCAACTATATATACTGTATACATTTTCTATGAACAGTCGTACATATGTGGAGAACTCACCATTAAGCAATAATATAGTAGCTTGTTTAGCAAATTACATACAACGATAATCAATCCCAGTATCTTGAAATGATTTTCTTTTTCAAATACAAATAAAACTCTATGAATTGCGTATGTCATTAACGGTATATTGCTATTCCCGTTGTTACATAACTTCAGAATGCAAAGTTCAAGTAACTTTCAATCCAAGTAACTCGTCTCAATGTTTGAGATTATTTCATTTCAGATATGTATGGGAATTTAAAATGGTTTAGGTTTTTTAAAGGAAGAACTAATTATAAAATAAGTTTAAGCTGTCTGATGCTTTAGGGAGTTTTCATGGCTATGTTGTGGACTGAACAATGACTTTGCCAGGTAGGCTTTGAATACAAACTACTCAAAGGAAAGCTCTTGATCTAGAGATATAAGCATACTGGTAACGATAGGCCTTTTTATGTGGAAATTGATTCATTATGTTGCTCCTGATCAACATGACTTTCGTTGTTATTGGTACTGAAAGAACTTTTCCTTTTACCTTGAATCAAGACTGATTCAACAGCTTTCTTGGCATTGGTTTGGCACTGACTGGCCAACCCAGGCTGGGGAAAAGCTGTTGACCTAGGGCATGTTTCCCTTGATATGTTTCATCTACAATTGACATTATTATTCATTACTCTTGAATTTAAAACAATAAAGCAGTTGACATTTTGCCACCATGTGCACTGGGTCAGTGTAAAGAGGCAAGGGTTAATGCATAGACAGGTACCCAATGGCCTTCACCTTTTTAAAAGTATTAACACCTACTACTCGTCCGTCTGCTTCCAAAACATAGCAATGCCTGTTCGGGTCCTGCATATACTGGTGATACATGGAGGGTAAGTAGTCGTCCCCATCATAGATATTTCTGTTAATGTCCATTACGGCCTCGTAATCTTCTGCTGTAGCCTCTCGACACCTCAATGTTTCCTTAGGTGTTGGGTCCATTTTGTCTGTTGTTAGACAGTTCTGACCTGAAATTAACACACTGGGTTAAGCTTCAATGTTAGTGATCCCCCTTCACTTTTTAATTTGTTTTTAGTTGTTTCTGTTCTGTTTTGGGGGGGGGGGTTGTTTGTTTGTTTGTTTGTTTTTTTTTTTTTTTGTTTTTGTTTGATTTTTATGATCATTTCTTTTCTTTGTAGTCGCTTTTGGGAGGCACTTTGGTATTCTTTATTTTGTTTTGTTTTTTTTTAAATTATTTTTGTTTCTTTGGCTTGGTTTTGTTTTATTTTGGTTTTTTTTAACACTTAATGGCCGAATCTGATGTGTTCCTGAAAAGCAATCACATGTACATCTTCACCGTGCCCTCAAGTACCTTGCAGGGCAACCGACTAGACATTTTTATGTTCAAACCCTCCTTAAATTACGTCAAGGCCAATCAGTCTAGATCTGCATATTTGTATTCTCACTCAGTCATTTAAGTTCTCTGAGGGAAACCTGAGGGAAGTCAATCTCCGTAACCATACACTCTCGTTAAAGTGCTCCAAGGAAATCTATCTGTATATCATATTATTGTTATTCACTCCGCAAAATACTCGAGCTTTATATCTGTATAATTACATTGCTCAATAGGTTCTCAAAGCAAAATCAATCTGGGCAGGGTATCTATTTGCATGTCATGTTATTGTTATTCACTCCGCAAAATACTCGAGACCGAGCTTTATATCTGTATAAATACATGGTTCAATACGTTCTCAAAGCAAAATCAGTCTGGGCAGTGTATACTTGTATACTCAGTCTGTTACTAAAGGCACCCAAAAGGATTAAGTAGAAAATCAAATGGGAGCAACAATTGATCTCAACAATTCTATCCAAGATACAGCATATTTCTTTGTACAACTGGCCAGACACCGCAGCTCACGTGTGATTTTATGTAGAAAAATGATGTGAGCGGGTAGACAAGCTAATTTACCAATGAACATGAACATGTAGAATTTTATTTGATCTATCTTTAAAGATGATTGAACACAGTAATTATTATGAACACTATCTTCATTGTAAGCATTTGGTTTCATTCAAGTGAGTTGTATTCCTTCTATAATTTTCAACATTTTTACATCCCCACGTTCCTTAATTTGCAGCATTGCAAGTTCATTAGATCAGATGGCAAAGCTCAAAACCTATATTGGATATATATAAATGTATGCATAATATTTATATACATACATACATACATACATACATACATACATACATACATACATAATATATATATATATATATTATGTATACATTTATATATATCCAATTTAAATTTTGAGCTTCTCCATCTGATTTAATGAACTTGCAATAGATGTTTTGTGATATATATTGACTAAGCCAGTCTCACTCATTCTCAAAACGTGATGTGATAGTATTCCCGAATATTTTGTTGGAGTGCGAGTCTTAGTTCACAATAAATGATACGCACAAATGTACCATCGCTTCTCCGTCATTAAATGACTGTGTGCACGTGATAAAACGTGACTAATTTTAAGTCGAGTCGCCATCGCTGCACGGACCTTGAAAGGCTTTAATGTTCATTTTAGGGGCACAGGATCGATATCACAGGGAGACAGTGACACAATCAACGACAATTCTCCTTGTCTATAATGTTGGGGACAAAATGATAACAAGTGTGTCAATTGATTGAAATCTATAAAGAAGCCGTGGCAAGGACAAACATATCTTAGCGAGATATACGTCTAAACTGAGAGGTGCGATGACAATGCGAATCTTAATCAAATCTACGTATAAAGGCAAGCTTGATAGAGGCAATGCCAATGTGATTACCTTTCAGGATAAAGAGACAAGTAGCAATGTCAGACAATTCAGAATGAAATTTATGACATATAGCCTGGGGGATCAAATTTCAAACAGTTAAGAATTTACTGTGGTCCTGTGCAAAGCAACTTGATAGTTGTAACTAAACATGAATATTATTCAATTGACGGATCAATGCATAATTGCAGGATACCTAGTCAGAAGCTTGGCTGCCTCAAGAAAACACACCAGTACGTCATTCAGTCAAGCATGTCTTACCGCAGCCCTGCTTGTGAGCGAGATTGAATTTTGAACAGACAGGTTTGCGGTATAAAGAAAGGATTTTACCACAGTGCATGCACGTTCCTTGACTTTTTTCACCGTATGCAATGTTTCTTTTTGCATACATACCTGTTTTTTGCCTCACTTTGTACCAAAGGACTAAGGCATAAAACTTCAAGACACAGACTTCACCACAGCAAAGTCGAAAGTCCGCATTGACGGTAAAATGCTGGCGATTATCACGATCATGGAGGAATGTGCCAACCGTGATCCCGCTCAACATATGATCCCATAACCATATTTGGTATAAACATATTTATTGGATTAACTTCCATACATATTTTGCACAAGTTATTCGCAATTGGGAAAAAGGGCATTGCCCTATGTGAATCCCTCTTGCAATTTATAAATATCTAACTATATTTAGATAAAGGAACTATGGTGACGCTCCACAACATTGACAGAAAATGAGGACTCAAGATTAAACGTTTTGATTGGTCCACATTATTTCATATTTACGCTGCTGTTCTGTTTTACTTGGCACACGTAACCACTACGTGTTAATCATTAAATATTGCTGCCACAAAAGTATTAAGAACAAACTTCCTCACCGTTTGTACTTCCTTCTTGCCAAAAATTCAAAAGCTGCTAAAAATGTGTGTCATCTTTTATAAAAGAGATCTTGACATACTTTACTGTTTACGCAAAAGAAACAAAGTGCAAGCACATACACATTTAAGTGCTTTGCTCTTGGGCACCACTCCAGCCTTGCCCTCAAGAGATGGTTGCCAATAGTGAAGAAGGTTTTCGGTAGCATAGATAGCAGCAGGTTGGGCTGCTATGATGCATGGTGAAACCACTCACCTGCCAAAGTCATACCAATATCACTGCTGTCATGTGTGGTGAAACCTGTCGTGCTCACCCACCAAAGTCAGACTCACTGCTGTCATGTGTGGTGAAACCTGTCGTGCTCACCCACTAAAGTCAGCCTTGCTGCTGTGATGTGTGGTAAAACCTGTCGTGCTCACCCACCAAAGTCAGCCTCGCTGCTGTGATGTATAGTGAACCCTGTCGTGCTCACCCACCAAAGTCGGCCTCGCTGCGGTGATGTGTGGTGAAACCTGTCGTGCTCACCCACCAAAGTCAGAGTCACTGCTGTGATGTGGTGAAACCTGTCGTGCTCACCCATCAAAGTCGCACTCACATTTGAAAAAGGGGAAAATAGAACACACACCTTGAATAAAACCAAGCTCATGAAGCATTGTCTATACAAGATTCAACATGTGTCCTTATCTTATTATTGATCATGACGCAACATTCAAGCCCGGTGTGAAAAAATAGCAATTTAGGAAATATGTTTGGATTGGGCAATATTCTAATGTGTACCAGCAATATGCCGAAAACAAACTGCTTTGTAGAAAGCTGATTACCGTTTTGCACAGAGAGGTGTACCATGCCTTTTACTGTGGCAGTCCATGGGGTATTCCCACCATTTCATGTGTACATTTGCAATGTCAGATTGCCAGGAACAATGCTCTCAGGACTGTTACATGCTTTATGAAGCAGTCTTGGCACGCTAAACAAACAGTGTCGTCTGGAGCTTTATTTCCACTTAGAACTGCCCGTCCCTCTTATTAAAATCAGATCTAATATTTTCCATGTAAAACATCCAATGAATTGATAAGGTATTATCCCTTGAATGGTTCTTTTGTACAGGTAACGCGATGCATAAGTTTAAAGTAAATCAGTAAATAAGGATTGGACCTCCTCCTGGTACCTTTTAGTCTGAAGAAGGATTGATATCATCTGAGGACTGTGTTTTTGTTACTGTAGAATGTACATTAAATGTTTGGAACATTCACCAAAATGACGCATACATCACTGATGTTTCACCAGAATAACGCGGACATCACTGATAGCCTTTATAACAGTAAAAAGTCCATCCTGGACTTGTATCTTGTATTGTACATTAACATTTCGGCTAGATTAAAAGCTTTCATAAAATTTTGACTTCATCTAGCTATTCGGCTGGCAAATAGAGCACCCCTACCATCATCATCATCGTCGTCGTCGTCGTCGTTGTCTTTCAATTTAGTCATAGTACGAAGCAAGTGATTTATACGGTTCATGGTTTTTTAGACTAGGTGTGTTCTGGAAGTATTATTGACAAACAGATGGAAGACAAATGTCGAGCCTCATGGACTGGTGATCGTTGAGTAATATCCGCCAAAGAAGATAGTACCATGATATTGCGAAGATGGGCTGCTGATGTACGTCTCTAGAGAATGTACTGAATTATCAAAAATTATTTTCATGAAAATCATCAAAACCGAAATGACTGTATAAATGAATGTGTATTGTTGCTCTATCCATAATGTTCCCGCAAAACATAAATGTAATTTTCTTGCAAACCAGCCATATTACCTGCCTGTGACCTGAATGGTGGTTTTAATGAAATTATAATCCAGCCACTAGCCACACGCAGTAATTTAATTTGGTTCCTCCTCCTCCTCCTCCTCCTCCTCCTCCTCCTCCTCCTCCTCCTCCTCCTCCTCCAAAGAAGGAATAAATGAAAGGTTTTTCAAAATTTGAAAATCAAGACAGATAGCCTATATGTGGACTATATACTTTGTCCCGAAAACATTTGGCAAAGGAAAGCAATTTATAAGGATATCTATATATTATGGAGCGCCGTTTCTTGTTTTATTCCGTATTTGATCAGGTGCTTAAATATTTGATCAGAAGAACAAATCGATTTCATGAAATGAACAAATGCATTTGTTCACGTGATTAAATACAGTCTGTTTGTTCCTGTGAATAAATTGCTTTGATCTTCTGATTAAATCGATTTGATCATTTGTTCTTCTGATCAAATCGATTTAATAAGAGGAACAAATATACTCATATTTGATCACAAGAACAAATACATTTGTTCAGATGATTAAATCGATTTAGCCAGAAGAATAAATAGATGTTGTTTGATCATCTGCATAAATCGAATTGTTCTTCCGATCAAATCGATTTGATCACATCATCAAATGTCCCCAAACTAAATTAAATTGACGCTCCCTGTCTGATTTGTTCCGCGGATCAAGTATTTATAATTCGAAACAAATCTCTTCCGCCAGTATTTGATCCGCGCAACAAGTAGTAAAACACGCAAAAGGTACAATCTTCAAATATCCGCGATATCTTTAACACGGACATCTCGGACATTTACAACGCGGACATTTTATGGCTTTGTTTATAATTAGAGATTAAAGCGGATGAAGCCGGCCGTGCACAATGCATCATTATTATATATCATTTCAATATGATCGTGTTTTGGCGAGATTAAATGTAAATTTGGACGGTGGCTCCATGATCTTTTGATCTTGCTTTCTGGATTGATGTGAGGATTTTTTTTCTCTCTGACTCTTTCTTCCTTTGCTGAGGCACAGATTTTAGCCATCCCTCTCATGGTCATGGATATGAGCCTTTGTTTTCACTTGTCTTTCTTTTTAAAGTTTGGTGGCTTTTGGGAAGGATGTGAGCAATTTTTCTTTCTTTTTCTCTCTCCCTCCCTCCCTCCCTCCCACCCCCTCTCTCTCTTTCTTCACAAACGATTATAACGTCCTTGTAGCTGGAAATCTGATTTTTTTCTCCAAATGTTTTCAACTAGTCATTGGAGCCTAGAAAAACCAAGCATTGTCAAATGGGATTCTGAAACAGTGGATGATGACAACTTAACCCCATGATGTAGCTCCGTTTTCAGGCCCCTACTTGTTGTTGCAAAATACACAAAATGTCAAAGTTCGAGATTGTACCTCTTGCGTGTTATGGTAACACAGACCACCGGAGGTGATGCGCGGCATACAAGAGGGAGTAATTATTATCTGGTAGTGGATAAAATTATATTTATTCAAAAGATCAAATTGATTTGATCACGGGAACAAATATATTTGTTCAGGTGAATAAATCGGGATATACCTTATTCTATTTGATCAGAAGAACAAATGGATTTAGTCATGTGAACAAATACAGCTGTTCATGCGATCAAATTCATTTAATTTGTTCCTTGGAACATATCTATTTGATCTTCTGATTAAACAAGTTTGTTCTTCTCATCAAATCAATTTGATCAGAAGAATAAATATACTGTATTTGATAACATGAACAAATACATTTGTTCATCTTATCAAATCGATTTGATCATGTCATTAAATATTTAGTCTTCTGATTAAATATTATGGCACCTGATCAAACATTTGTTCATAAGAACAAATTTATTTGTTCGTCTGATTAAATATTTAATCATCTGATAAATTACGGAGTAAAACAAGACACGGCGTTCCATAATATATATATACAATATATGTATGCGTATATGCTATTACAAAATTTATGAACAACAGAAAATGTGTTAATTATGGTTTAAACACATAGTTCACACAAGACTATGTACTGTATTTTTGACGATTCAGGATTAGGTATGGGCAATACAAACAATATATATATATATATATATATATATATATATATATATATATATATATATATATATATATATATATATATATATATGTATGTATATTGCTTGTATTGTTTGGTTCGATTTTAGCACTATAACAAGCTTGTATAAATACCGTATCATAGGCCTAAAAGCTATAGTGGCGCGATATGATGTAGCGGTACTCTTCCGGTGGTATCGGCACTCTTCCGGTTTCATCGGTAATTGAGCTGATGAGGAGTAAAACTTCCTGCAAATGTCCTGCTTAATTTTTACGTTGTGTATTGAAATGTACAAATAGTCACAAACATGAGATAAAAATTTTATAGCATGCTTTGTAAACGATATGAAGTAATCAGCTCGCACTGGATACCATACAACATATATTCCCTCACTTGTTCTGCTATATGGCATCCAGTGCTCGTTGATATACTTCATATCGTCAACAAAGCATGCTATAATCTATAATCTATATATATATATATAAATAAATATATATATATATATATACATATATATATATATATATATATATATATATATATATATATATATATATATATATATATATATATATATATATATATATATATATATATATAGAAACGAAAACGTACGTGTACACATAAAAAACGGTAAATGCTAAGTCCTGTGTGTAAAAAGTGATGCAGGTGTGATGTCATCATCGCATGACGGTTGACAGCAACATATAATACTGCTATACCATATGTCTCCGATCCCCTTTGGTCAAGTTCACTAACTTCTTATCTATCATTGGTCATGAAATACTAAGGTGGAAGATCGGTAGCCAGTGCGCCGTGAGACTGGAAACTTTGGCAACTCGATGTAACTCATTTGATATCTCACAAGTACTAAAGACGTATTTATTTTCTGATTACTACACATTCATTGATTTCTGTCCATGATTTGTTTCGGGTTTTGTACGGGACTGGAGGTTTTCTGAGATTTTATAGCATTCTTTCTGACTTGGTAGGATTTTCACACTTTTCGTGCAGAAGTCACACATTTTAAAAAAAATATTGAAATCAAT
>OZ026620.1:12499548-12537048 GCA_964020975.1 Hermodice carunculata
TTAATCAGTATAGCCCATTGATAATAAGAAACACAATGAAGCCACTATATGAGTCAAGCTTCCATCAAAAACGCATCTTTCCCGTATGTCAAGTTTGATCTCTGTACAGTTTACGTTCAATGACAGAAAGTTATCCCTAATGACATGTAGCCCAGATAGAGCCTGGGATTCACTGCGCATGCTCAGCTGAGAAGTCTGCTTGGCTTATTGCACTGCTTCTGGCATTATTACATTTGCATAAAGTTTAGTCTTTCTGGATGGCACCTGACATGACAAAACAACAATAAACGTTAGCCTTTCTGAAATGACACCCTAGCGAGTGTTTTGTACATAATCATGTTTGTGTTGTTATTTTTAGTTATGAAGAATGAATGTGCAAAAAGTGGACGTGTTGTCCTTTGCTATCCATAATACAAATATTTTTCAGCTTATCTTTCGACGGCAAAACAAGGTTCCGTGTTTGCCATTAGAAAACCAGCGTTACGATCGCCAGTCAAAATAATGTTTTTAAAACTGATTCAATGCTTATTTCCAGAAAAAGTAATTCACCTTCTGACCCCCAGTCTTTTTCAGGGTCATATTTTACAAGATGTGGACCAATATAAACATATTGGAGTGACGATACGTTCTGATTAAAGATGATCTGACTATGTCACATTACACACAGTTCTTCATGGGTCCCGTAGCTGTTCTTCGTTTGAAAATATCGAAATATTTCCATCCGTCCGTAACTTCATTTGGCACCAAACGTTTCAACCCGCCTGGTGTTGGCTGATAAATTACTGACTTACTCTGATGTGCTTTTATCTTTATTTATTTTTTTTTCAATAATTTTCTTTCTTATGCAATTTATTTTTAATATATACTACAATCAATTTATCCCAGGTCATAATTGTAAATACACTGATACTTTAATACTACCAGTACTGTACAATCATCTGCCCCACTGTCTGTTTCGTCTGCGTTTGTCCTCTTCTTTCTGTTCCAATGCGCTTTGTGTATCCTGTGTTGTCCTGTGATCGTCTTCTTCTGCAAGAGGGATTATTTTAGAGCCGCGCCCTTTTTCCCAATTGCATGAACCTTTCATATGTATTATACTGTGTAATTTGTTGAAATAAAATACGTTTAGACCGATACCATGCCTTTCTTATTTGTTACCTCCATAGCTGAAGATTTCCATATGAACTTTTTCTTTTCTTTTTTTCTTTTTTCTTTTTGCGCTACCTCCGGAAAACAAAATATTGTTCTTTGGTAAAGGCCCTTGAAGCAAAGCAATACACTCAATCAAAGTTGTTCTGCAAGAATAGTCATAAAACTGAGACTTGTCATCCGCGCTTAGATCTTTGCAGGAAAACCCACACTGTGACTCAAACCAAGAGCATAAAGCATGCCATGACTTTTACACCCTCCCGGTGTGAGCCTACAGTGCCATAGGTATACAGTCAGCATACATTGATAAGATTTAGTCTTATAACTATCCACAAAAATGGGTTTCGTGCATGTGCTATGTATAGCTTAAAGGCGGTAAAAACTGCTTTTAAAACAAAATATAAGGTCTCTTCATGTGCTCATTTCTCTTGTCATAATATGAACCTAAAATGCGGTCAACTGATGCGACATGGTTCCAGTGTAAAAGGGATGATAGACAAAATAATAGCACCCTATTTGTAAACTTGGTAAATCACTGAGGGACAGCTTGGAATATTTAAGCACAAATGAAATTATTAGTTTTGGGTTTTGATGCCATCAAAATATATTCTTACCTCTCGAAATTTACTTTTTCGTTTGAATACTGTACTTTAACAACATATAAAGGCATATGTCCTACTGCAACCAAAAGTATACCAATGGGTAGAATGATGTTTATTCTTTGAGTAGTTTACTGTTATGGTATTTTGACCATGTGACATTGTCAAGGCGGGCAGGGATGACACACAATAATAGTACCCTATCTGTAAAATTTGTGAATCATTGACCGATTTCTTGCAGCTTTAAGCAGAAATGACATTTTTAGTTTCGAGTTTGGGTGCTACAAAAATACATTCTTACCTCTGGAATTAGAAATGTCCAATTTTACTTTTTTTCTTTATTTTACATAGTGTTATTGCAACAAAGAATAAGGGCATAAGACAGCATCTGACTACTACCAAAGTAAACCAATGGCATCAATGACTTTCATCTATCTATAGTTAAATTTGTGGTATTTTGACCGGCGCATCGTATATTTGTACAATCATATTATATGTACATGCCTTTTCATAAAGTGATCAGAAATATCAAAGGCAAAAACTTGTATCTGATAAAACAAAAATTATATGTCAATCTAATACAGATTTAACTGTTTGAAAATGTCAATTATGAGATTGTCTTTCATTTCTTGTAGGAATTTATGTAATTTTCACATGCAAATTAAGTTTTGTAATCCTAGTGCATTATCCTCTCTGGCCCATCCCGTGTATAAAATGCTTGGAAACTACATACAACAATTACGAGTTTCTGTCATTACATTCTTGTAAATAATGAAGGAGTCGTTCATGCATTTCTCATGTTTATTTAAAGTTGCCACCAGTTCCTGTGCCTTTTCCAATTAAACAGTCATCGGACCAATTCACATTGTAATAAAATGAAAGGTCCACTATCTTACTGGTTTCACAAATGTCTAAGGTTGAGGAATTCTTGTGGCATCAGAGTGATCCTGTTTACATACACATGGCTAGCATGGTAACCTAAAAGCAGGCTAAATGAATAGCCAGAGAATTAAATGACAGTCTCGCTTGTTTGGATAATAGGTACAAACATAATGAAAGGATGCAGCTATAATTCAAGGATATAATCAGTATTTTTTTTATTATCACAACACTTAAGACAACACAATCCAGTAGAAATCAAGCATTACCCTCCTTGGTGGTAAAAATGATCGTGTTGACTGTTGATGTTTAACAACATGCAAAGAGGATGTTTAACAAATTTTCAATTCCATATTGATGTAACCATGCTGGTAGTTGTCGCATTGTAAGTAGACGAAAACCTTGTCTAATCCTTACAATATTCTGGGAAAGAAACAGTCGGAACTTTTTGCAGTGTTTCAGAGTGAAGAGATTCTATGTTTGGAATAGTATAAAAAAGAATTCGACTAAAGTGTTTGGTGACAGAAAATGATAGTTGCACTTTCTACAATATTTTCTGTCTTAAACAGGTAATAAAAATAGTTCTCCTTTCTAATAAAGTTTTTCTAAAGATACCTTGCACATTATGAGGTCATTTTCTAATTTGTCGATTCCCATAGCCTCAGAAATCTGTAAGTTTTTTTTTTATGATAACATTTATGGTTGTTTCAAACTAAAGGAGCTATTTTTATGGCTATTTCATACTAATTCTCTCCGTCACCCCCCCCCCCTTAGATTGGTAGAATCTTAAAGCAAGAACTCATTTATGGTACAAAATCTTTCTATCAAAATGTATTTATTTATATACGCGAATGAACAATATGTGAACGCATCACTGATTTCATCCCTATATGGTATTGTTTCATCTCCCAATTTGATAACAGTTGAAGAATCTTAAAACAAGAACTTATTTATCGTTCAAAGTCTTTTTATCAAAATGTATATATACACGCGAATCAACAATCTATGAACGCATCACTGATTTTATCCCGTATATGGTATGCTATCATCTCCCAATTTCATAACAGTTGTAGAATCTTACAGCAAGAACTCATTTATGGTAAAAAGTCTTTTTATCAAAATGTATCTATACACGCTGATAAACAATCTGTAAACTCTTCACTGGTTTTATCCCATATATGTTACTGTTTCATCTCGCAGCTTGGTAACAGTTGTAGCAGGTGGTCCTTCCCGCCATACTGTCGTTGTTACTCACTGGGTCATAGTCGTTTGTAGTAGCTTTTTGATACCTCGGCGTCTCCTGATGAGTTGACTATTTTGTCCATTATCCATTGCTCTTTAATTCTTAGAGATAGACTCAGCGTTCATATTGGCTTGATGGATTTTTGAAAGTAAGAGTCTGTGAGGCCCGCCCAATGACGTATGTTGTCATGAACAGCAATGTACGTGTGTTATATACGTAGCGTTTGTGACAAAAATGACCATCACTTAGCAAGTTAGGCTCACACATATGCAGTGTGCGTTATATCGGTAGCAAACGAGTTCTGCCAATACCATGTCAATAAGCCCAGATGCTGGCACATATGGCCCTGGATTCTACAAAATACCAGTTGCTTGTGGTTAGTGAGGACTGTTCCAAGACATATGCATGACGTCAGTAATTAATCACATATGTTTTACTGGTGTCATTTAGATGGATGGTCATATCGAAAAGCTGATGTTACCTAATACAGTGGAACCTGTTTTGAAAAAGATTCCCACTAAAACTATCAGAGTTAGTGTTCCAAACACAATATTTTAATCTCCTTTTTAAGTGTTTCATATACTGTAGATTCCTCCTGTGTACGATTTTATTCCCTCAAAGCCTCATTCAGTAGATATAACATCTGTAAAAAGCCCAATCACTAATTTTAGTCAGTAACATCGGTTGGCTTCACCAACACTCCTTTTGGTGTGATGAGACTGGAGCTATATTTATGTCCGTATCCACACGTTTACAAAGTGTCAGACTTGCCTGACATCACACTTTTTGAATCTCACAAGTGTTTCCACCAAAATCAACACTCTTGGTCAGTAAAGAGGACCAAAACTTTCTCAATTACACTAATGCGATCTTCACACCAACTGCACGTCACAAATGACTATCCCTGCTGTCTGCTCATAGATTTGTCGCCAAATGATGGCAAATGGGTCAAGTGGACGCTGAATCTAAATTTCTAAAATGCAAGTGAATTCAGTTAGCACAGTTGACCCTTTTTAAAAGAAACGCGCAAGCTCGCACTGCTTTTTTGAGTCCCGTTGAAAGTCAACACCACAAATATGTTTTAATCAACGCAAAAACGTCATATTTCATACCACTATGTCGAAAATGAAATTGTGCATACAGTATCATTGCATAAGCTATATGTGTTCTAGTTACCTGAAGAGATTTTAAATGTTGGAACCAAAATAAGCTTGCATAATTTCGATGTAATTTTGTTGTTTCCCTTGTTATGCTTGGCATATTCCACATTTCATATCAATTGTTCAAATAATGAAATTGAGAACAACCATGCTCGCTAAGATGATGCTCAATCTCATATTTCAAATTTTAGATACTGTTTATTCCCTGTTGCTTCACCGACAACGACTACATTTTCAGTCACAAAATCCAATCTATTAATTGGTGCATAATACACCGTCTTCAGAGAGTACCCGTTGGCCACATCCCAGATGCGCATGCTCATTTCGACAGCGGCCGATGCCAGAAAGCGGCCATCTGCTGAAAATTGAAGATCACGCATTGTGCCCACATGATCTACCATTGTATGTAACAGTGAATAATTACTGGTCGCGTCCCATACGTCAATTTGACCCCCACTTGTGGCAGTCACGAAATGTTCGCCAGAGGGCGCATAGAGACAGAGTTGTAATGGGTCATCCAGCGTCGGTAATTCTGTGCAAAGTGACACACCATTTTGGGGATCACTGAAATGACAAGATTGATGACACTATAATTGCATGTCGTAAATATGTACAACTCCCTCTGCTTGTAAGTTAAAGGAAGTCAACATATTTTTTATTCTTACATGTGATTATAATTTTTTCCTCAAGGTGATCTGCCTTACGGGAATGTCTGATAGCATTTGATAGATATATGGAAAATGTTCCACAAAGTTACGCATATGAACAAAACAATAACCGACGCAATTTGGACTGGAAGGAACGGTTATTGTTAGGATCCATGTGGGCAGCACCATCTTGAAAAAGAAATCTTTGGTGACAGACTTTGCATATTAATCATTGATTTCATACATTTTGCTTTGGAGAATAGAAGATGTATTGCTTACCTTACTTACTTTCATGAATTTTTAATCGTTGAAATTGCCACACTTACGACTGTGTTTTGCCACTTCATTTAAATTATTTAAACATAAATTTCATTTTATTTATTTATATCCAAAACTAGTGTTTATGAACGATAAATATCCCATTACATATACGAATCTTTCGACTTAAATACTGTGTGATTCTACAAACCTTGTGTTCCATATCTTAACTTGTCTTCCCAGTCCGCTAGCCATATGTAGGCCTGTTTTACGCCAACCTAGGCCAGAAATGGCTTGTGTGTCTGCAACAGGGCTGCCGTCCTTAGTCCAACTCCAGGAAGTTACCTCATCAAACTCTGTCATGTCAAACAGGTGGAGCGTACTGTCTACGGTGCCTGAAGAACCAATATACAATATTTTATCTGCTAACCGACTGTGAGAACAGATTGTCCTAATGTGTCAATACAGATAATGAATGCCTCAAAACTATGGCTTAGCTTTTTGGCAAACATAGAGTTCAACTCCCAACAGTTTCTGCAGGACAGAAAACCTCCCCTGACATACGTAGCGTCACGATACCTAGCTTTATATCATGCTGACCCTGATATACACACAATTTTGACACAAGGAGATACGGCACAAGATGTCCATGGCTCCTCTGACCACAATCACCGAAAAATAATTTCCTGAAATGTATTCCCTCCACGACCTACAAAAATTTAATCAAGGTCATCCATATTATGCAACATCAAACCTCCACGTGAAACACACTTGTGGTACATTTGGCATCATTTGCTTGATTCTTTATCAAGATATTCCGTTAAATGTCTTTTTCTTATGTGCTTAATGACCTTCAAAATAAGTCGCCAAGTACAGTTTTATTTGACCTTGACCTTGACCTTTAGCTCGAAAAATTGTTACCGTTCAAAATATGCGTCATCCATCCAAGCCACATCCAGCTTTCCATAGATGGTCCATTTGTTCAAATCGGGTAATGACTTTCCGAGTTATTGAAAAGCATTAATAAAGTTGGGCAAGTTCCGAACTTCTTAATCATTAACACTGGTATTAAACATGCTAAAGCGGTCACCAGATTTTAAAATTTGGACTCATATATCAAATAATTCTGTAGATGACGCCACCAATATCAATCTAAACCTACATTTTAATACACTTAATAATTCCTGAAAGTTATATGGATCTATCTAACATTGGACTGCATCCCACTCACTATCAAAAACTTTACAGACGGACATTAATCACACAAACTCAACGACCTGTGGTCGGTTGGGCTAAAAAGTTGCTTTAAGACAAATTGAAATACAACTGTTATTGCCTGAAAGAATATGACAAAGTGTCAAAGATATGCGATCTTATGGCGAACATGCTATAAACTATTGGTGCCATGCAGAGTTTTGTGATGTTGATAGAAAAAAATGATGCCCATGAATTTCATCAAAATGCACCAATAACGGAAATAACTTCCTGATGGTTGTATCAAACTGTTATTGCCTGGAAGAATATGACAAAGTGTCCAAGATATGCGATCTTATGGCGAACATGCTATAAGGTATAGGTGCCATGCAGAGTTTTGTGATGTTGATATATGTGATGCACATGAATATCAACAACATCCACCAAAAGTGGAAAGAGCTTCCTGATGGTTGTATCAAACTGCAAACTGTTTTCAGGAAATTGATCTATTGGCCACATTTGTGGCTAAAAAAGCGTCCCATAGAATTGTTTTTTCTGTGTTTGTTTTACAGTTACATTGCTTCAAAGTTGCTGTTTCTATACATTTTGGGTTTGTGAGATTTAGCCCTTCATAATTCCAAAACAAACATAAATAAGGATAATTTTTGGGACTCATTTTTAGCCACTTGTGTTTGGAGTAATTCAGTGAAAACAGATGACAATTGCTTTGATCTGGTAACACGTTATTCCCACATTTGTATACCCATGTCACATCAAAACTTCAAATAAAAGAAGAGGCTATTTACACAACAAATATAATCAAAGGGTCATAATTTTATTTTAATTAGGATCTGTTGATCATGGCTTTTCCTAAAATGTATATTTTGCCTAGGTTTATATGAAACTTCACTTTATTTAGCTCAAAAGGGGATTGTAGCCTCAGTGTACCGGGCCATAGCATGAACATCTTAGTCTTTATTCCGAGCATAATTATAGATAAATGGACGGGAATGTCCTTGTTAAAGAACCAAAGTCACTTTACTTTGAAGGCACACTAATATTCTTTAAGATAATAACAGATCACGATCAACAGGAAATGCACCAGGACGAAATGACGTCATTACTGTCAGATGATTGATAATGGCAACCTTTTAACTGGTTTTTCGTCATCTTGACATACGCAGCATGGAAGTTATAGAAACTACACTTTGCTTTATCGGGTAGTACTTTATCATTCTGAATATAATTGGGCCTACTTCAATTAAAATTTATCGAAATATGCTGCTGGAACTATCAGAAAGCACAGAACTGCCCAACTTCTTCACGGTAGACAATAGTTTTACGATAGAAGACTCACCAACAGCAACATATGAAGAACTACAGGCAATAGTGCACGGCGCCTCCACACATAAGCCATCGCTGATAGTCCCGGATGGTAGGCTACTGACTTTGACCTTTGCTCGTCTTGCTGCATCGGCCTGCAAAGACATACAAACATGTATGTATGTATGTATGTATGTATGTATGTATGTATGTATGTATGTATGTATGTATGTATGTGTGTGTGTGTGTCTGTGTGTGTGTGTGTGTGTGTGTGTGTGTGTTATATTTATACGCTATGCAAATGATTAATGTTGTCCATGGCCATCTGTGAATTTTGGAGGTTGCTCTACGTTCCTTGTTATTAACCTTTGTAACAGCAACGTGGTCGGCAACCACTCGTGGCTTTCCATGTCATCTGTCTCATATTTCACCAAACAATTTCGCGGGACGTTTTTTTTGAGTGCAACATCCAAGATTGTACGACCCGCAAATATTTTTTATTGGATTATATCATGATATATGACAAATCAGTCTAATATGCATCAAATTTTTATTACCATCTTCAAACGGCACCTTACAACTTTTTTTTAGCTAACCGCATATTTCTGCAAGTCTAATATAGCTTAACTCAAACGACGGAAATTAGAGCAGTGTGACAGTCCTGTGCTCAGTTGACCTTGCATACAGAGACTGAAGTGGACCTGTCATCTTCAAAATAATATCAAGATCACTTTTCCGTAAAACTATTATCGCTTTTTGCAATATCAAAGTCTTCACTCGCTCACAGTGTTGGAGTCATCATTTTTTATTTCACCTAATAAGGTCTGTCAAGGTCAATATTAACAGAATCACAAGAAACCCTATAGGCAATTTCTTACTAGTATTCAATAATAACTATGGGACGAGGATCCTCTATAACCGAGGTGTTATGAGCCAAGATGTCAGTTTGATCTATTAAAGGTAAAATCAATAACATCAGAAGAAACCCTATATAGGTTCTTTCCGATTCTGAAATAGTCACCCGGGGACTAGGAGCCACCATTACCGATTCATAAGCTAATTGGTCATGGTTGTTGATATTCCTATAGGATCAATGTAAACATTTACACGCACCCTTATCAATAATTCATTAAATTAGGAAAATATAAACAGCACCATGTAGTGAACAATTATAGTGCACAATGAGTCCAGGTGCATTCCTTCCAAGTTTGAAATGAGTCCAACATGCATTTTGGGAGAAGTACAAAATAAAGAAAAATTAAAAAACAAAAACAAAAAATCAAAAAAAAAAAAAAACCAAACAAAAAACAAAAAAAACAAGAAAACCCCACGAAAATCCTAAAAACGTTACAGCGCCACCTGTCAAAATAGTTAAGGTCTAGGGGACCCCAGATGTGCTCCTATGCAACTTTTAAAAACACTCAGCCAGAAATTTCGGAGAACGTTCTTTCAGATTTTAACAAAAAATGAACATTACAATTCAATTATATATGATAAATCACTGGAGCTGGACCATGTGAACATACTCAGTAGAGGCCCACCTGAAGTACATCCCCACCAAGTTTGAAATGACCTAGCTAAAAATTTGGTAGCAATAAGCAAAAACGTGAATTACCCTTGCAATCCTTATTGACTTGGATGGATATCTGTGGGAATGTATGCATTGAGCGATACGTACCCGAATTGAAAAACTCATTAAAAGTCAGGTCTAGGGGTCCTCAGAGTCAGACGTGTCCCTATGCAATTTCGAAACAATTGGCCCAGCTGTTGGGGAGAAGATTTTCTAGAGACCCACCAAAGATACATCTCCACCACGTTTCAAATGTATCTGTCCAACAGTTGTTAGTGAATTCGAAAATGGGAACTAGCATTGTAATCCCTAATCGTATAAAACCCAAAAGCCATTGGACCATGATCAATTGAACAAACGTAGTTGAGACCCGCGCAAGGTAAGATCCACGCGACATTTGAAGGGAATCCGGCGAACGGTTTTGGAGAAGTCGATAATGTGAAATATGAATGGACGATAACGAACGTACAGACTCTTAACCACCCTATAAACTCAGCTGACTGACAAATCAGCTGCAATAAATATGAGTAATGCATACATCAAACTTGTGTGATCTGCATTTTTTTCGCGACGGTCCTACTGGTCGACTGACAGGGATTTTCGCGGTTTTACATGTGCATATAATTTGATGCACTTTTGAAAACCGTGGTAATGAAGTCTTTGGCAGCCATATACCCTGTACTTAAATCGCCGCTAATGTCAATTGTTTGATTTGATTAACTACTATAAATGCACTCATTTTCACGAGTACAAATTTTTATAGTTTTTGCATTTCATGAATTGAACTGCAGTTTAAATTTCACTTTTTGAACATGCCTCTATTAAACCTGCTTTAAAATACAACTTCATCGCATTTTTTATTTTTATGATTTCATTTCATTTGGGAACTGAGCAAAAACTACGTATAGCGAAATTAGGTAAATTTATAGTATACTGCTGTAACAATTGAAGATCCAAATAAAAAGTCTCAGATCAACTTTTCAAATGTTTATCGCATCTTTGTTTAAAAGACTAAGTGAAGGTGAAACATTCATTGCGGTTTTTATTATTACTCGTTAAAGATATACCTCGTAAGCTCCTGTATGGCCCGTGTCTAAGGTTACAAGTTTTGACGAGTCCGGTGAGAATGCAACCTGAAGCAGGAAGCCATCGTGCGTGGATGACGCTCCAAGTTCCTGCTCGGTAATAGGGTTGGTAACCGTGCAACATTTGTTCCATCCTTGTGACGCCACTAAGTAATTTCTGTCTGGAGACACTTCAAGGATGGAATAATACAATCCGCCAACAGGTGGTACCCTCCCAGCGGCAACTGCCTGAAAATCCCATATTTTTAAGGACATGTCCAAAGATGACGTCACGAACTTATCTTGTTCACGGCGGATGGATACAGAGGTAAGGCGGTGCACGTGGCCACCCAGGCTAGCTATGCATGTCCTGTTTGCCAAGCTCCATACTTTCAAGCTGCGATCTGAGGAGCAAGTCAGCAATTTAGTGCAGTCGCCCGAGTAGTGTACACTCCAGATCCAACCTCTGTGTCCACCTCCATAGTGACCATCCAGTGTGCCAACCAGTCTCCCTGATACACCATCCCATAGACACACTCCTGAATTATCACCTCCAGTCGCAATACCTTTCCCATCGGGTGAATAGGAACAGCAAAGGTTTAACCCTGTGTTGCTGGCGTTTTGTGACTCAATAGCCCAAGAGGAAGTATCAATAAGAACTAGACCTGCCCTCCCGTACATAGAAACAGCCAGTTTTGAACCATCAGGTGAGAAGTCACAGCCTAATCCCTGGCCAGGTAATTGAATTACATGCTTTACTTCAAAGCTGTCATCCCAGATTATAACGGTTTCGTCTTTAGATGAAGTGACAAAGTGCTGGCCGTCTGGTGAGGAACACACGCCCGTAATACCTCCACGATGAATATTTTTACGGTGTAGCTGAAAGTGTAAAAGTGCAAGTTTAGCCACACATTGGTTTCTAAAATTAGAGCCTGCTAAGTAAAGCCCCTAAAGCAAAAGAAAGAAAAAGAAAAAGAAGCTGTTGTTTCTGAAATGATAGCGTTTGTTGCAACTTAAGTCCGTGGCTTAAAATAATATCCTTGCAATACTGCCTAGTAAAAAGCTACTCTTGAGGTGAGTAGGCAGTGAACGTGCGTCAAAGGAAAACTTTGAATGCCATTTTGACATGGCTTACCTACAATTCTGTAGTTTTTTCAGCAATAAAATTCATTGAAGAAGACGAAATTTTACCTTAAGTTGGGTTAACGAGGAAAGGGTTAAACACAGAAAGCTTTACCTGAGCCCCTGCCAGATCAAATATTTGCAATGTTCCGTCCTCAGCTCCCGTAGCCACGGTTTCCCCGTCCCTCAAAAAACAACATGGTCGTTCACCGTGATATGGATCAGCCAAACCCGGATATCTGGGTCCTGGAAGACCCGTCACAGTGCAAACCTCAGCACCACTGAATACATCCCATATTCTCATACTGCCATCTTCTCCTGCAGAAACGATTAGCTCGCCGTTGGGAGAAAATTGGCAGCAACGAATTCCACTTTCATGTCCTTGCATTGTCATTTCACAAGGATCTTCGATGAGTGTCTCTTTGCGATCTCTCATAATTGACCTTGGGAAAAGTTCTGGGTTACAAGAGTCAAAAAGTTCTCGTATATAGTTCCCGGGCACCTGCTGAGATGCCAGCTGGTATAAAGCATCCGGTTCTCGAAGCAAATATGAGAGATTTGCCCCAACAAACTTGGCAGCTGCCTTAATGTCATTATCACCAGACTGTTTAGCAGCTTCACGTAATTCTGCAACACAATCATATCCTTGATCAGCTTCAAATTTAAGCTCCATGAATTCCAAAGTAACAACAAGTTCTTTGAATGTGTCCCAATCTTTCAACTGCAAAAGATGGTAAGGCAGCTCACTTAGTTTTCTCAAGTTTAGTTTCCTGTCTTGGTTTCTCTGACCCGTGAAAACGAAGGGCTGGCTTGGCACTTGGCGATCTGCCAATTTTAGAGAAGGTTTTATCTTGCTACCCTTTGGTTGTTTTGGAAAATGTTTTTTTCCTTTTGCCCACTTGCCCTCGAAATAATCAGCCAGGCCTTTGTGAGCAATTGGCCGAAAACTTTTGCCTCGGTCATCGGGAGATGCCTCTATGTATCTCTCTTCTGCTGTTTCCCAGAACTGGCGGTGGTACCAGCTATACGCATTTACTCCCTCTGCCCCTCTTTCCACCAAGTACAGGCCCAGTTCCTCTCGCACGCGCAGCCAAATAAGCTGTGGAATGCGGCGGAAAGGAGGAACCCAGTATTCGAACAGTTCATCCAAAACATCATCGTCACATGATAAAACATCCTCCAGCTCATTACTTGATAGTCCAGTTTTTGCAGCAGTAATGTACGCCAGCGCATGGTGGACAAACAATGTTCCGTAGCGAGATTCCAATCTCTGAAACAACTTGTTTATTAGTCCTGGCATGTCTGAGGCAATATCATCTGATGAAACGTCATCATAGGAACGCCATTTTAGTGCTAAATCTGTTGCAAGTCTAAGATATAAAGGTAAAGGGCACTGTTGAAAAGCGTTCAGGATGATTTGCTTCTGTTGGCTTGTAAGAGTTCTACTTTCTAATGACAACATTTTGTCTAATATGATGGGCCCCTCTGTCACGTCCAGCCTCTTGACTTCTAGCATTTGATCACTTGATAAAAACGACCGTATCACATTTAGGCAGAAACCAGGAATGGTTGACACAACTAGATGGCAATGTTTAGGAAGTGTTTCTTTCAGTGGAAGCCATTTTAAGTTTCTCCCAAAGTCTTCATTGGACAATTGGTCCAGCGAGTCCAGAAATATATACAATGGTTTTTCAGCAGTTGCGTAGGACATACACGCCATGAAATACCGAATCAGTTCTTTGTAGCCACTTGGAACTAATTTGGCTTTCCTGCCATATGCTCGAGTGACCTGTATGCAAATGCTGCGCAGTGTTGCGCGTGCGGAACCAGACCTATTCGTGGTACCCAAAAATCGCACTACTGTTATACTACGGGGATTCTGGTCTTTTGTTC
The DNA here is from genome assembly GCA_964020975.1 of Hermodice carunculata. NCBI lineage: Eukaryota > Metazoa > Annelida > Polychaeta > Eunicida > Amphinomidae > Hermodice > Hermodice carunculata. The sequence goes on from OZ026620.1 coordinate 12,513,650, forward strand.
TTTTTGCACTGACAGCCATCAGAGCTGTTTTACCACAGCCCGATTCACCAAAGACAGCATACATTTTATTTCCATCAGGATCGTTTGCTGTGGTGTATGTCATTACTTGCTGTAACAAATTTTCCCGCCCAACAAACAGACTACTCTTCTCCAACACAGTACAACGGTGCTCGACAACTTCATTGAACGTTACATCTTCCTTGACGTGCAAATTGTCCTGATAGTTCTTCAAAATGGATTGAGCTAAGTTTTCACAGATTGAGTCACAGGTTTTGGCAACATAATCTAGACAGGCATTTTCATTGTGTTCTTCATAATGAAATTCAAGCGTAACATCGTCAGGGAGAACACTATTGATCTTTTCATTTTTCAGTTCTTGAAGATGGCTCTGGGCATCTTCATCGATCGTAACTAGTCCGCCATCTTTGATTACGTCTACTAAATGACGATGTATATTTACCTGGTCTTGTACATTTGCCAGATTTCGCTTGACACAAATAACTTGTGATTTACGATTGGGATTACCAAGCGCTCCATGCTGGACTTCTTTCTCAGTGACAGAAACGAAATACTTTTCTTGTTTTTCCTTTGCAAGACACGTACATGCTTGTCGCAGCTGCCGCTGTAAAGTTTCAAAGACAGTCCACCAGTTGGTATCATCAGGTTTCCTGGGTTTTAAGACATAGTGTGCTGGAACCATATTGTGGTCAAGTTGGAAATATTGTGTCATCAACTTGGTGTCTTCTCCTGCCTTTGCTAGGGCATTGACCATGGCATCAAACTCGGTCTGTTCTATTTCGGCGGGGAAAGGACGATAACCATATTTATTGCCCAGGATAGCTAGAAATGCAGTTCCGGCACTTTCATGAATGCACCTGTAAATGCAGCTAATATTTTACTTTTGGTTTATACAAGAAATATGTCAAATGAGACGAAATGGACCATAGTGAATGACACGTTATAAGATAAAATAATTTGTTTCGCTGTTAGAAAATATGTAGTATTTTGAAAGCGACCATCTGTCTTGACAGTGTTTTCAATGGACACTGATGTGCATTAGAGATAGCAATATCAAGATTTACGAAAACACGTATAATTCTGCAGCTTTGCGGTGTACTGCTTCTACATCTATAATAGATGATTTCGGCTTTTCATTTTTGTACGTTTTGGACAGATGGACTCGGTGAGTTTACTCTTTTATACATTCATTACCTGAACTTAACTGCACGGCATACGCAAAAATGAAAGGACCAAACATTGTTGAGAAACATGACTGTTGAACCTGACATACGACAAATAATTCGTACAACTAGTTGAGTGCGGAGAGATTCTTCTTTCCCCGCTTTTTTGACAAAGACTGTCAGCCAAAAACAGTTATCATTCTGACGGTAAGAACAACTCCGTTTCAGCAATAGCAGGTACGAGAAAGGTGTAAAAAATACTGAAGTGAATTTTAATTTTCAATGATCACTTGTCGATTTCTCTATGTGTTAGTTGCAAAGGTTTAGGAATGTCTAGTATTTTACCTATTTACTTCGTTGATACAAGTAGCTGTGGTACTGTGTTCCATTGTCATTTCTTCCTTCACTCCCCATCTCATGTCCACCGCACCAAAGTCTGTCCCCAGTATACGACAGAGCGAGCGCAGAAATGGAAACACGTCTAAAAGTGAAAGTGAAACTAAAGTCAAAACTGTCAAGTAACTTTTTCCGTCAAATTTTAGACCGTCGGTGTTTCATTTCATGGGAAGATAGTATTTCCTCTTGCGGTCACTACTTAGACAATAAATTGGTGCAATGTTATTGTAATAACTTTTATGTAGAGTGATAGCACCTCAAGAGTATTTAAACAATGAAACATTTGACTGACGACTTATCGGTGAAACGCAGTGGGTACTTGTATGCACCGCCACAGATATATCTTGCACGAATACATTTGGCCAGCTTTTCACAATATATTCACACATCTGGAGTGTACAGAGTCCTATAAAAACCACACAAAAAATAACAAAACCGAAAATTTTGAGTTTTTTCTCGAAATTTCAGTTTTTTATCGAAAATTCGATAGTTAAATCTCGTAATTTTGGGATATTTCTCGAAATTTCAGAGAAAAAGGTCGGAATTTAGTTTAACAGTTTAAACAAATTTGTATTTTGATTTTGGTTGAAAGGGCTTGTACTTTATAGTTCTCATGTATTTGATTTTACGGTAATTTAATTGACATATATAATTATACAATTTTATGTATTTCTACGTTTTCTCTATCCGATTTGTATACTGTCTATGCATTTTTGCCGTGCTAAACTAATATTATGGTAAGTTCAGTTTCTGTGATATGCCTAACTGCGATTTATTGTAATCAGTCAAATAATGCAATTGTATTAATATTATGGCTCGCTCAGTTTCTGTGACATACCTAACTGCGATTTATTGTGATCACTGAAATAATGCAATTATATTGATTTATGTAGACTTTGTATATGAAGTCATTCTTTTGACTTACTGTAATTGCTATTTATGTATTTGATTTCGATGTACTTTACCTTTCCTCAATCATGAGGGATATAATAATAATGATAATGATAATGATGATGATGATGATGATAATGATGATAATAATAATAATAATAATGATAATAATAATAATAATAATAATAATAATAATAATAATAATAATAATAATAATAATAATAATAATAATAATAATAATAATAATAATAATAATTCATTCATTATTACACAATCGCTTGACTTTGTTGTGTACCTCATCATATCATTTATGGCGCTACCATAAAATATTATTCCGACATAGGCGAGATAAAAATATAATTATCGGTGGAACGTATGATAAACTATTGAAAAACGCTTACAACTCCGCCCAAACAAGACAAGTACAGCTAGCTTTCAGCCACAAATTTATTCCTTAGACGTTGTTTGCCAGTGGGCCAACAGTTGGCTTGTGTGAATTCATAGCCGGCCACGACAAATTGCTTCTTGATGTTTTCAGGGACAGACTCGAGGAAGGCTGGGGAGATGCCTATGCAATATTTTTTAAAATAAAATAACTCTTGAAAAATATCATACATATGTCTTTGAATGGTACGTGTCTTGTATAATATAGTGATTGTGTCTGCTTAATATGTTTCTAATACATATTCATGTATGTTTTTTCTTGTTACCTTTCTGAGAGTCGATCTATTTCTTGTACTTGAGGCAAAAGAGGTTTCAATTCTTCAACATTTTTTTTCCAGAGAATGTCCCTGGATCCTGCTCAAAACAGTCCCATTTTTATTAACTGTCTTTTCTGGAACTGTACCAAATTCCTGGATTTTTTCCTGCCTATGACCACAGTGCATGTGTACCAAATGCGCCATTGGAAGAACACAAGGGTAAAGACCGCTCCACTGTGCGCCATTGGATTCAACAAGTAATGCAAATCGGACGACAGGTATGCATACCTGCCCCTTCCGATCGATGTGCGCGTGAATGTGTTTAAGCACTAACCACACTTTTCTGTCCACGCGACAAACTATATTCCATTTTACAAAACAAAACTCTAAGGAAAAAATACTTTGCAGATAGAGAATCCGGTCACCCGAAATTTTCCCGCCAACAGCGATCCCTCGTGTGAGAAAAAATCGTAACTCACTCTCCAGCCGTGGTAACGTTATATCTATTATGTTTAATTGGGTAGTTTTCGCAAAAAAAATATGCCCTAGCCCTACTTTCAACGGCGACCTGGTGTGTCGTGTTTGTTCACATTTGTCGTAGTTGTTCCACGTCACGTGTGACGTATAATCAAACGTCCCTCGCGCACATTTGCACATTTGATTTTCTGTATAATGTAAATACAATACGTCACTGATGCACGCGCGTCACAATTTACTTGCACCATTGTTTAAGTCATAAGATTACTACCTTTTGAATTTCGTTCTAGAAAATGATAATTCACCCCAAACATGTTTAGAATAAAATTAGATTAGCCATACTTTTTGCAAGGAGGTAAAGCAAAATCGTGACTGGAGTTCCCTGGGCTCTATACCATGACCACTACTCTTTATCATTTACAAAATGACAGAGCAGAGACAGGTATTACTTGTGTAATATAATTTTTGTCCCGCGAAGATCCAACTTTGACAACCAAGTTAAATTCTTACCATTGTCATTCAACGGTAACAAATATTGAATCAGTGGTAAAAAAACATGCGAAATAAATCAGCGAATGACTGAATTGTAAATAACTATGACTTAATGTTAAGAAAACATAATTAATATTTTTCACCGGACATAACACATTTAGGTTACCATATATATTAAAACGTGAAATTACAGTGTGACATGTTGGCTCTTTCCGCTTCCATGTGATTGATAAGAAAAAAACAACACTCAGGTTGTAATGCACAAATTCTTCGAGTCTGGACACACAAGCTCTCCATACAAATATCTTTAATTCAGCAAAGTTAACGATATTTTCATGTATTCAAAACTAAAATTTTACCACTGTTCCATGGCAAACTGTCGAGTTTCTTGTTATAATAACCTCTGAAACTAAATACACATAGTGCCATATAAGAAAAGACTATGATTCTGTTAAAATATAATCTTGGTGTTAACGAAAACCACTTTCAAATGAACTTCACGTAAATTTCCGTGAAAAGATTCGCAAAGATGTTTTAAATGTATGGCGAATCGTGCTGAAATTTTTATTTCCGCTTAGCTCGCGCTAATTTTCAAATTAAGCCAATCGGACCAAAGGTACTTGAATAGAGGAGTCTAACTCACATTCTCAGTCTGACAAATTCTACGTTTATCACTCAGCAGTCTGGTGTTATATCATGAAGTTTAAACATTCAATATAAACTAACGAAATCGAAACCTTCTATTATTCATAGGCTAACTGGCTTGTGGCTTAGCCGGCACAGTCCTTATACATACCAAGAGACCTATTTTGTAGGTAAATGTATAATTGAATCTCTACATTATCTCAAATTTTGGCTTGTACTGCGCTGGGCTGTTTGTATGTATTCTCGAATTCTAAACATCCCAACTTTAATTCTACAACTTTACTCATTTTAGTGCCTGACGTTATTTTGTTCCCGCTTTCTCTCAGGGTGGCTGCAGCAATCAGGACAATGCTTACCATATCAGGAGTATTTTCGTGATATTGTCCATATCTAAATTGTTACATCCTTTGTATGGACTGATTTATGATGGATTGAATAACTTACGCCGGGAGTCTTGTACGTTGCAGCGGACAGGACGCAATTTAAGGTTGGCGTCATTGACATATTTTTAGTAATTTACCCGTAAAAACTTCCTATGATGAACGCCCAGAGAGTTTAATGGGATAGTTATGGAATTTATTCCTGGTACTGTCTACACTTAAAGCTTCCCAGTGGAGTTCACAGTAATTTGCAAATTCATGTCATCAGCTATGTGTGACAAAACTAGTTGATATCCAAACGAGAGAGAGAGAGAAAGAGAGAGAGAGAGAGAGAGAGAGAGAGAGAGAGAGAGAGAGAGAATAATGACGAAAAAATACAAAAACAAGTACAAGATAAGAAAATGACACAATTATAACACACACACGCAAGAAAAAGCAGGAAAAACATCCAAAGGAGTCCTCCGACCTTGTCGCAGAACTTATCGGTGCTCTTGATTTTCAAAACCGTTATGCAAGATCATTACACCACTCAAGGGTAGGTTCTGTGTACTGTATCAACATGGCCAATGGCAACACAGATATTAAGCTCATGCTCATTCCATTTGTTAGATTACAAATAGAAGCAATGGAGGATTACAGGCATTCTAATCGTTACAACTTGTGATATTGCACTTTGACCCCACTTATACTGCCACACTGTACCATCAAATCGTTGCAGCCATTCTTATGGGTTCTACAACTGTAGGCATTGCTGTACCGGTGCTTGAATGAAAGCTGTCCGCGGTTTATTGAGTAAATTACTTTTTGAAATCAGAATATTGGTTTCAGAGATGTATGCACACTGTGTATCAGCATGAAATGGCCATTTTGGTGCAGATAGTTATTGTCTATAATCAAGATGTAAAAGTTATCACGGTCTATTTACGATCATGTTGACACGAAAAGTACATGTTCACTTCTTCATGTTATATTAGGACTACAACTTGCAAATTTTGATATGTGACAGAGAACATAATACATTGTATAAGTCAATCAATATGTATCTCAAAATGAAGAAAATCATACCAAACCAGTGGGACATGTGCATTAAAAAAAGAAAAATATGACAAATAAATACGTCCATGCAATGCGGCTTACGTACTGGGTGTAAACTTACACATGAGGATCTATTCACTTATCTGTGGAGAGTTTTCAACACAACAAACCTTTCATCAGGATGTTTCGTTCAGCCTGGGTGTCAGTGAATGTGGAGCTCACAAACATTAAAATCTTTGTTTTAATATTGGGTATACGGCTGTCATCCATTGATCCCATGTCCCCGCAGAGAATTGTGTCGACGACATCCTATGACACAAGAATTATATGTAAAAAATACGGCGTCAGCAACTTATAAAACACGTGTAAAAGTAGGTAATTTTGTGAAGTTTATTTGAAATCTACCCTACGTAGCAGCATAGTTTATTTCAAAGGTAATTCTTTTTGGTATTTTTGTTATAATGGGTCGGGAGACATTTTTCATAACTTACATTGAAATACATTACAGTTTCAAGTTTCAATCATACTATAAAATTTTTTCGCGTCTTTCTTCATTTTTATCAATCATGGAGGTAAATTGTTCATCATCATCATCATCATCATCATCATCATCATCATAATCATCATCATCATCATTTTTGGCATATTTTCATTCAAATACCTGTGTTTTATTTCAATAAAAATATTGATCCTTTGTTTTTGGTTCCTGATGTCTTGTGTCATTGTAAAGAATATTTTCAGAAGGCACAGAAAGATAACGGCCCATGACACTGGCCATGTTATCGTTACATCATTAGTACTGATTTTCATTCGTTAATATTTAATGGATAACATTTTTTTTTCACAAGAATTCCTTGAATTTAAGATGCTGACCTTTTGAAGGTGCCGTCGCGGTTTCTTCACGGCCAACTCGGCCTGTCGGAGAAACTCCTGCCATTGCTGACGGTCCTGTCTGCGGGTGTTGCCCCAAGGATCCATACCTGCCACTTTTAATAAGAAGTCCCTCCAGCCAGGTCCTTTTTCCATCTGAGGGATCTGTGTCGGGGGTTGCGTGTCTTTATTAACAGAAGGGTCATCGTAGGTCTCTGCAGCGGTCGAGGGAGTGCCTACCCGCAGAGAAATCTCACTGTTCGGAGATGCCTTGGACTCCTTTGGTCGTTCTGGTTTACCTTGACCTGAATCCTGAACAGCGTCGACGGTGTCATAAACAGACACCGCCTTTTGTGAGGAACACCCGTTGCCCATCAATAAAACGAAATCCCGGGGAGATAGTTTGTATCTTAGACCCTATTTACATCGCATGCACTTGGCATTCTCGTGCATGATATGTTTTGTGGCCTCCAACAACACAGGCTGTCGGTGCATGTTGTTTTTGGCCTTCAGATTCATGGTTCATATGCCAAGTCCCGCTTGAATGGACAAATTTGCATGTACATGCCCTCTGACATGAGTTTGTTTGGTTGTTGCCATGACAACCACCGAGGCAATTATTTATGGTGTCGGCCACGTGGGTACAGTGTAGGATAAATATTAAATATTATTATATGTTATTGACCTAAGTCTACTACAACTACATTTTAAGCTGATTGTTGCTCGACGACCACTGGAACATGCATGCAGGCATGTGTAGCGATAAAGTATCACCACTTAGTTGTATTTGGGGACATGTACGTAACGTTCACTATTATATAATTAAAATGGCCCAATAATATGAGGTTGCATGTGTAAGGAAAATAATGTCAATGGGGAATTGTGTGAGGAACATTAAACCCTTGCACAGTTGAATCAACAGCTTTAAATACTCAACCTGAATTAATATACAGTTATTTATCACAGTGAAGTTTCCAAAATAGGGAATCTTGAAAAAACGTAACAGAAAGAAAAATAACGTGAGCAACTTCCTAGACTTGCCACGCCTGGACATTGCGTGACTCATGTCAGCATCCCCGTCATTGACGGATGTAAAAGTTGTCTTCTCAGTACTATGAATTGACAATTAAAAGAATGCTTTGATGCATGCAATAAATGGTATAAACAAAACCCTCTCCTGTCTTACAAAGTTGCAGGAAAGGACAAGATTAGTCACAATAATTTTAATGTGTGTGCGACCATCTTAAGGCCTACCCACATTGCTTAGGATCGTTCGAAAAGCCTTGTAATTTAATACGCCTTTGGGAAAAAGATTTTCGTCACTTTCGTCTGCTTAAGGACCCATGTGTATTTCTGCCTTTTTCTCTGTAATGTTCTTTATTAATTTTTTCTTTTCTCTCTCAGGAATAGGCAACTTGTCGAATGGTGGAATTATTATACTGTACCTGAATAAAAGCAAGTTAAAATATGTTTCTGTGTATCATTTTAATAAGGGTTTTTGCCGCGGGTACCAGGGTATTAAACATAATTTATATGCGGGTCCCGGGACCCGACTTTCTTCCCTAAGTCAAAGCACTACTGGGCAACTGTTGATGCTGGTCACACCTGAGTTGAACATGTTATGGATCACAATAGCAATAGTGTTTGTGAACCTGACAGATCACAGTGTGCAGAGGTCTAAATATTGACGTACGTGTCCTTGAAACTATAGCCAGTCAAGTTTACGTGAACTTTCTTGTTGATAATCATAACTGAGCGAGCGGTGTGACTGTTCGACCATATTATCTACCTCAAGCAGTGAAGCATCATTGGGCAAGATAGGGTTCTCCCGGCAGCCGATATCAACCAGGATGGGACTTAAAAAAGGGAGTGTAACCATTAAGGTGAAACTTTTGCTCAAGAAGTACCTGCCGAGCACAGCACAACTGGGACCAGCGGGATCCAAAGTACCATTCACACTAAAGCTGTTATGGTCGCCCAAGGTCAGGCAGGAGATCATGACCAGGCAACATCGCGATATATAACTCAGACTTAGACTCACTGAATAAATAGCTGGGGAACGATATATTCAATAAATGTGCTTTTCCTCCAATTATCTTGGCTTTAAACAAAGGTCACAATATGTCACAAATTTGCTATATAAATGCAATTTTCTGTTTGTCAGACATCGCTATGAAGTGAACATCATAAAAAAACAGAGCAAGTTATGCGTGGTACGCGTAAAGATAAACCCCTATTTGCCAAGAGCAGGTTGCTCCAGGGCCCTTCTCTGAATGCTAGAAATCATGGTATACCTAACTGGACTAACAGAACAGAGTAAGAAGAGTTATAAACATATCTTGAGTGACAAACTAAGTAATTTTGAAAGTATTACAATCGATGAACAATAGAACTATTAACGAGGTACAAGAGGTGATTGATAACCACGATGATGGGTTGTCAATCAGACAATGTCCATCAGGACCAAAGTCATTACACAATGGTTGAATCACTTTTTGGGTAAAAGATATTTACTTTATTTTGGATTCTCCTGAATAATAATAATAATAATAATAATAATAATAATAATAATAATAATAATAATAATAATAATAATAATAATAATAATAATAATAACAATAATGTCGTAAATTTGTCTTAAACAAATAATCAGCTTGCTTCCTGCAATTATGACGCTATGAATACATCTATGCCACTAAGTGACGCACACAAAAGTATTGCGGACAAGCTTCAATTTTATTATTATGAAAAATCGGGACGTGTGTATGATGTGAGTGTTAACGCAGAGTCTGTTTCTAAGTTAATTAGTACACTGAATAGAAACAGCTCACCTGATGTGGACGGGATTACAACGGAACAGTTACTTTATGACAAGTGCCTCCGGCTGTGCCCAGGTAACAAATTAAACTGACGTCAAAAGAGGTATTGTGTAAAAGTGGAAAGAACATCCATTTCAAACATGTTTGAACAAATGTCCAAGTTATCTAAGGCCTAAGTATATGTGTGATTCCGGTAGCTCGACCGACCCTACTCAAATGGCCCAACCCTAAATAAATTTTATAAAAGTCGCCCTTCTTTAATGAAAATTGATCGACCCTGGCTGAAAGATTTAATCGAAAAGTGGCTGGCGGGTGCCGTTATTTTGCAGTAAAGTCAACGCAAACACAGCATTTTATTTCAAATTGTTTGGAGGGTTTACTTGGGCCGGGGAAACAGCATAGCTACAGTTGTTCGGTGAAACAGCATAGCCCCGATTGGTGATCGCTATCGTAATATTTCGCTAGGTTCCGGATGTCCGTTCTCCCAGTTACCGGGGCAAACGGTCGTTGGTTTAAACATATTTTATTCAAATGACAATTGGGAAACAGGGCGAACCCTATATTAATCCCTCTTGTACATATAAAAGCATAGAAATAAAAAAACATTACACAACAGGTAATCACAAAGACCAAGTAGTAGTTAACATCACATGACAATACATATAGGTGGCAAAATGCCGAAACGAGTATTAAGGATGTAACCAAGACAGTACGCCACGTAGGGACAGTATAGGGGGTGCTGACTTATTAAGTGATATGAAGTTATCTAATTGTTATATACAAGGTTGAATCAAAATTACATAAGGATGAAACCGTCAAAAGTCATATATTGTATAGTTTAAATCGTTAAGTTATTGCCCCGAGCCTTCCTGTAGCTTTTATATACTGATGTACATCTAAAAATATAATTTCGTTTTCTTTGCCATTGCACTGTTTGGAGCCATATAGAAGTGTTTGCACGGTAAAAGATGCAATAGGTAGGACCTTCCTTTGTAAAATATCCCTCGGTACACTATACTTGTTATATTCCCAAAAATAGTGAAAAACGTCTTCATTTGCGTTGCCACAGGAACACTCGGGGGAGTCAACGAGTCCTCTCTTCAAAAGATCACTTTTCAAATTACTACATTTCATACGAAGGCGTGCGTGTGCAATTGCTAATCTTCTAGCTCCAATATAAAAATGTTTGCTAACTTTATTTGCTTTAGAATTCCATTTATGCTTAGATTTAAACACGTCAAGACTTTCAGCTCTCCGAATATCAGTCAGTAATTCGTTCCATTGCTTAATAACAGAAGGAAAAAAGGAAAGCCTAAAATATTCGTTTTTTGCAGGAATTTCGGAAAAAGTGTAACGTGACCGAACTCGTTGACTAACCGGATCTGGTACAATGTTCCTCAAATATTGTGGAGTGTCACCATGTACTATTTTGTAAAAATATATCAGTTTCGCATTTTTCCGTCTTTCGGATAATTTTTCCCACCCTACTTCTTCATTAAATCATGGAGTGTATCTTTTGTAGCACCTGATACAATACGTGCTGCAGCTCGCTGAACATTTTCCAGCTGCTCGGATTGAGTTGCTGTGCAGCTATCCCACACAATTGACCCATACTCCAAAGTTGGTCTTGTAAAACTAAAATACAAAATTTTTAAAGATTTTCTAATTAAACGAAATTGTAGATATTTCATTATATTAACCATTTTCATACTTTTGGTGACTAGGCTATTGATATGACTTGACCAAGCTAAATCTGATCTGACAATTAGACCAAAATGTTTATGTTCTGTTACATTTTCAAAGATTTCATTCTTAAAAACCAAATCAGGGTGATCCAAGTGTATTCACTTTTTAGATTTTATCATGCTTTTAGTTTTGGTTGGATTGAAAGAAACAAGCCACTTTTGTGACCAGTCATCCATATCTTGCAGGTCAAAACTAAGAATATCAGTGCAAGTACTGGGTCATCTACATGAACAAAAAGGGTGGTGTCATCAGCAAATAAACGAATCGGAGACTGTACAATGTTTACAATGTCTTTTGTACTTTGCTATAAGGTTCACATTTAATTCAGATCCAGGTAAAGCCCAAAATTGAACCCCAAGAGAGCAGAAAATTATTTGATTTTAATTGTGCAGGGATGCAGTTTTGCTTATATTTACTTCTTTTGTTGGCTGATGTATTTTTTGTTGCGGATAGAACAGCTCAGCAGTAAAGGCTATGATGCTAACTGGACGTCATAGCAACTCTGACGAGAGAGAGAGAGAGAGAGAGAGAGAGAGAGAGAGAGAAGAGAGAGAGAGAGAGAGAGAGAGAGAGAGAGAGAGAGAGAGAGAGAGAGAGAGAGAGAGAGTCCTGATCCAAAGGTTTGTTTTTGTTGTTTTTGTATATGATACACTTGGTAAGTAATGAAATTTTAAGTGCATAAAACTCAAACTTGTAAGTGTGAAGTACAAACCACCATACACAGGCCTGATGAATAGGCCTAAATACCCCAGACAAGAGAATGTTTATCCTTGGATTTTATTTATTCAAAGTTATGTTTTCATCTTCTCCCTTTTCTCGGGTAAAGCGTTAAAACTTGACTTGTAATCTCAAACTTGGTGGCAGTATACCTCCCTTGGTTCTCTGCTAATTACTTTATGCGTCCTGGTTCATCCATGACTTTCATTTTCACAAAATAAAGATCGTGAAAAACTCCCAAGAAATTACTTTCAACCTGGTGGAAATATGACAGACATAAGCAACATGAAGAGGACTAGCTTGGATCACTGACATCAGCACCATTTGGGGTACAGTGGGACAGTGGGTTTTTTACTCCAAAGCAAAGGATTGATCTTTTATTGCATCATCTATCAAAGGCTCCGGAAGTACTTTACCTGCTATTTTGTTCCCATCTTTGAAGGAACACTGCTTTTTACCAAGCACAAATCATTGAAAGCACTCTCAACGAAATCTTTAAAATCTTCAAATTTTTATTTAATTTCCTAACTGTCAGAGGGGGGAAAAAAGGAAAGTTGCAGAGTGTAGATATATGATGACCCAGTTCATAACTAGAAACTGTTTTGTTTTCACCATAATCACATTGCAGTTCAGATATTGGCAAATGTATTCATACCGGTGGTGCACGGCACAGTTGGACGTAAAACGCAAAAATATAAGATTACAAATGCATGTCACACAAACTTTAAATACTCGCCTAAGAGCGTCATATACCATAGCAAGTAAAGAGACCCCCTGTGAAATCAAATCAAAATCAAAATCGAAATTTTGACCCACTACATCCCGGCCGACTTTGTGGATCATGTCGCAATGTGCCTCAAAACCAGGGTACAGTGAGACAAATGTTCGGTTTTTTTTTATTTCAGTGTAACATAAAGATATTTTTATTACAGAGCCCTGATCCAAAGGATTACTTTTGTGGAAAACCCGCCCCTGTGACATAAGCTATAATACTTTTTCACAAAAGTTAGATACCATGGAAGATGAAGGAAGTAGAGAAATAGAAACCAAAGTGTGAAGTTTGTTCCACTCTGCCCCGAACTCGCTACATCAGAAAATTAGTACGCTTTCAAAATACCAAGAACAAATTTTGGAATAACTTACATTATGTGGTGAGGCTAGCTGCTATACTTCAAGCAATTTGTCATTGGTCAGTATTTTATTTCCTAGTCAATTTGGTCCAAATGTTTGTCCCTGCGGAATCTAGTGATACTGGTCGTTTCTCCACAACTGAAAAGTTCCCGGCGTACGTGGGAACCACAGAGATCTACATGGGAACACTTGGCTAGGAGCTGGCTGCATTATGACTCCAACACTTCCTCCTGCCCACCCCCACAAAAAAGAAAAGTATAGGCCTACTGTATCTAATACCGAGACTGTTCGGAGCTGGCTGTGAAGTGTTAGGCCCTGCCAGCCGTTCCCAGCAGCCAGTCCACGGCCGACTAGAAAGTGGCTGTGATCACTTCACCAGCCAGGTCATGGCCATCACCATGCATAGGCATGAATGATTGCAACAAGTCTGTCTCAACCATCATTGTACATGTATGGGCGATTGTAACCGACCGGTTTATTTTTTATAGGTCGATATTTATTTCTAAATCAATGTAGTCCAGGTGCCCGCGCTTACCGAAAAGTCAGCAGATTCCCTGTCGTTTCCAAGCCAACTCTGGGAATATTCAATTTCATGGGCAATTGCAACCGGTCAGTTCCCAGCCATTATTTTGCATGTATGGGCGATTGTGACCAGCCTGTATATGTTTTATAGGTCGACATTTTCTAGTCGATTTGGTCCAGGTGTCCGCTCTTACTGACTTGGCCGGAGGTTTCAAGCCAATTTTCAGCCAGTTTCTCGCCAATGAGTTTGTTGGGAACCGGCTTGGAATTGGTTGGGAACCAACTGAGAATACTTGGCTGCGAACTGTCTGTATTTGGACCCAATTATTAACAAAAACAGTCATGAACGTACCAGCCAATCCTCAGCTGGTTGGGAAATAGCTGGGAAGTGTACCCAGCCGGCCAAGCATATAGTGGCGATTATGGGTATTCAATATGGTACTGGCCAGTTCCTTGTCTGCGAAGCAGGCCTTCTACCTCCAGAACATAAAAAACGGAGTCTGCTTCGCTGGAAACCTAGTTCCCAGTCACGTAGGAACTGGTTGGGAACACTTCCCAGCCTTCATCTGGCGGTAAGCGCGATACCTCTGAGTCCACTTAACTGCCCATTACCACCAAGAGAGAGAGAAAGAGAGAGAGAGAGAGAGAGAGAGAGAGAGAGAGAGAGAGAGAGAGACCGCCTGACTTCCCAACACATGTAACCCTCACTCACCCCTTCCCCGTAAACTTTTTATTTTTTTGTTGTAGGTCACCATAAAAATAACCAATCAGGGTGGTGTAAAGTCACGAACAGCAGGCCGACTTCATGTGTGCAGATGTATTTTGACATCAACAGCCCTTGTCCTTGATCATAAATAGGCTCATACAATTTCTTTTTACAAGTAGTGTTTATTTTACATTTGCCATTGACGGGATTTTTTACATCTGTCAACAGTAGTTTTTATATCTATGGTTAGCATTTTCTTTCTTTTTTTCTTTCTTTTTTTTTTAGATATGCAAAAAAAAGTTTTTACACATGGCGGTATTTCTACATATGCGACCGAGTTTTTCTTTTATATGTACGGGCGTTTCTACATAATGAGAGTGTCACAGACAACATGACGCTCACTGGAACCATGCACCTGTCCTCCACCGTGCATCTGATTGATGTCTGCGATCAGTATACTCAGATATGGGGTTTTAATTTAAAAGCAAAAAAGTTGAAAGGTATGACGTAAAAACTTGTTTCTATTCCATCCTTATTTTTATCTGAGAATTGAATGTGTTCAACTTAAAAATATGGATAAATTAAAAATCGTAGGTGTATTTTTCTCAGACGACTTTGCCGAAAATGGCCATATTGACATACGTAAAAACGAACAATTCCAGTTGTTTGTCTAAACCCCATAGCAAAGTGGCTTGGTATAACTTTTTTCTGTCAACCGCAAGACCTGGATATTTCATATCACAATTGGATAAGCGGTCTTTTGCAGCTCACTGAAATGTTGGGATGAAATATGCAGGTTTTGCGTCTGAGAATGAAAGTTATTAATTGAAAACGATATCCCAATTCACTTTGCTATGTGGCTTAAACAAGATTGACATTTCTGAGGATCCCCCCTCCCCCCTGTGAATCGGTGCAAGGAGGCCTGATTAAACACTGTCTTGGGTTAAGTAAAATATCTCGCCACACCCGTGCGTGCTATGCACTTTAAGGCAATCAGACAGTTAATCAAAGAACGTATTAGTGCCTTATATTTTCGCATTTTCAATTCTGTAGTCCCTCAGATGACTTTAATGTGTACATTTGTTGGCTGTGTATTTGTCCCCTGGTAAACTTTTTGCCGGTGCACTGTTGCAATTTAGGCCACCCACTAGTAGTAGCAAAAGAAATTTCCCCGCTGTCCGGGATCTTTGGTGACCCTATAGCTGGGCGGACTTCAGGGATTCAGGAGGAACTGGAAGATAGTGGGCCTCTTCAAGATTCTGTTGAATGTCGGAGCAAGGTTTGAAAAAAAACACAGTTAAAGGCGTTGATGTTATTTGCTTATGCAATGTATTCTCATAATTATGTATAGTCAGTACATTTATTTTATTCTATGTGATTATTTGTCATGATTAAGTTACGTTTGTTTAGTGCATGTAGGGCTTTGTGTATTCATTTTGTCTGATTATGGAATTAAATATGTATTTTATGAATTACTCTGTATTGAGAATTTGGGTATTTATATGTGTTTTCCCCGATTTGGGGTTTTATAATAATAATAATAATAATAATAATAATAATAATAATAATAATAATAATAATAATAATAATAATAATAATAATGTTGACATTTTAAATGGATTGTGAGTGTAACTTCCTCAGACAGCTTCAGAGCCAAGAAAGCCAATGAGATCAGGATTTGCCAAGTTATCCCCAGCCCTGCATTACGTTATCCTGTGATAAACCGGCAGTAAAAAGTAGGGACACCAAGCTGTTCTTTTCACCCTCTTTATTCGACGACATTGTGACGTTACATTCCACAAAGAAGAAACGGTGGCGGCAACAAAGCTCTATGTGTCGCTTTAAACTGCTGGAATATCACAGCGGTTACTGTAGCAGGGACCAGATAGCGCTCTCCAGAATACATGCTGTTAAATGCTCGTCGAGAATTATAAAGCCACGATGCCGTGTGGCAAAAAAGAACATATTCTGGACTGACCAGCAGAAGCACGTCCGTCGGCAGGAATGGTCAGTGAGGCGAATGAACTAAGATCGGGAGACACGTGCATAAAAAGAAAGGGGTGAGGTGACTAGGTGCGCACGGCCGATGGGGTTACTTAATTATGATTGGTCAACTCTGCAAATGTTTACCTGGCAACCTGGCGCGGCAAATAGAACAATAAAACAATGAACTACGCAGATAAAAAAAAATACATGTGGCGTACCCGTGACATATGGATCGGGCAAGGTCACTTAATGAATGATGAAACCAGACCTGCAGCATTTTAATTTATGCAAAAAAAAAGTGGATGCACAAACTTTAATCTTGAGCTACAAAAAACAACAACAACAAAAATCATATTTTACGCATAAAATATGACATTCCCCCCCCCCTGGAGTCTCCCATCCAGGACCCCAAGCGATGTTAAACTTCATTTTTAAAATACACATAATTCTGATTATCAGTGCCTCACATATAAACATATAGATATTTACAATGAGCAAAATCGACAAAATTATGCAGTTTAGCGACATCCTATGCAGCGCATATATATATTTTGTGGAAACTTTACTTTTCTCCGCCCAAAGCGAGATGATTGATGCATACCTGTAACTGTAACTGTAACAAGGCATCTAAGACCCTCTTAGAATTTACATTATATGTATAAACTGAGCAAAAGCCATTCTCCCCACACTGTGAAGCATATGAAAGATGACGTAAATATGAAGCATCACTGATGCAATCATTAATATATATATGATACCGCACATTAACAAAATACCTCTTTTTGCCGACTGTAGATTCATGACAGCATGACACAACCCCGGCGCACACTGTAAATGAATAGGCACCTAAGACCCTCTTAGGATTTACCTAAGTGACTTGTATTCCTATTTAAGTAAAACTGAGCTACTCACTTCTAATGAATTATTATAAGTTGACAAGTGCTCCCAGCAATGCCTAGCTCAAGCTTACCAAGTCACAACTACACTAAATGACCATTGAATAGCTAAATGACCAGGCCAAGATTATGGCGTCGACTTTGTAATTGTAACGAAGAAAAGTGTACCATAACTACACATGACTCATGAAAAATACATATTTATGTTACAGTTTAAGTTGCACAATCTACTTTAAATCTTACAAGTTGGATAATGAGCCTGCATAATTAATTGACTCGCTTCACAGTTTCTGTTTCACAGTCAAGCTCTAGCTTGACGAGTTAGGTGATGGGTCTCAGTAAATCTGTAACTATAGTCTTAACCAACACCTTTCGTACTTTCCCATTGGTCCCTGGATAAACCTCTTTAACAAGTGCTAGTGGCCACAAATTGCGGGGAAGGCCAGATTCGACAATCAAAACTAACTCCCCCATTTTAATATTGTTTGACTCCTCTGTCCACTTAGACCTTTTCTGAAGTTGAGGAAGATATTCACGTATCCACCTGCACCAAAATTCTTTGGCCAGGTGTTGGACATATTTCCAGCGACTACGAAACACGTGAAGATACACCCGTATCTTTTCTTTTGTGATCTATACAACTTACTGTTATATGGCCCAAAAGCATCAATGCCAACATAACTGAAAGCAGGAAGATTTGGCTGTATACGCTCAAAAGGAAGATTGGCCATGATTTGGCAAGATGGCTTAGCAAACATTTTCTTGCATAAGACATACCCATGCAAAATATGACGAATCAGACTTCGGGCTCTAACGATCCAGTACTTTGCTCTAATTAGACTATGGGTCCACTCGCATCCTACATGACCACATGCATGATAGTTCCTTACTAGAGCAGTTGTCACAGCATGATCATGAGGAAGTAAAATTGGGTGTTCCCCAGTCCTACCACTTACTCTAAGCAAACCGTCACTGTCAAGAAAGGGGTTCAAAGATCGTGAAGAACTAGACTTCCGCAAAGTCCTCCCAGCTGTGAGATCACTAATTTTTTGTTTATATGTATGCTGCTGAACTTGCCTCAGAAGAATTGCACGCGATTCCATAAGTTCAGATGCTAATAAGGACCATATGCCTGTCTACGTCCAGTTATTAATAATACCCATCCATGAATCCAAGCAATACTCCTGATAATACTCATCCAGGAAGACAAATGCTCGGAAATACGCTGTAACCAACTTGGACTGGATGTTTTATTCTCACAAGCTAAAGTACTTGTAGTTTTCTCTTCAGGGTCATTTTCTGATGTTTCACACGACTGAACGTCAGTGCAGCGCCAGAAAGGATAATGCTGCCTCAGCCAAGTTGGGCATTGATGCCAAAAATCATTGATTTGATCCTTAGATAAAGCACTAGGTTTTGTCAACAAGTCAGCTGGATTGTCTTCTGAAGACACATGACGCCAATTCTCTATATTAGTAGGTCTACGAATGATACCAACTCTATTTTCTACGAAAGTACGAAATTTACGGACTTCAATGGTAGTGTACCCCAGTACAATCAACGAATCTGTCCAGAAGAATGTAGGCACCATCTCTAGGCTCAGTTCTGTACTCAAAATAGAGGACATCTTGGCAGCCTTTACAGCGGCTTCCAGCTCAAGTCGGGGAATAGTGCACTGTTTGATGGGAGCGACATGACCTTTACTCAACAAAAGTTCGCACTATATTTCCCCCCCCCTTTTATTTACACACCTCAAGTACCCAAAGGCCCCGTATGAAGCCTCGCCCGTGTCTGAGAAAATATGGTACTCGTAATAACTGTCGTCAAAAGGGAAAGGTTTAACACAGCGTGGAAACTGGAGTTGTTGGAGCTTAGACGACTCAGACCATAAATTCCAGCTCTTTTCCATGTCTGTAGAAATCGGGTCATCCCAGCCTAGCCTCAAACGTGTGGCATCTTGAAAAAGCAGTTAACCTGACAAAACCCAAGGTATAGTTAGACCCAATGGATCAAAAATTGATGAAACAAAGCTGAGCATGGGATGTCGAGTAATTTTACCTAAATGGGTCTGCTTAATGGAAAAGAAGACGATATCTTCATGAATATTCCATTTCACTCCGAGTGTTTTGCCTACAGAATCTGGAGAGAAATCATGTACTGGCTTAGCACGCTGCTCTAATGGAATTTCACTAATAAGTTCCTTATCATTGATAGAGAACTTTGTGAGCTTAAAACCACCAGTCTGTAAGGAACACCGATAACTACTGTTTCTACATCCTTACTGGTCTGGATTGACTGCAACAAATCGTCAACATACATGGCTTTCAAAATGGCTTCCTTACCTAAGGGTCTACTTTGGGGTTGTCAATAACGGTCCTCCTCAAAGCATATGTACTTGAGCTCGCACACCAAATCGCCCCGAACAAATGTGTTGACATGCGCAGTTGTACTAACTTTCCATCTTTAAACCACAAGAAGCGGACAGCTTCGCGATCGTAAACTGGGATGCGAACCTGGTTATACATGGCCTGAATGTCAGCCTGCACAGCATATCCATGCAGCCAGAACCTCAACAATACAAAGAGCAGTTTGTTTATTATGTCTGGGCCTTGCAGACACCGTTCATTCAGTGAGCGGCCTTCAAAATGTGCAGCACAATCAAAAACAAGCCTCAATTTGTCAGGTTTGTTTGGATTTAACACGTAATGATGAAGTAAATACCACACACGTGTAGCATTTTGCGAAGAGTCTGCTGGGACTTGTTCTGCATAATTCTCATCCAACAATTTTGTTATTTCCTGGTCGTACCTATCATACAAACCCTCTCGATGTAGACGTTTTACAATATTATCAAGACGTTTCTGAGCAAGAACAAAGTTATTGGGGAGCTCTTCGTTACGATCTTTCCAGGGAATCGGTAATTCATAGTGTGCTCCGTCTCTTTTACAAGTCTAATCCCAGAATTGCACAACCTTCTTGTCCAATACTGACATTTTTGGTCTATCCATGCCCTCATTTTCCAATTCCAATAATCGATTAATATCCGAAATTGGAGGGAAATCAGAATTTTGGTCCTTGGAAGTGGTAGCAAGAGTGGTGGATATAAAATTGCAAATAACTATGTTACTTACATTTTGACCCGGGACACGACCACTCAGTCCCCAACCAAATTTATATTGGACAGCATAAGGCTCACCTGTATTACCCTTGCGAGTTTCTAATGGAAAAAGGGCGTCGGCAAAATCTTGACCTATAAGAAGGTCAACCTCCTGACATTCAATGTTGGCAGATAGGTCTAAATCACATAGGTGAGGATACATACTTTGATCTAAAGAAGCGGATGTGATTGGAATGCTTTCAACGACCTGAACACCTGACATGTGCATAGAGTCTTCATCTGATGAAATTTTCATGCTTACTTGTTTTGATTTGACTGGTGTAACAGCACTCATGGTTTTCAAAGTATAATGTGACATATTTCCTCTCAAACCTAGTGATTTTGAAAGTGACCGTGTGCAGAACGAACTGCCAGAACAGGTATCAAGTACAGCGTTAACCCATACTTTATCATTAACCAAAACTCTGACCTTTGACATAAAACAATTACCAGAGGACATAGCATGGCTTGTCGACGATTTGCCAACATGTAAAAAGGCTGAATGTTTCTCCTGACACACAAAACATTGACTTCTGCTACCACAGTCATTAGTGGCGTGATTATCTCGTAAGCAATTACTGCACAGGTTGTGGTTCTGCGCAAAACAAATACGATCAGGTACGGACAGAAATTTGAAATCAGGGCACCGCATCAGAGAATGGGGCTGATTGCACATCTTGCAAGAGTAATATTGCGGAAAGTTCCGGTATTGGAATTTTCACGAGTGGAATTCGAACTTGCAGATGCTGAAGCGCATTCATTTAAAGGAGTGCTGTCATTAGAACCAGGAGTGGACGCGCACCGACTACCAATATGCCTACGTCGCCTGGACTTTGGACTACGAGATTTTGAACTGGCCTATGTGGCATGAACAGTTACTTGTTTCTTTTGTTTTACGTGCTCTGCCCTAGCTTCAGCGCCGCAAAGAGGGTCATTCATCTCGTCAGCAACTAGTTTTACAAACTGGACTAAGTCATCAAATTTTAGATATGCACCCGAATCATGTTTACTCTTCAACTCCTTTTTGTTCCAACTGTTTTGGACAAAATTTGGTAAACGGGACACTATATCGAAATTAATGACTTGAGCATTGACTTCACTCAGGGAATTAAGATCATGGAGTATATCGTCCGTGTTGAGCAAGTCATGACTCATTTGACGCATGTCATGTGCAGATTTGACAGGAGTCAGCTTGCGCAAGCTTTTGACTATGTCCTCAGTAACTTGATGCTTTGATCCGTATAAATCTCTAAGAGTATTTAACGCGCGTCCATAACCTTCAGAACCTCCCACAATTTGAACTCTGCATATGGCTTCATGAGCATCACCTGTTGTATACTCTAAAAGGCGAGCTATCTTACTATCAGGGTCCTTGCATAACTTATCTACATTTGCTTCAAAACTCTTGATGAAGGAGTGATCCTCTACTTATCACGATCTACGTCATCATCTGTGTCTTTACATACGACTTGTTCATGACATGATGTGAAACTGGTGAAACACCTTTTTAATTGATCCACTAATTCAGGTATTGAAGTTAAATCATCATCTTCAGCAATAACCTGGCTGAGTTTGTTGCACAATTTCGTGACTTTACCCTTTTCTATCTTGCGTGATTTCTTACAATCTTGCAGAGAACTCATTTTGTACAACTCTGACAAATGACTCACGAATACGAAAAAACACAAGAGGATAGTTCTCAATTTTATGTCAAAAAGTGCAGGCAAATTCATATACAGAAACCAAAAGAAGAGGTTACACAATCCATGATGTGATATGTCATGGCTACAAAATGACCGACCTGGACCTAGCAGGAACGGTAGCTGGATGGACCATATGGGTTATGACGGACGAGTTCTAGTGGCCCTGGTGACATTGTCGAAGGAAAGAGTCGTTTCTTCTTTATTTATGTGATACACTGGCAGTAAAAAGTAGGGACACCAAGCTGTTCTTTTCACCCTCTTTATTGGACGACATTGTCACGTTACATTCAATAGAGAAGAAACGGTGGCAGCAACAAAGCTCTATGTGTCGCTTTAAACTGCTGGAATATCACAGCTGTTACCGTAGCAGGGACCAGATAGCGCTCTCCAGAATACATGCTGTTAAATGCTCGTCGAGAATTATAAAGCCACGATGCCGTGTGGCAAAAAAAGAACATATTCTGGACTGACCAGCAGAAACACGTCCGTCGGCAGGAATGGTCAGTGAGGCGAGTGAACTAAGATCGGGAGACACGTGCATAAAAAGAAAGGGGTGAGGTGACCAGGTGCGCACGGCCGATGGGGTTACTTAATTATGATTGGTCAACTCTGCAAATGTTTACCTGGCAACCTGGCGCGGCAAATAGAACAATAAAACAATGAACTACGCAGGTAAAAAAAAATACATGTGGCGTACCCGTGACATATGGATCGGGCAAGGTCACTTAATGAATGATGAAACCAGACCTGCAGCATTTTAATTTATGCAAAAAAAAATAAAGTAGATGCACAAACTTTAATCTTGAGCTACAAAAAACAACAACAAAAAATCATATTTTACGCAAAAAATATGACAATCCAGCTGTCCATGTGGGCGTCGGGCGTGCCAGTGTACGTGTGATGAGGCTTGCTTCATGCCAAGATACATGACTGGTATTTTGCTATTGT
>OZ026620.1:12542048-12607048 GCA_964020975.1 Hermodice carunculata
TAGCCTTCAGTAAGAAAGTTTGTTGTTGTACAGTCATTTGTTTAGCCTTCAGTTGGATAAGTCTATTGTCCTTTTATCTTCAGCATAGTAACTTATTTGTCTTACTATGCTTACACTTTATATTAAAATTTATGCAGCTGCATCTCAGCAGAGTGGTCTGCTGCGAGGTAAAAAGACATTCGCGTACCATAATGCTGTTAATTCAGATCTTGAGTCATCCACCAAAATTTTATGGATATGTATGTTTTATCAAAACTGAAGTGACACCAAAAGTAATATTATTCGTTTTGCTTCAGATCCCGAAGAATACATATTACACCAACATATGTGTTGTTTTTGTTATTTTAAACTTGCCATTATGCCGTATAACAAATAATCAATTATATCTTGGGCTGCATACAACGAATACGAGGGTATGCCGATCCATTGGCAGCTGTGGCCAATATCGCCCATTGTATTCCCGACCAGAAGCTCAATGCACTTTACCTGGAAGTGCAAGGACAAGTGCTGCAGCTACATCGAGGTGCCCGCACTTCTATGGAATGCAAATTCTAGGCTAGCTGGAAATGTTTTATAGGGAAGTGCACTGGAAGTGCGGATGCAAATATGTTAATGAAACTGGAATTGTACTGATGTAAAAATCAAAATAAAACACACACACACACATACACACACACACACCAAAAAAAAAAAAGAAAGAAAGAAAGAAAAAAAGCCTCCTCGCCCCCCCCCCCCCGCCCCCGGAAAAAAATGCACTTGATATAATCAAAACAAGAAACATATAAGATAAATGTTACTGGTTCTCGCCAATTTTGGTAAAATGACTTGGAATTTACTTTTTATAGTCCATATTTTCTTCGTAATGTGTTTATAAGTTCATAGTGTCATGTTTTTATGCTATAACAAGACCACGTTTCCATATAAGTATCATGTTAACTCGCAAATTCCAATTTTCTCCATGCAAAAAAGATCTAATTCACTGGTCCATTTTTAGCTATGCTGACTTGTCAGTCAGCAGAGCTAATAGAATTCGTTTCCGCCCGTCGTCTGTTCATCCGTCTGTCCGTCTGTCGTTAGACTTTTTACATTTTCGTCTTCTCAAAAACCGCAGTATGGAATATTTTCATTTTGCACATGGATGTTCCCCAGGTGGACTTCTACGAAGTTTGCAAAGGAGATGATTATGCAATAATTTTCTATTTTTATGCATTTCTTAATTTATTTTTTGAAAAAAAAATCTTTATCTCAAGAAAAGCTTAGCCAATAGACCATGTCAGAAATGAGTTTCACCACCAGATGGCTCTGGGGTACTATACACCCTAGCCTGACAGAGTGCCCACTAGCTAAGCATGGCAGAGTATGGTAGGTGGAGAGTCTTTGAGTTGAAACAGGACCTAATCAAGAGAGGAGCACCAACTAAAGGCAAAAAGTGTGATTTAGTAGAAGGTAAGTACTTGCTGATCAGTTTCATATATTATCTTACAGGAATTTATCCCAAGATTACAAGTTTAGTCACTTGACTCCAATGGGTTGAACCAGCAGTTTACATCACTGGTCATATATTGCTGTGTGTGTGTTGTCTCTTGGCCACACACAGCAATATATGACCAGTCAAATTATGAGACTGTGATTAAAAGTATAATTAATGTTCCATAAAGAGAGACTTTCATAGCCATACATACATTATTTTGAATGTGGAATAACCTGGTCAAAGTGTACATAAGCCACCAGTAGCCTGACCTGAGCCAAGCCTCTGGGGCCCAGCCAGTAGCTTGTATATTGGGTCACTCCAGGGGATTAGCAATGTGTTAATGCTGCTGTTGTCTAGTTCCTCTGGGGAGAGTGCTTTATGGGTGTGCTGTGTATACAAGACACTTGTTGGTTATGTGTTTGTCCAGAATAACAATGAGGTACAAACACTGCATACTCAAAGGCAAAGATGAAAAACTGAACAAGAAAAGGAAAAGTAACTTTGGGATGGGACATGCGCATTGGCGGTATGTTTTGTGTGCTTTCAGTTATGGTTTTGAATCCTTGGTCGGGCCATTGAGGAAGGGGTGTTTCTTTTTTCAGACTGAGTATAGGTTCAGAATGAAAATTGTTATTTCTGTCATATGCGTCAAGTCTGAAAAAAAGTGCAAGACTAAATATGTGTCCTGTCAACTGAACTGTATGAGGTAATGAAGGGCAGCCAAGCTGTTCAAATGTAAGGAAAAAGGTAAACTTTCAAACTGGAGGGGACATAAAGTTACTTTTCCTTTTCTTGTTTAGTTTTTCATCGTTGCCTTTGAGTATGCAGTGTTTTTACCTCATTGTAATTCTGGACAAACACATTACCAACAAGTGTCTTGTATACACAGCACACCAATAAAGCACTCTCCCCAGAGGAACTAGACAATAGCAGCATTAACACCTTGCTTATCCCCTGGAGTGACCCAATATACAAGCTACTGGCTGGGCCCCAGAGGCTTGGCTCAGGTCAGGTTACTGGTGGCCTATGTGCACTTTGACCAGGGTATTCCACATTCAAAATAATGTATGTATGGCTATGAAAGTCTCTCTTTATGGAACATTAATTATACTTTTAATCACAGTCTCATAATTTGACTGGTCATATATTGCTGTGTGTGGCCAAGAGACAACACACACACAGCAATATATGACCAGTGATGTAAACTGCTGGTTCAACCCATTGGAGTCAAGTGACTAAACTTGTAATCTTGGGATAAATTCCTGTAAGATAATATATGAAACTGATCAGCAAGTACTTACCTTTCTACTAAATCACACTTTTGGCCTTTAATTGGTGCTCCTCTCTTGATTAGTTCCTGTTTCAACTCAAAGACTCTCCACCTCCCATACTCTGCCATGCCTAGCTAGTGGGCACTCAGTCAAGCTAGGGTGGATAGTACCCCAGAGCCATCTGGTGGTGAAATTTCTGACATGGTCTATTGCTTTGATTTTGCACAAATGGTCATTTGGAGTCAAGTAGTTCTTATTTTGGCGATCAGGTGGCGCTATGAGTTTTTCCTATTTTTTGACGAATTTTTGTGTGTTAAGGCTATTTTCAACTTCTTCTCTAGAACGCCTTAACAGTATTCTTTGTTAAAAATTTTATCAGAATAAAGTTGACCTTTAGGCAATTAAACAATGTGGATATGTTAATTTTTGACAAAGTTACGGGATATCAAACTTTGCAACAAAGTGAGTGCTGCCACAGTACATTTATATATGGCAATACAGTGCCTATGTTGCACTATTGTATTTACATTGGCGACTTCTCAAAAACAGCAATATGGAATGTTTTGATTTTGCACATGTATATGGCCGAGGTGAACTTCTAGCAAGTTTGCAAAGGAGATGATGATGCAAATTTTTTTCATTTTTTATGAATTTGTTAATTTATTCTTTGAGAAAAGATCAAAATTTGCATTTCTGAAGACGTACATGGCCAATTGCTTTGATATTGCACACAGGGTCACCTGGAGTCAATTAGTTCTTATTTTGGCCACTAGGTGGAGCTGCGATTGTTTTCCTAATTTTAATGAATTTGCGTGTTAAGGCTATTTTTGACTTCTTCACTAGAACAACTACACAGAATTGCTCAAAATTTTATCAGAATATAGTTGGCATTTAGGCAATAAAAGTTTGTGAAAATAATGTGGATATGTGTTAATTTTTGACAAAGTTACGGGATATCAAACTTTGCAACAAAGGGAATGCTGCCACTGTATATGTATATATGGCAATACAGTGCATATGTTGCACTATTGTATTTACATTGTCGACTTCTTCTCAAAAACAACCACATGGAATGTTTTGATTTTGCACATGGATGTTGCCCAGGTAGACTTCTACCAAGTTTGCACAGGAGATTTTGATGCAAATTTTTTCTATTTTTTATGACTTGTTTAATTTATTTTTTGAAAAGATTGAAATTTTCTTTTTTGAAGAACTACATGGCCAATTGCTTTGATATTGCACATAGGGTCATTTGGGGTAAAGTAGTTTTTGTTTTGGCCACCAAGTGGAGCTGCAATTTTCGAAATTTTTTTTGTCATGAATTCGACTTCTCGAGAACAGTTTGACAGAATTGCTTAAAATTAAGTTGGAATATAACTAGACTTTAGACAATATAAATTTGCAAAAGTAATGTGGATATGTTAATTTTTGACAAGTTATGGGATCTCAAACTTTTCAAACGTGAGTACTGCCACTGTATAAATATATGTGACAATACAGTGCATGTATTGCACTATTGTATTTACAATGTCGACTTTTCAAATACTGAGGATTGAGTGTCACCACTATATATAGCTTTACAGACTACAGTGCATGTATTGCAATATTGTAAAAGCAGATTCCAGTCAGCAGAGCACAGGATCATCATGATCGTCTTGTTTCCATATTTTTCACAAACGTTTTTCCCTATTAAATTTCCTTGGAGAAATTAAAGAACATATATGGAATTCGATGTCTTATATGGAAATCCGATGTACGGGTGGAGTGCATAATGCTCAGACATAGAGTGCAATGCACATCTTATCAGTCAAACCCAGGTGCAGAGCTTCATATTATTAACCATGTTAAGTTTCATACTTTAATCTGATGGCCAAACTCACAGAATTACAGTTCGAGTGCAAGTGAAATCTTGCTTTGTCCATTGTGAATTTTCAACAAAATTGCACACCATCAATGGCTTAGCGTTTGAATCTGCTGTTGTACAAGAACTGTGCTCTTTCATAGGCATTGTCAGAACCTGCACATCTAACAATCACTCAATGGGGAATGATGCCTTGCCATGTTTGAAGTGAAGTGTGCTAAATATGTCAGGTACCTTTCCAGAGGACGAGAAGGTAGACTAAAAATCTGCCTGGGTGCCTTCAAAATGAGAACAGCATGAAAGGCTACATTTTGCCATTGTTCAACAAATCTAACTTTCGGTTATTAGCCTAACTTTAATCAATTAAAATGTTACAACTTTGGTTCGTTCTTGGTTCATTTGATGTGGCTGTTTCACTTCACAATCTTATAAAGTGAAGCTTAAATGAAACTACTGTCAATAATAGCTTTGAACCTATTTAGCATTTTATTTGTATTTGCCTTATTTGCATGAATGCCTAGAACTTTGGTGTATATTTCATTGGAAGGGACCATGCCACTAAACACATAAATTGAAGTAGGAATGGCACCTCTATCTATAATACTTTTGAAGCTGTTCAAGATTTACATTTTGCATATTCACCTAATTTGCTTAAATTAAAATCCTATGACTTTGGTTCATGGTTAGTTGGACGCGGCTTTAACACAAACGTATAATAGTTTTAGAGATATTCAAATTAAAAATTCTTCAGTGCCCCTTATTAGCATAATTTGAAGTTCTATATCTTATACACTGTGCATTATATTGGCAGGTGTCACAAACCTATATATGCACATTGAAACTTTGTGTCTATCTGCAATAATTTGGAAGATATTGAGCTTTTAAAATTTACTTGCCCTTAATTTGCATAATTTTAAACATCATGACTATTCCAAATAAGATGCACAATTTTACTCGTTAGGTCAGTTATCATGGCAAGTTTGGTGGATTTTGAAAAAATGGTGTCCGAGAAAAACTCTGGCCTAACTTGGCTGGAAAGAAAGAAAGAAAGAGAGAAAGAAAGCAAAAAGGATGAAGGATGAAAGGAAGGAAGGAAGGAAAGAAAGTCTTTACACAAACAGTGAAACCTCACTACAGTGGGCACCCTTGGGACCATAGAAAAGTGTCTAATCGTGACAAAGTCAGCCCTTCTTGGCAATATGGAAGAGTATATGTGCATGTACATGTACGTTATTCTTACATGCACATATACATGTACAGTGAATACATATTTTAATTCAGGGGGATATGCATCCCTGCAATACAAAACTGTCTTTGTTCTTTTATAACACAAACAAATTTTAACAGATGCTGTCACAAAACTGCATGTACATGCACATGTGAACTGAGACATGCACTTAACTGACTTAGTATTGGCTGTGAAGAACGTGGTTTATCTCACTGGTTACAAGAAAACAAAGACATGAAAGTGTCCACTGAGATGAAACAAATCCACACACTGTTTCAAAATTCTCAAAGTTCTGAAAACAGTCAATGAGGACTAGAAGACCATACTTTGATGGGTCTAGTCAACTCAGCACTGTATATAGTCAATTTTTAACAGAGAGTACACTTAGGCCTGTGATCCCTTGGGACTGATAAGCCCAGAAAACTCAGCCTCGGGCAAAAAAGACCAGATAGGATACCAGTTTCAGTCATGGTGCACAGACAGCTCTGTCCAGCACTAGTGGGAACATGAAGCAGTTCTGTTCTTGCATGAACAGAATAGAGATACTCTGCATTTTATTGAGAACCTCATTACACAGTTGTTGGGAGTCCCCCCTCCCCAATCCCATATGCTACAAGACCCAAACCTTCCAAAGCATACACCTAGCATACATGGCTAGAAGACTGCCTTTGAGACAGGGTTTTTGAGGTATTTCACTCAAGTTTCAAATTCATCATTTTAGAGAAAAATTCCATTAAATCCTAGGTTAAATGTCTTTTCTCACAGCGGTTTCCGTTTTACGTATTTTTTTCATGAATGAAACAAGTGAAAAAACATATAGCACAACAGCAAATTAAAGTCATTTTACTGAATATGTCAAATTTGTGGTAAACGTCAAGGTTTAAGAATTAATGCAGAAATACAATATTTGCTAGAAACTTATCTGAAGGAAAACTGATGATGACATTTGCTAAAATGTTCATAAATTGTTGCTCAGGTTAAACTGTCAATATCTCCATATTTTATACATATATACATGAGAGAGAGAGAGAGAGAGAGAGAGAGAGAGAGAGAGAGAGAGAGAGAGAGAGAGAGAGAGAGAGAGAGAGAGAGAGGAGCACATCCATAATTACTTTCAAATTTTTTATGGAATAATTCATCACATGTAGGTCGCTGTTCAATATGATGCTGTTGATGCCTGTTGAGCAGACCCAGGGCTGGACAGGGACCCTGAGCCACCAGCCACATACACATACCAAATGGCATGACAGTTATCCAAGTAATGTAATGCTGCTGTGACCAATCTGCCCCCCCCCTACACACACACATCTGTGAAAACATGTATGTTTAGTGCTGCGGGCCCAGTCCAGTGCCCCATGGGGTTCAGTCCACCACTGTGAGGCAGGCTTCCATATTCAGTGGAGCCTGTCTAAAACCTAATCTTCAGCCAGTCACCAGTGAGCAGAACTATTTTATAGCCACACTGAACCCAAACATGCTTTTACCTTAACAGGGTTTGCAGGGTAATTATGAACTTTTTACATAAAAAGTACTGAGTTATGATTGTTCTATTAAATACTTCAAAATCTGACCTGATATCACATGTAATTCATGATAACAGTCTGAATTATTTTGTGTCAGTCTAGCAAAACATTTCGTACCATTGCAAGCAGTTAATGATTTTATATAACATATAATTCACATTTTACTAAAGCCTTTATATCTATGAATTAGAGATCAAGGGAGGTTTTAATTTATAGGTTAACTACTGGGGATTTTGTTCTATAACCGTCAGATTCATAATTTAACAAAACAAATAAAAGTAACCATGTTACAATTTGTCACACCCTTTATCAGTTATATTTCACCTGATAAAGAGGCCTTATGACAATTCACGATAAAATTCTTTAAACTCACATTGAAAGTTGTGATTGTTTGATATGTATTTTAGAAATGGAAACAGGTGCACATAGGCTGACAGTTTTCTGTCTTTCAATCTGTAAAATGAATTATGATTGTTTGATCTTTATCACAGAGCTGCAGGTAACCTCAAGCCAAGCACACAGCCACTGCAAGATAACTAACAAGATGAAATTCTGTAAGTCATGCACTCACCTGTGTCAAAAAATGAATCGCCACAAGACAGTTGGCATCGATGTCAGAGAAGCACCACTCAATAGATGTATGACGACCTTTGACCTGGTAATGCTAGGAGTTGGTCACATGGTTGGAGCTGGTATCTATGTACTTACTGGGACAGTTGTGAGGAAAATGGCTGGGCCAGCAACAGTTGTTTCGTATGCCGTAGGTGGTGCACTGACATTGATATCTGCATTATGCTATGCAGAGCTGGCAGCTATGTTCCCTAAGACTGGATCAGTATACACATATGCCTATGTTGCTATAGGGGAAATATGGGCATTTTTAATTGGCTGGATTAATATGTTACAGACAGTCATGGCGTCAGCATCAATTGCACGAACTTGGAGTGTTTCACTGGATGCTTTACTCAACAAAGCTATAGAAAATGCAACATTGACATACGTTGGGAGAATAAACATTTCATGGTTTAACCCATACTTGGATTTCATTGCATTTCTTATAGTTATAGTCACAGCTGGATTTGTAGCTTGGGGTGTGAAAGTATCTGTGAATATTAATACTTGTTTTGCCGCAGTAAATATATGCATCATCATCGTTATCATGATTACAGGATATATAACAGGAAATGTGCATAATTGGACAAGTTCGAATGCTGGTGGTTTTGCACCAATGGGGTTCACAGGTATAATGTCAGGGGCAGCAGCATGCATCTATGCATACATTGGATATGATGCCATAGCCATTGCAGCTGAAGAAGCTAAACATCCACAAAGGTCTGTCCCTATTGCTCTGGCTTTATCTGTGACCATCGCAACTGTACTATTTATTGGTGCCTCAACTGCTTTAACTCTGATGGTGCCATGGAACACTGTGAACATACAGGCTCCTTTCCCAGCAGCTTTTGCTTTGAAAGGTATACACTGGGCCAAATACACTGTTGCCATTGGATCTCTAGTGGGCATCACTGCTTCATTATTAGGGATGATCTATTGCAACACAAGAATGGTTTTTGCAGTCGCTTCAGATGGATTACTTTGTGGTGTGTTTGCTCATATAAACAAAAATACACAGACTCCTGTTGTTGCAACTTTTGTCTTTGGTTTGCTTATAGCAATATTGGCCATGACCATGGAACTAAGTATCCTTGTGGAATTCACAGCCTTTGGAAGCTTGCTTTATGCCTCAGTGGCCTCATGTTGTGTCTTGATACTCCGATATACACCAACAGAGAAATGTGAGCTCAAACAGCTGCACGAAAAAACAAAAGAAGTACACAACATCCATAATTCAGAAAAAGGGATGCTCATTTCAGCTGTAGAGCAATATGGAGATATTGGACACCTGAAACCCAAATACCGACAATATCAACTAATTCAAATAATAGATAAGAAATATACAGCTATGTCATCCATAATCATAATGAGCATCGCTATGGTTGGCCTCAGCATACTGGTGGTGTTAGGCCACTCATTCCTCTTATCTGCCACCTGGTGGAGCATCGTTGTACTAGTCTTTCTGTGTATTGGTATCATCTTACCAATCGCTGTTTTATTGATGCTTTCGCAAAACACAAGTATGGATACCTACCAGGTAATGTTACTTTGTACCTCTCATAATTAAATGCAACATCACAATACAGGTACATGCATGCACAAATACAGTGACAGATGTGGATGGGTTGCCCCCTAGAGGGTCTTCTTTGCATGTTCCACTCCCCCAAATCACATTTTGTTTCACCAAACAGTTCAGAAAAAAGTTACCCATATTCATAAATTCCAACCGAACAATGACTGCATAAAGATTCAAGAGCTACTAAAATATCAACATTCATCTTCTAATAACATTGTGAAGAAATAAATGTCACTCCTGACTGGAGACAGGCAGTCACCCACAAAAGACAACTGGTGGTTTGAAACCGGTCGTCTCAACCTTTGAAATATTCTTCACTAGCTACAGGCTTAGGTGTTTCCAAAACATATAGGCATATCCACTCAAAACCCAAAGTTTATCACTTGCGCCAAATATAAAAAGAGACAGGTAGGCCTGTCACTTTTTGATTCTCCTGACTTGTCAGTCAGCTGCGTTTACAGCAAGAAGAAAGTAGGCCTCGGTTGTTATTGTAATATTTATGAATCTGAAACATTATAAACCCACTCTACCAACATTATAACAGTACTGTGAGTCCGACAACACAGCCCACAACACAGCATTGTCAATGAGGTATTGATTAAATAGTGTGGAAAAAAAACAGTATCCATATTCATTTATTCCAACCCAACAATTAGATTTAAAAAAAAAAAATCAGGACAAGCCAGTGGTTTTTGTAAACACACACTCTAATAATGACTAATAAAAGTGAAACGTCGACTTTTTCAAGATACAAATTTAGTTATAAGAAGATTGAAATAACTATTGCTTTGCCACATTGCTGGCTCATGTACATTTATCAAGAAAAGAGCGTGAAGTGTTAAGGTCATGGATTTTTAAACAGATATTTATCACTGTATGAACTTTGATGAAATCATTGTAGAAGGAAGTACCTGTTGTTGAACATTTATTGCAGTAAGATTATCTTACCAGGCCACTTAAGCCATCATATCACTAGTTATCATCATCTGATTTTGATACCTGTAAATAGGATCAATGTGATTGGTCCAGACAGTCACCAAAGTGTTTTCATTTTATATCTTTGGATACCTATCAATCAGATTAATCTGACTGCTTCAAACAACTGCCAAAATATTTTAATCATGTACCACTCAATCCTAAATTACAGGACAATAAGTTACAGATACAGCCACCAAGCGTTTTTATTGTGTATCTGTGGGGTGACTGTAATATCTGCGATAAAAGAATAAACGTTTTCATCAGACATGAGTTTATGAATATAATTTTTACATCTCATTTTAAGACAAATGCAACTTCGGCTTTATTTCTTGGAAACATAGGTTAATGCGATTGTGTGACGTGTTTGATAATTTAGAATAACATAAAACTGCATTGTGTTTTGTCCATAACTATCCATGTGTTTCTAGAGTATAATGGTCAATACCGGACAGGCAAAATTACCATGCCATCATTATTCATATTTAATGCAGGTTCCATTTGTTCCCTGGACCCCAGCTCTAACTATGAATGTGAGTATCATTCTAATGATGAACCTCTCTTGCTTGACATGGGTGCAGCTCGTGGTATGGGTGGCCATAGGTACGTATGAGGAACATGTACTGCATACCAAGCATTTTACCCTTCAGTACTATGTACATATTTACAAACAAAATCACTGAAGTGTGGTAAATTGGGGAAAAGTAGCATAGGCCCAAAGAAAGTACATCCCCACCAAACTTGAAGACAATCTACATGGTTTTTTTTTGTTTTTGTTTTTTTTAAAGTTGATTTTATGAATTATTGACAAACGAGCACAGGTAAAAATGGAACACAATACCATGAATCAATGTGAACAAAATAATACCACAGTAGAATAATATCCAACTTGAGCTAAGGAACTGAGAAATTTAAAAAGCAAGGGAGTACAAATCCCTACAAGTGTAAAAGGGCAATTCTTTGTCAAGGGTCTTGGTGTAGCTAGTTAGCCAGAGGATCCACCAGAGGGCAGGCCAACAGAGTTGATAAAGCTGAGGGATCCCCAATAGATATCAATGCACACGGACTATTTTTAATATTCATATTGTATTTAGAAAGTATAGCTCTCGTTTAACTTTATTTATGGGGTCCTTGGTGACTTTTCCTGTGTTCTTATCTAGCAACAGTAACTAAAAATGTATGAATATACTCGGCTACCCATTGTGTAATATCACTCAAATGTGTTGACATGTCATTGGGTGTCAGCTGTGGGTTGATTGTAAAGGGTGGCTTCCATATGCCTATATAGAGACTGCCTGGCACACACAAAAATTTTACTTTCAAATGTGACAATGTTGTGGTTAAGAAGTCCTCCATGCAGCCAGTCCCTGGGCATCATACAAGCTGGGTGTTTGCAAACAGGGAGAGTGCCTCAAATCTCATTCAACAATAAGCAGGCCGGTTGCTTATCAGGAGACAAATCTATAAATGACCGATCACGCTCTTGGCTTGGTTCTTGTCATGAAAGAGTCACAATGGGGTGACATGATGTGCAGCTCTAACTGTGCCATTTACATGGTTAATTTCACACAGAATGCTGTACACCCTATTCAAAAGTCCCTGTCATATTTGGAACACTAATGACCTCTGGTGGTAGAAACCAGAATGAGGCTGTGGGGGGGACACCAATTCAAGACCCCATTCACTTGCATGTTAAAGTTACTTACTTTGCTAGCTCATATCTATCAATAAAAACACTTTTGAATATAACCATTGTGTTATTCTGTCAGGAAAACTACAGAAATACAACATAAGGGTGGGGAGGGGGGATCTTCAGTGTAGAATAACTGAGTTGACTCTATATACATTCTAGGAATATCCAGCAGCAACAGTTTAATAACATATGGGTTTTTAAGGATAAATAATTAGATGTGTCACAGGTATATTTATTCTGAAGCTCAATTGACCTCTTAATGGAGCAAACTGATCACTGCAGACCTAACTTTCTGATCAGAAATAAAACAAATGTGATAAAACATGCGTATTGGTCCATGGTTTATATATATATATATATATATATATATATATATATATATATATATATATATATATATATATATATATATATATATACATACATATATATATATATATATATATATATATATATATATATATATATATATATATATATATATATATACTGGGTAGTGCAAATTACAAAATGAATGACTGGTTCTAAAATATATAAATTCAACAGATTATGTTTTGTGTCCCCAACAGCCTCATTGTGGTTTCTGCCACCAGAGGCCAGCAGTGTTCCAAATATGGCAGGGAATTTTTTAATAGGGTGTACAGAATCAGAGAGTTATCAGGGAGACATAACCCCCGAATACGCGGCCCAACGGTCAGGTGACATATCCAAAAGGATAATTGGAATGCCAAAAGACCACTCACAGGCAATCCTTGAGCCCCTGCTCATCGTGACAGCTGAATTGTATTTGTGTCTTTTCGTCCAGAACCACTTCCTTGTAGTCATCACCCTATTCTGCAGTCCGAACTCTTTACTCTCCATAAGGTTACCTGTCACTGTCCAACCTACATACATATTTAAGTTTTATTTTCCAAAATTCACACATTCATCTCCAAATTTTGACATAGGCTGTAGTATCCCAAACAAATTAAAGGGTGTTCAGCGGGTAACTATTCAGAACATGTTTCGGAGCCTATATCGGAACAATTCTCTCTGAGTAGTGGCTCTTTGTCTAAAACAAATATTCAGCAAAGACAACCCACATAATAATGAATAGATATGGGAGTGGCAAATGATGAATTCGCGAAATACGTAAGCTTTGCTTATACATGCAAAGCTTCACTAGGTATGAAGAATACCTGTCAAACCAAACGTAATTACTAAATTTCTATAGTACAAGTTCAGATAAGAACAATTTGACTTACCCCTAAACCATTATGTACCCATTCTAGCTGGATAGCGTATCTTAGTTAAACTACCTGTCCGTACAACTGAAGTAGAAACAAAGTGGTAGGAGATGGTCCTGACAACACGACTACTTCTGCCAGGTACAGTGAAAAGGAATCCTCCTCTTTCCTGGTGAGTCACACATCGGCTTGGGCAAAGTCGGCAGCCGGCAACGTATGTAGCATGAATGGAAGACTGTGATGTGGACTGAATATGGCAAACCAACCGTTGGGATGGCGCTATCGTAATGGTTCTGGTTGGAATGTTGATGCATTGCAGAACTCCTCTGATGGTGCCTATCAGTGGAATCCGATATCTTTAATCTATTCCCGTTCCACTGAACAACCCAGATATTGCTTTCTTTCCACAGGATGATTCAAGTCGGCATATTGCCCAATGCCACAATGAAATGAGTTTTATCCAAGCTCAAGTATCGGTGACCTGACCAGCATATTCGTCTGACATGGGCCCAATCGCGCATCTCTGGGATGAGCTTGGGCGATCAGTCGCTACGAGAATTCTGTACCTGAACAACAGAAAAGAACTGATCCAGGCCTTACATAAAGAATAAAACCACATCCCAGAATACAGAGAGTGTGATCAATATATGGATTCAACATGTATTAGGAATGACAGACATTTATTTGGATTGAAACGCGTATTCACTTGTGTGCCATTTGCAAAAGCACATGTCGGACTTGGATATTTATCATTGAGTGTAATCATACAGGTTAAAACAATTGACAAATATTTTGTATATATATATATATATATATATATATATATATATATGTCACAAACAAATTCCTGTGCAAAATGTGTCAGTTGCTTCAGGCTGGAGTATGGTGAGCTCAAAGATGCAATCGAATACCAAGTGTATGCAAAATTATTCATTCGACAAAAAAGCAAGTCATCAGTTTGTGGTGATCGAGACTAATTCGATAAATTTTAGGTGGGGAAAAAGATAAACGAATCAGCTTGAAAGTAAAAAATACAAGCACTTGTAGAAATATTACTAAATTTCCTAATCTGCTGATATCAGGCCATTACTGCAACGAATGTATGTATGTATGTTTGTTTGTATGTATGTATGTATGTATGTATGTATGTATGTATGTATGTATGTATGTATGCAGTGTGTATGTACAAGATCAATGAGAAAGTACCTTGATTTTTCAGGTTTGTTTATTTACTTCGCATATGGTGTACACAACAGCAACGAAAACAAACTGGAAGAGGCAAACACAATGTATCAATCTACCAGTTGCAGAAATACTTCCACTGAAAGGCCTTCACTTTTTCAATCGGCAGACACAAAAGACGCACAGGAAAAGACGTGCGAAATCGTTGATGGAGAACAGAAACGACAATGAAGTATCAAACAAGTTTTCAATCCACCTAGACGGTGACTGGCAATACTCATTTTGCGGACGCCCCAAACTGGATAAGTCCTATATTTGACCTGCGTATTGGAACTGGTACCTTTACAGAGATATTTTGATCAATCCGTATTTGATTCTGAATAAATGAAACTTCAAGCTCCCATTCCAAGAAACATACTATCAGGGTTGTGTAAATGTAGTTATAAAGATACGCGCGTACATTGTTAAAATCTCTGCGAGAGATTAAAACGCAAAGTGCTCAGTTAACGTAAAGATTTATATTTGTAACCATTTCAATCCTCTGTGGTTTATTATTGTATATTAATTTTATTTAAGGGTTTTGTGTCATTCGTTCTTTATTGACTTAACATCATTAAATTACGCAGTTGCTATTTATTGTATTTGTATACTACTCTGCTTACTGCTTTGTATATTGTATTGATACACAGAGCTCCTTCAAAAACAAGACTCCAGGCAACTTTATATGACCATCAATTGTACACGGAGCTGTTCTGCTGATACAATGCTATTAAAGTGAGCAACAAGTTTATAATTAGGTAAATTTGCATATAATATGTATCATCAGGTATAAATACCGCGGCTACCGTGACTAACCTGTGGGTTACATAATGGATGGGCACATGGTTGAAATTTGTTTTCAGGTTAATGTTGACTTCGGTGACACTAAATCAAAGTATTAGAGACAGAAGCACAATTTCGAGGAATACAAAGGTTTGCAGCCAATATCTGTATGCAGGATATACACTGTAGGAGGGTGTTATGCAAGGCCATACATAGACTCAAGCTACCGCTCCACAATATGGCGAGGTGGGGGGGGGGGCTGGTATAGAAATGGCGTTAAAAAGGAATTGGGGAGATTAAAGCAGCGTCTTTCGCACACATCAATACCTTGTGGGAGCAACTATAGGCAAATGAATCCCCTGATGACATTGAAAATATAGAAGTTTGGAATAACACATGTATCCGATTATTGGTCGATAAGCTGTATTTTAGCATATGTTGAGACACCATGCCAGGAATTGGAATAGATTTTCTCCATTATGTTCCCTGCTATTTCAACAAGTAATGCTGGATATAACAACGCAATGTTTCACTGTGGAATCTCTAACTGAAAGAACCATGCGAGAGACATCATTGAACCTTGTAATATATGAATGTGTATTCGGAATGATTGAAAATATATTTTGGGATTAATGTGGTATTTTTACATTAGAGTATCTGAAGTAGAATTTAAAGGATTCCAGGAACAATAAATCTCTAATTTTATGAACATTCAATCGCTGGAATGAGGGTTCTGTGTGTGTTAAAAATGGGCATCACAAATAACGTAATCCTCTTTCGTTAAGCTAAAAACATCTGTCACAGAAATAACCCCACGCAAGTAGACAAACGTTCAGGCGTGGCATAATGAGTAAATTACATAGAAACAAAAGGGCTAATGTGGGTGTATCAGTTTGCAGTTTCTGAAAAATACAGCGACTCTCAAGTTTAGTCGCAATTTTGGTATTGTGCGGTTTCCATGACTATTTTTTGTGAATTTGAATTTGCTATTACGTAAGTTGAGAATGTGGGAGATTCACTGAGTTGGCTTAAGCTACGAACTTCGGGCAGATATTTGCAAAGAAATCATTAAAACGAAAAGCAATTTCATACTCATTATTTACTTTTGAATATTTAACCTTGAAAAATTCAGGAAAATCAATTTCAGTTATGTTAAGTTGAAGTATTATTTTTACATATTTTCATGTATCTTATGTATAACTTTTGAATTTTTTAACTCTTAATAGTATTAACGCGCTTGAGCTATTGAATACCTTGCCGAGGATTTGGAAATATATCTTAAGGTTGTGCTTCATGGTATAATAAGATGCACTGCCTTGGAGTGTGTATTTAAGTTATTTGTATATTTTCGGGTAACGGGTTGTACTATGATAAGATGTGGTGTGGATATAATTTTGCGTTTGTTTTAGAAAAATGCTGTATAGTCTGATAAGATACGCAGCCGTGCGGTCAGGATTTAAGTTTTTGCCAAGCATGTCACGATACTTTATAGATCTTAAGCTACCGTTTGTTATCTATGGAGAATGTTTGTGTTTATATACATTAAATTGAAGTGTTTCCATCGGTAGATGCTTGTGTTTAGCTTGACTTATTATACGTTCTAAATTGTCACAATTTGAATTTTGGTCTTTAGATAGATCGCTATTTAGTGATAAATGCATGATCACTTGCTATCTCTGGATAAAAGTTATTTATAGATCGTAGATTTTTTTTTCTATTTGTACAATTTTAGGTGGGCAAGGCAGGTCTAGTGTTGGTTCGTGCAAGTGAAATATGGGAAGTGATCGTGCAAGGTTGTGAAAATAATACCTGATCCACAGGAATATTTGCAGTAAGATGTACTACTAAACACGTTATCGATTAATGTAGCACCCCTTTCCCACAGATGTGTTGGCAGCGTAATTTTGGCTATGACATCATTCTTTAGCAAAAAGTCTAGGAACTCAAAAAAACTTTTCCCTTGTGTTTATCTGTACCAGATCAATATTGAAGACCCCATCCCATGACTTTATCAGACATTTTGGGGGGTAAAGTATCAGTTATTCTGCCTATTTCGGATATATATTGTTCCAGGTTATTGTTCCTGTGTCTTGGCAGTCTGTAAATATTACATAGCGTTATTATCGTCGTCATCATCATCATCATCATCATCATCATCATCATCATCATCATCATCATCATCATCATCAGTAGTAGTAGTAGTAGTAGTAGTAGTAGTAGTAGTAGTAGTAGTAGTAGTAGTAGTAGTAGTAGTAGTAGTAGTAGTAGTAGTAGCAGTAGTAGCAGTAGTAGTAGTATTGCTTTTAGACCATTTCTAGTGATGTCAATCAATCAACCTTCCCAAAATTTCCTGGAAGAAAAGTAGTCACGGATATGGTTAGTCACATTTTTACTTTCCCCTTAAACTGTCAACCAGATTTACTTGAAACTTAGTTGGGATATACCATCAGTCGGGGTTCACAAATTCTGTCCAGTTGGGGTTTTATTTGCAATCTTAAAACAACTTCTCCAAAACTGATCAGCCAATTGCTTTGAAATAACATAGGGACACTTCTGGGGACATTTAGACCTCAATGTGTTCAACGGATAGCGCTGTGAGTATTTTTCACTTTTTAAAGAATTTGTGTGTGGTTCACGTTTCTTGAAATTTTCACACAAACTGTGATTTGGATCTGCTGCAGACCTATAGGGAATATACGTGGACTTGATCTCCGCCAGATTGTACACTACATGCTGTCATTTTCTGACTTTAAACAAATCATTCACTTTGGAAAAAACAATAAGGGGTTTTAATATCAGACAACAGTGATGATGGTCTTATACAAAAGTGCCCTTCATATCATTCTGAAGCCCACAGGAATACTTTAGTCTTTGCATGTAAGGTCAGCTGAGCACAAGACTCTGACAGTCCTCTTGTCATTAAAAGATGCCCATTGAAATGTATCTTTTTATTCTGTTCATTTTTGCTAGCAATTTGTGTCCTTTTCATCTTCTGGTCAATCAATCTGTGTCACTTTTGGCTCCTGCGAAAAATTAAGCTTTGGTAAACTCTTGATGCTTGGTTCTTAAATTTTATTTCAAAGGCGTATGTCCCACTTTTACAATTACTATAACTGTAAGGATAGTAAAGTTGTAGAACAATAATACTTTAGTATCTATACTATTTCATACTTTTGTTCAATTAATTGAGGCCTCAAATTTGACATGTTTCAAACTTGCTACAAATCCATGTTATTTGCATGTCTCTGTGTCCGTACATAGCTATTGGTCTGTTGTACATGTTGGTCTTGACTATCCAACTACATTTCAAAAATGACATCTGCAATTTTGGGTCTTCAAAATTACGTGCATGGAAGCTGTAGTGGCCTGTGTTATTGGAATGCGTTACAAAGATTGCCTGGTGGATGTCATATTTCATGGGCATTTGTTATACAGACCAATATGAAATGTTCATATTCTGAGTTCATGACAGTTGGTTTTATGCTATGAAACACATATACTTAGTGCCCAATCTCGTGGGCAAAATTCATGATTAAACTCAATGTGGACAAATAATTTGCTTTGTGGTGGTTTTGAATTTTCTCCGTGGCTAATATGCAATGATTGTCATCTCGATACCTACGTTTCATCAGTATAATTAGAGAGTGGCATTACCATATCCAAACCGTAGTCCAAAATGAAGCAAATCCATGTCAATTCCGATCAAAGGCAATGTTCCTTGGTCTGCATAGCTGAATCACATAAATTTATAGTTCGTCTGTACCCAAAAGATTCGAAAACGTATGTGCAAAGGTCCACACACTCAAAAAAGCCATGTCTAGTTTAAACATGACAGAATGCAAAAAGTTTTGTTAAAATAAT
Source organism: Hermodice carunculata (assembly GCA_964020975.1). NCBI lineage: Eukaryota > Metazoa > Annelida > Polychaeta > Eunicida > Amphinomidae > Hermodice > Hermodice carunculata. The sequence goes on from OZ026620.1 coordinate 12,561,350, forward strand.
AGGCCTATTTTAGTCAATTGGCTTGAACAAATACATCATTCATGTGCATATAGGACCGTAAAATTCATGAAAAGGGACGAAACTCTGCAGCACATCAGGGAATTTGCAAACACAGGTTCCTAATTTGTTGAAAATAGTAATAAAATTCAGCATTTGAAAGTTACTAGTTGCAACCACCGTCTCAACAATGATCATCATCCATAGAAGTCCACAAAGTGACACTAACACCAACATCAATCCATCAAAAAAGCCCCCTAGGCCTAAAATGACCATCAACAAGAATCCAAACAACATGATTATACAATTCGATGTGTTTTAGACATGTAGCTAAAGGCAAGATGTTGTTTAAAAGGAGATAAACTTAGAGTATTTCAAAAAGAATGGTCTTTGAATATGCAAATATTGTGCTAAAAAGTCAATACATTGTCAGAATTTGCAAGTACACTAGTTCAAACGTCAAACATCAAACAGAAACAACTGACATCAGGCCTCAAAACACAAAACCGTAGTCACAAATTGCAAGAACAGTAGTCAAATTGCATTACAATGGACAAAAATTGTAATCACAGCAGTCACATTTCAAGTATGATTTCCAGAAGTATTTTTGAAAGAAAATTTAAATGTTCCAGCAAGAGAAGAATCCCACAAATCATCTATTAAGTCATTTATTAAGGTTATAATTTGGAATTGAAAAAATGTAATATGCCATTGTAAGTCATCTGTTAGTCAGCTAAGCATAATGTTCATCTAGCTCATGGTTCTATAAAGTTCAAAAAGTCAAAATGTAAAACAAGCCAAATATGTATAAATTTATCCATTTATTGAACGTAACCATGTGTCAGCTGAACATCAAACATTTTGAGCCAAATTGACATCACCTTAACAATAACAAACTATATTCATCAGACCATTATAAAAAACAACATCAGTCCCACTACATTGGGAGCACTTACTGGACTGCAATATGTGCAGAAAATGCCTGAATGTTCAAATTGTTACCAAAATATATAAAAGTTCCAGGAAAAGGGAAGCAGACAACAGTTTTCAATGATACCAAACCGAATATCAGCTCAACCTTGTAAGATCCAGTATAACTTACGAAATAGTAAGGTATGCTAGTGTTCATCGTCAGAAGGATCCATGACCAACAATAATGAAATTTAAATGAATGAGGGTATCTTCTACCTGACTTAGAACAGGTTACCAACGTATTGGCAGCGGGTTAAACCAGTTTTACGGGATCCCAATCCATCCGATATGGAAAACACCCACATCCATTTAAGGTAGGCCTAAAACAAATTTTCCCCTTAATAATAATGTACAATTATAAAGGGTAATTACATGACCATGTTTCACAGATATCATTCAAACAATGACAGGACAATTAAGAATTTTTAGTCAGACTACTATATTTACATTAGAATTACGTAACATATCAACATTTGAATTTAAACACCAAAACAAGGTCTCCATGGGAACACAGGACAGCCAAATTTGATACCGACATTATTTTGAATATGAAACATGGTTAAGTTCTTCCATGTTCCTAAAACTATTTTGGATTGCTCTCCTGCAAAGTGTGGGTCATGCTCATCTTTACTGGAAAGAACATTTCCATTTAAAATGCAACTTTTCTTCATGATAGCTGTTTGCAGGTTTTATGACATTGTGGGAACTCTTTGATATTGTGACTTTTACGTTTACTTTGTCAAAACATTCTGTCAAATGTGACAAAAAATACTGCAGTTTGATCATTTTGTTATGAAAACGATGTCGCTGGGCTTTTAATTCCTGAGCTTTTTTACGTAAATTAAACATGCATAGGTATCATTTTTTCATGAACACATCTATGCTTCGCGCCTCTAACAATTGTGTATTTGTACGAGCTTAAACCTTTTATAGGCGTATATTTATAATGCATCCCTAATTCATGAAATGTGCATAGTAAAGCCAGAGATACATAATTCAATATCAATGTAAGATAACTTTGTCATCTGGTTAACCAGTTACCCTGTAGACATAGCCAATGCCAAAGACAGCAAAAGATTTTAAAAAATCTTTCACGTTGCAGCCTATATTAACATTTTGCTGCAGGCATTTCAAAAATACTAAACGTTTGAATTGCACGACAGCTCAGTGTGCTTCTAAATTCAGAGAGAAAGCACTAAAATAGTGGAGAAACAACTGAATGTTAATTCCTGTATTTTAAGCTTTACAGTCACTTGTGCGTCGAAATTTTTTTCATACAATCACTCAGACGTTCCCTTCAGTCCCCATACTTGCCCACGCAATCTCCAGCCAATTTGTAATTTTCTGAGACTCCAAACTTGTAGGCTATGATGATGGGCTGTCCTATTTACGAAGATAAAAATATCAATATCTTTGTTTAGGTAGGCTGTGATTCCCCCAAAGGTGAGGGTATTGTTCTGTACGTGTACGTTGAAGTTTTATATCTGACATTAAAGAGCTACGTACCAGAAACCTTCCATGGCTGCTTGTGTGCAGAAAAATTACCTCTTCTTTCAGATACAGTTTCAGAAGGTCCACTTTGTGCCGAGCAAGCAAAGTCAATACTCTCGTTTCTTTTGTCATCTAGGAGTGGTCATAATACCAGGCCGGGAATGTTTGAATGTAGCGCGGCATATTGTCCAAAGTACGTTTAGAATATTTGGGAAGACAGCTATGTTTGACTGTATAGGACTGTTTGTAGGACAAAAGGAAAGATCTGCTCCTGATGGAATAACTGGGGGCTCTTCAGGCCAGGCAAAAGCAAGCTTGGCTGCCAGATTGCAAAATAATATTTGATATCACGGAATTTTATCCTCAAACCAAAATTGTTAGGTATAAATAACATACAGAAATTATAGTAGAATCTCTTTAATACCACCCGAATGACCAGACAAACATATCTTAACTGTGAAGTGTTCCTAAGAATACACATACTAACGTAACAAATACAGAAGTACGACGGATTGGTCTGTTCAAGCAGATCTCTTAACTGCCAATATCTAAATGTCGTCTGCTAATTGTATTTTACTAATTTAGGGATTATTTTTTCAAAACTTTGGATGAAACATTGTTTCAAATTTTTTTTATATATTTTTTATAATATTATCATGCTACATGAACACTTTCCAAACTTTGTTGAAACAATAATTCAAAGCACCACTTATCCTTTGAAAGAGCTAAGACACTCCCTTATATGTATTGATACGTTCCATAATTCATCCAGGAAATCAAACTTAATTAGACAGTTTCATTTATTTTTACATGGCTTGTCTATTTTTCTTCTTCAGTAAAAAAAAAACTACTGCTGTTTAAAGATTGCACTGAGGTCAGCTGCTCACGAGGCTGTTTTTTTATACATCCCTCCAAAAAGTTCATTCAGAGTGGTTTGGAAAAGTGTAAACTTTCACTCATTCCACTCTAATGACCCTTTTTCCTGCCAATATCTAAATGCCGTCTGCTAATTGTATTTTATCAATTTAGGGATTATTTTTCAAAACTTTGGATGAAACGTGCTTGGAAGATCATTCCAAAATATATGCCCATGGTCAACAGCTTTCCTTCGCGCGCAATGCGCCCAGAGTGCGCCAAGGAAAGCTGTTGACTCCGTCTTCTTTGAGCGTGGAATAATTTCAGAGGAAGAGAAAAAGTAGAAGGGATTAAAATTTGCTGGACTCAAATACAAGTTGTCAGTAATCCATCAGCCAAAATCTTTGAGTCTGGGACCATATAGTTTTGCTTATGATGTATATGGTACAGTGTAGGAAAGTAAGTGACTATAAAGTGAAGAAAAGATTGGACCTTGATACCTCAATTGGTCTGCTGAAGAGCCTCATCGACACCTTATATGATACAAGGACAGCAACTTATTCAGAGCATGTTGTTGTGTAACAGTCGATGTGATCATTGTGAAAGCTGGAACGTCATTCGTACCATGGCCCTTTGTCGCATGCTGCAATAGTATCCGGAATATTGGCAGCATGGAAACAGTACATAAAATTTTGCATACTGCGAAATTGCTATTATAATAAAACAGCGCTAATAAAACTCCCCTTGTTTACTCTCGACATTAACAATGAGCATATGGCCAAAATAAGCTCACCATAAATATACAGGACATTGCCTCGGGAATAACCGACCTGTCATGCACGAACAGGAAAATAGAAAAAATATCCATTTTAACGGGAGAATAGTAAAACAGTTTAACACCGGGAGAAACCAGTCATTCCCATACACTTGCCACTTATCTCAGAACATGCATACTGTTTCCATCCAGACCTAAATGCTGATAATTTTTCTAAACGCTCCAAATTTGTTCTTATTGGCCAGTTACCTGATTAGTGAACAAAATCGCAGAAGAGTGATGGGGAAATGTGCTCCTATAGAGCTGCTATTGCAATTGGTGTCCAATATAGGTATGTGCGAAGGATACTCTATCACTGGCTGATGGTTGCAGACTAGGTGTTTGAACCAAAAATTCACTATAAAAACCTGTTTTCTTTCAAACTTGCTTTCCCGGAATTATTTCCTATGGATCCTACATTGTTCTTGCAGACTTACGTTTCTACTATAAAATATCCCAGCTTCTGCTCAATGATAATGCCATCAGAAAAGTGACCAGTATGTTAAAGTACGCATTTTGAACACAAGATGCTGTGCAAGAGTCAACGACCTGGTTCTGTTGAAAACTGTGTTGAGTGCGCGGTTTGCTGAGCGGTAATTCTTCCGCCTTTCGTCTCTGTTCTCTTGGTTTGATTCTTGACCCAGGACACGAGTGTAACAAATTCCTGCCACTCTGAGGGTAAAGACAGATGCACAGCGTCAAAAAAACAACAAAAAAACTGTCAGAACTGCCACCTGGTGGCGACAAGATATTATAGGTATATGCACATGTATTTACAGCATTTCATCATGGCTGAAATGAATACACAATTAGTTACCGACATTGCCTGACTTTGTTTATCTGAAAATAAAAGCAGTTAATATTACCCTTTAACTATTCCTTATAATTAGCTAGAACTCTGATATATTGTGTGTGTTTCAATAAAAGGGCTTGGCTGCCAGTCACCCGTTTCTGTTCACTTATACTACCCATTTCCTTGCAACATATGCATGCTGTTTGGATGTACTTTACATGTACTTTTTACTTCTCATTGCTGAATTAAAGCTTAAGTCGAAGTTTTCCTCAGTAAACTCTGCGCGATGCACGCAGAGTGGTCCTAGAAAAGCTGCAAATTTTTTTATTATAGAACCATAATATTGATGGGAATGAGATCAACGATGGTTACCTTCAGCGCTGAAAGAGGTAACAGTACATGAGTACGAATTTCGTAATCATAATTTATGTACATTAAATACAAGCACGGATACTCTCTTTCTCTCTCTTTTTATTTTCAGATAAACAAAGTCAGGCAATGTCGGTAACTAATTGTGTATTCATTTCAGCCATGATAAAATGCTGTAAATACATGTGCATATACATAGAATATCTTGTAAAACATTCTCAACACAACGTGATACCCTTTTTCAGCAACTTACTAAAATATTTCCCTTGTTTTCTTCCCTTTCGGACTCAGAAAAATTTATATATATCATGAAACTGGACGAAAATGATTTGATATATTACACTACAAAACTTTTTGGTTCCAGTGTCGCCACCAGGGGGTTCTGACAGTTTTTTTTTTTTAACTTAGTTTGTATGGGCATTAACGCCTATAGGTGCTTAATGCTCGTATATGTAGGGCACCTTTGTACTTTATTTGTGTGTATGTGTGTGTTTGTATTAACAAAATGTTACATTGTATTATTTGTGATACAGTCAATAAAGTTTATTTCATTTTATTTCATTTCATGCTAAATATTCACAATTATTGTGTTGCTGTGGCAATATAGTCTTACTTATTTCATAAATTGTATGCAGGAATGATTTTCATTTTACCCTTAAAGTGCTTTATTTGTGACTGAAACAACAGGTTTCGCTCTGGGCACTTCTTGTGCTGTGGCTCAAGAAGTGCCCAGAGGAAAGCTGTTGATCTGGGTCAAATTTTCTGGTGAAACTTCTTAATTAAACCTAGGCTAGCAGGTACTTGAATGAAAGGTCGCTCAATAAGGAACTTGAATCTGAAGTCAGTTTTACAGTGGCGGTTCAAACAGATATATATCTGGTTCCAGTGCTTTATTAGGGTTCATAGTGTCACAAACACTTTATGGAGTGTAATTGGATATACTTTTTCACAGTGGCATGCATCTATGGTAGTTTTTTTAGACTTATTGTTTTTTAAATGGCATGTAGAATCTTGTGTCTTAAGTATAGGAAATCATGCTTCTTGGGCAGATGATCATCAAAAGGACTTCTAAACTTGCAAAAGTCTGATTATATATTCATTCTGTATTTATGTTTTCATTTTTATTTACAAAACCAAGATTTTTTTTCAAATTCAAGTGATAAATGCTGTATGCTTGTATACGTACAGTATGTCAAGGAAGAACATTAATATTAACAATGTGATGCTATTAAGAACATTTTCCTGACATTAATATATCAATCTTAAATACTGGAGTAAAAGTGTACAATAGATATTCTAGTGCATGTAAAACCAGTATAACATATGTTGTCTCAATCATCAGGGACACTGTCATTTAAATATCCGGAATTAAAAGCCAAAAACACCTCGGTCATGAACACACTTTTAATGCAGCGTGTAATACTGTGTATTCATACCACTTTGATATTTCAGTTAAGTGAGTCAAAGAGAATGTTAAAAGTGTGCTCATATGAATGGTGCAAAATAATGTATCTTACGTGATTATAGTAGGGTAACTCATGGCTGAAAGTGCTATCCCATTTTTATACAGATGCCTGGATTGAACTATGCTGTGCAACATAAATAAAACTGGTGCTTGCAGAATATTTTCTGTTTTCTTTCTACTACATGTTTTAGCCAGAATAGCCAGTCATAAAATTGGGTCTTTTTGCAGGGTTTCTAGGGTAGGAACATTAGATTTTTAGTGACAAAATAGGTGTCCAAATGGAGCCTTACTTTGTCATAACCTGTGGGCTTCCGGGGGTTTAATACCCTGGACCCTCAAATGATTTCTTTTTGGAACCTCTGTGTTCAAATAATTTTGAAGTGAATCAGACATATGAAAGGCCTCTAAAATGCGTCTCGTGACGTTATGTTTCCTACACAATGGTAGCTAAAATATATACATCCATGGGTTTCAGTATTAAAAAAATATGTACTGTGTAGTACGGTGGAATAAAACAATGTACTTTTATGGGCAACTGAAAAATATTTTGTATATTTTACTAAACTGCTTGGCCCGCCCCCCCAGATTCTAATGGTTCATCCCTAAAGCTATTTGAAAATTCATAGTAGATTCCATGCCAGTGTACCATTCTTACATGCTGTTCCAACTCCATTCCACCTCTCTCATTGGCTATAGGAAAAAATGTTAATGGTTAAGGGGCGTTGCCCTTACCTATTCAGTTACCGGCTCAGGAGAACTCCATGAAAACATTTTCTGTATTGTTTGTTGCACAGAGTCACTAAGACTCAGGGCACCGACTTGACTATAAAGTTAAGCATAAAGTGCAAATTTAGTATCTTTAAATTTTTGCTTTTTGAAACCTTTATTCTTATGGCGTAACGGTCAGGGAAACTACTTATACATATTACGAAAATTGACTGCTTATTATAGAATTGAATATCTCAAATTGTGAGTTAATGATTGCAATAGACAGATAGCTGTTTCTGTGATTAATGGTTGAAATAGACAGATGGCTGTTGTCTGTGAGTTAATGGTTGGAATAGAGAGATGGCTGTTTTCTAAGGGGTTAATGGTTGGAATAGACAGATTGTTCTTTTCTATGAGTTAATGGTTGCAAAATACAGATGGATGTATTCTGTGAGTTAATGGTTGCAATAGACAGATGCCTTTATTCTGTGAGTTAATGGTTTTAATAGACAGATGGTTGTTTTTTTATGCATAATGAGCTTTATGTTTAATATTCCAAGACTCAAGGTGACATTTCCAGCCGGGCGATAGGTGCCGAAAGTTGCTGGTTCAAGACCCAGTCATTCTTGTTCAAAGCATAAATATGTATTCCGGTATTTCCTTATTACTTGTGAACGTAAGTCGCGATTCGTAAATAATCCCTCAACGTATACTGGCCCACATGTAGTCAGTCGTATTGGAGAGGGCCCTCACACATATCTCGCCACCACAACTATTCTTTTTTCATACTGGAGATGTGACCAAGTGGATATGTGCATTTCCCGTTTTCAGCCAAACGATAGAAGGTTGCCCATTCAAGACCCTGCTTTTCTATGGTCAAACCATAAGTATATTTTTCGGTCATCTGTTTTTGCTGGTGGATAATCGAACAATGCCATCTGCAGTACTTTTTAATGGTCCATATGCAGTCAACCGTGTTCATCATGGCATCGACACGTGTGTTCTCTGCTGAACTAATATTATTTCAAGAATGGGGGTGTGGTCAATTTGTGTGCTTCATGTTTTTGGCTAGGTGATAGGTGACGAAAGTTGTTGTTGCAAAATCCGAACGTCCCAGAATGTGCATTTCCCGTTTTCAGCCAGATGATAGGTGTTGAATGATGCTGGTTCAAGATCCTGCTGTTCCATGGACAAACCGTATATATATGTTTCTGGTCATCTGTCCATGCTGGTGGAATTCAGATCCCAAATCTTGGATAATATCGTCTACAGTATTTTTTGCTGGCTCATATACAATCAATCGTGTTTAACATGGCATCCACATGCATCTACCCTGCTGAATTATTATTGTTTAAGAATGGGGGTGTAGTCAATATGCGTGTTTCATTTTTGGCTAGGTGATAAGTGCTGACGTTCGTTAGTGCAAGATCCGGCGGTTCCATGATCAACATATATATGTATTTTCAGGTATTCCCGTGATGCTGATGGACCTCGGTCCCTAATTGTGGGATAACGCCGTATACAGTACTTTGTACTGACCCATATGCAGTCAACCGTGCTTATCATAGCATCCACACGTTTCTAACCCAATGCACCCTTCTTTTTTAAGAATGAGGATATGGCCAAGTGGATATGTATATTTCCCATTTTTAGCTTGGCAATAGATGGTTGCTGGTTGAAGACCAGGACGTTATGTGTTCAAAATGTGAACCAAAAATCAACACAAGAAATGGTTTCTAAAATGTTATATTCCTATTATTGATTTCTTTCACAAGAGCATCCCCTGCCCCCCCCCCCCCCCCCAAAAAAAAGAGTTGACAAAATGCTTCAAATAAACAAGTGAAAGTAGTGGGCTATGCATCATAGTTTTGGTTGGAAAAGTCCTTACCAAAAATAACAGCATGGCAGATGCATAAGTAGTGATCACAGATACCATCTAAAATGTCGGCCAGAGGAAGTGTCATATTACATGGTGTGGTAATTAAGATTCTGCTTTATGTGGGCAATAAGCATTGGTAATAAAGAGGGAAGTTCCTGTACCTGTAGTGTTAGAAAATGTCCCAAATTACCCTGAATGTTCACCAATTTCCAACGCATTGTGCAAACAACAGCAGCTTAGTTCTTTCAGGGGCTTCATTTCTGAATCTTAGTCTACAGAAGGAAAGTTGATTCTGAGTAGCACTATTCATTGGCGCTCACACTACACTGACCAGGCATATACCAGTGTAACACGAGCTAGTTCTTAAATACTTCAGCAGCTTCATAATTTTTCAAGGGTGAGACTTTCTACTCCTTTCTGCACCAACATTTTTGGATGTATCGAATAAGGCAAAAAAAAGTCATCTACCATAACAAGGTTATCCCAGGAAAACGTAACTATGTAACATTTCAATTCCAGCCCAAAAGTTTCACATAAGTGTGTCAGACTATTCTAGTTGCACCATCCCCAGGCACGCATGCCAGAACTTGTTGACAAGGGCAACAGCACTTTTGACATCGGGCATCTAGATAAAACTACCTTCTTTGGGGAATGGTTCAGAAATTACTGGTGACGATCCCTGATCTCTGCTTTCTACGCACAAATCAAGCAAATTCCTCTGGCTATGGGACTTTTTAACCCAGACAGTTGGTCATCATTGGTGAGGTGTGAGATACAATTTTTTTCCGCAGGATCAATCCATGTTTGCTGTGGTTATGGCTCAGTGACTGATTGATATCAGCACTTCGTAGTATAGGCAAGAAATTCTGAATCATTGACAGCAGGTTTTGCAGTATTTGTTGTCAATTGGATTCTGTAAACCTACAGATACCATGTGCCTCAAAATGTGGCCCATGCTGCTCACCTCAGTGGCTGAAAATTAGAGCATAAAAACTTTTGCACTATTCCTATCGTCCATTGTAACATAGAGCGGCCTTTCTAACCCCTGGATTGATCCTATTGTTGCTTCAAAAGATGCATGTATATGTTTAGTTTTAGATCGGACTTTTGAGGCTTGCTCTACCAATAATTTTGGTAGGAGTTTCTTATGCAGAAGTCTGTTAACATTAAAGTAATATAACCAACAGCAAGGATCTGGATGTGATGATGTGTTACATTGGTTAATGTTTATTTGTCTGGTAATTATTTGCCTACTTCATAGTTAGATTACTTACAAAGCACTCAAGCTGTGATAGACGTTCTCATGTAAAAGTATGTTGCACACATATTATATTCAACACTTTAATAGGATGAACGAGGTTATTATCCAGTTTTTATTCAGTGGTTGCTCGTGCATTAGACACAAAGTACTAGTAGTATTTGTTTACTGATCATGGTCAAGAAAGTACAAAAATATAAAATTACACATTGCCAAATGACCCAGGATTTATCAATAATCGTACATAAATAAAGTGCATACATGTCCTTCATATCATTAATTAAAAGACATCATAATTTCATGAATCATTATAAAGTCAGTAGGTCTGTAGCACTTATCATATAGTATGGGTGCACTGATGAATGTTGTCATGTTTTCTTCTGATGTACTCTACTGGAGAACACCAGTGGACTAGGTGGGCTTTGCCTTGAGCGTGACTTCACACTTCTTATCTCTGGACATATGCTGAGCATCTGTCTTTACTCTCAGAGTGGCAGGAATTTCTTACACTTGTTTCCTGGGTCAAGAATCAAACCAAGAGAACAGAGACGAAAGGCTGGAGAATTGCCACTCAGCCAACCGTGCACTCAACACAGTTTGCAACAGAACCAGGTCTTTGACTCTTGCACAGCATCTTGCGTTCAAAATGCGTACTTTAGCATACTGGCCACTTTTCTAATGGCATTCTCATTGAGCAGAAGCTGGGATATTTTATAGTAGAAACTTAAGTCCACAAGAACGATGTAGGATCCACAGGAAATAATTCTGGGAAGGCAAGTCGTTATTCCCGATGCAATATCCTGTATATTTATGGTGAGGTCATTTTTGGCCATATGCTCATTGTAAATGTCGAGATTAAACAAAGGGAGTTTTATTAGCGCTGTTTTATTATAATAGCAATTTCGCAGTATGCAAAATTTTATGTACAGTTCCCTTGCTGCCAATATTCCGGATACTATTGCAGCATGCAATAAAGGGCAATGGTAAGAATGACGTTCCAGCTTTCACAATGATCACATCGACTGTTGCACAACAACATGCACTAAATAAGTTGCTGTCCTTGTATCATATAAGGTGTCGAAGAGGCTCTTCAGCGGACAAATTAAGGTATCAAGGTCCAATCTTTTATTCACTTCACAGCCACTTACTTTCCTACACTGTTCCATATACATCATAAGCGAAACTATATGGTCCCAAACTCAAAGATTTTGGCTGATGGATTACTACCAACTTGTTCTTGAGTCCAACAAATTTTAATCCCTTCTACTTTTTCTTTTCCTCTGAACTCATTCCACCCTGATAGAAGACCGAGTCAACAGCTTTCCTTGGTGCACTCTGGGCGCATTGCGTGCGAAGGAAAGCTGTTGACCATGGGCATATAATTTGGAATGATCTTCCAAACATGTTTCATCCAAAGTTTTGAAAAAATAATCCCTAAATTAGTAAAATAAAATTAGCAGACGACATTTAGATATTGGCAGGAAAAAGGGTCAATAGAGTGGAATGGGTTGAAGTTTGCACTTTCCCAAACCAATCTGAATAAACATTTGGGAGGGCTGTGTAAAAAAACCAGCCTCGTCAGCAGCTGATCTTAGTGCAATCTTTAAACCGCGGTAGTTTTTTTTTTTTACTAAGAAAGAGAAATAGACAAGCCACATAAATAAAAATGAAGCAGTCTGACTAAAGTTGATTTCCTGGATGAATTATTTAACTTATCGGGGTGACACCTGGTGGTGGTTTTAGGACAGATTTTAGATAGATTTTGGGCTCTATTTTGAAGCAAGTTTTCACAGTGAGACCTGGATTTTTATTTGTCAAATAATTTGTGAACAGTTTTGCGAAGGCCCAGAGAGGGGGAGAAGACAGATAATGGGAGTTTCCTTGGAGGTGTGGAGGACCAGAGTTGGCTCCTTCAACATGCCAGGTCCAAAGGACAGATTCATTCCACCATGCAAAAGGTAGACCTGTTATTGCAAAATTCTGTGACTGGAAGCTTAAGAACAAAATTATAAGTGATGCGGCAAAGAAACTGAGAAACTCAAGTGTTTTTTCAATAAATGAAGACTTCAGTAACGAAGTTAAAGATATCAGAAAAAGACTGTTCCCACACAGACAAGAAATGAGAAGAAGTAACCCAGAAAAGAAAGTAGACCTAAAATATGATAAACTTGTCTGTGACGGAAAGGAATATACTATCAATGACAAGAACGAACTGGTCGAACTAAATAAGTCTGGATAACGGGGAGGCCAGGGCCAGTGTGAACTGAACCATAACAACAACAAAAACAATAACACCAATGACTGTGACTCAAATGATACAAGTAGTGATGTCCCTGACCACACTATCTGGAAAAATATCAGCTTTAAATCTTGGAATATACAAAGTCTAAAAATTTGACCTTCAATGCAGGTTTCAAATATATGATTTCAAAATTTGATTTTATGGCTCTGTCTGAGACATGGGCTGAGACTAAATTGGACTTTATGCATATGATCAATACACATGTATGTTTCCCTTCAGTAAGGGAGCGCACACATCATACAGGTCATAATAATGGTGGTATATGTGTTTTTATTCGCGAATCTATTGTCAAATATTTCAAGGGTAATCATGAGAATTCCACATTAGCGATTTTTTTCACTGTTGACAAAGCATTTACTGGTACTGATAATGATATATTGATAACGATTCCATACATCCCCCCCCAGGTTCCCCATATCACTCTTCATTACCTGAGAAAAACGGAATAGTAATGTTAGAAAACGAAATCATTGAATTAATTTCTGCAATTAATAATCCCACGTCAGTTGTGATTATGGGTGATCTAAATTCAAGAACAGGGAATTTACCAGACTACATCACAGATGACAGTTGCGACCATATGCCTATGGAAGACTGGTATGAACCAGATCCATTTAGTATCCCTAGAAAGTCAAGTGACGAGAATAACAAAATGGATGCATTTGGTAAAACACTTCTTTTTGTATGTCAAAATCTAAATATTCATATTATAAATGGACGGTGTGGCAAAGACTAGGATGGACACTTCACTTGTATAACATGAAGAGGATGTAGTGTTATTGACTTTGTGATTTTATCAACAGAACTTTTTGATAAAATAGTTGATTTTGAAGTCCTGCATACTGATGATTACTCGGACCATTTACCAGTTGCCTGTATTTTGAAATTACTTGTGAATACTTCTGTTTCTACACCATCTGTTAATTTGGAGAAAAGACACAAGTTTTTATGGGATACAACAGAAGCAGAGAATTTTATTGATAAACTCAATGATGATACATATGCAGTTATGTTTGAAAGCGTTGATAAATCTATTGAGAATGACAATTTTGATTCTAGTATCGATATTCTCCATAACATTTTTGACTATGCTGGTGAAAGTATGAAGCATGTTGGACCTGCGAATGTTAGAACTGACAACAGAAATAAGCTAAAGTGGTGGGACAATGAATGTGAAAATGCTAAACTGAAAAAAGAACAGGTTATTGAATAAGTTTAGAAATACAAGAGAGGAACCAGATTTACAGAATTAATAAACTGCCAAATGCGATTTTAAACATCTCTGTATGGCAAAAGAATATGGGCAAAAGATGAGTATCAGAAATGAATTAAAAAAATAATAAACTGATACTGGAGGGTTGTAAAAGTGCTTTAAAAACCTTGCTAGAGGTACTGCAAAAGTGTCATGTTTATCACCTGAAAGCTGGTATGATTATTTTTCACAATTGTTAAACCACAATCCAGATGTAAATAAAGCACAAGTAGAATTGGAAATGAGTTCCTAAATGTACACGAGGAAGATTGCACCCTATTCTCTGACAAACTTCCAGGGTATCTAAATAGTAATATTTCAGAGCAGGAGGTATCAGATGCTATTGCAAGCTTGCCAAAGAAAAAATCTCCAGGAGTAGATGGAATTGTAAGTGAAATGTTAGAGTCTGCCACCCTTAAATTAAGTCCATACTTTAATGCAATTTAGAATATGGGATACTATCCGGTAAAATGGTGCAAAGCAATATTTATATCTCTTTTCAAAAGGGTTCCCCAGAGGACCATGGAACTACAGAGGAATATCACTATTGTCAGTTTTGAGTAAAGTTTTTACTATAATTGTGAACAAAATACTCACAAAATGGGCAATAGAACAAGATAAAATGTGACGAAATCCAAGGTGGGTACCAAAAGGGTCAATCAACAGCTGACCATATTTTTACATTATATGCTTCTGCACAGAAGTATTTGTCACGTCGTAAGGGTCGGTACTATTGCCTTTTTATTGATTTTTCTAAGGCATTTGACTCTATTCCTCATAGTTTACTCTGGTATAGACTCATAAACGAAGGAGTTCACGGAAAGTTACTAAAAGTGTATGTATGAAAATTAGCATCTTGTGTTCAAACCGCAGAGGGACTCAAAGATTTTTTCAGTTGTTCGGTTGGAACACGACAAGGTTGTATTTTAAGTCCTTTTTTATTTATAACTTATCTAAACGAGCTTATAAAAGAAGTAGTTAAGTGTGGTTGCCAGCGTATTTTTATGAATGAAGCATTTCCAAATCTTTGTTTATTGCTGTACGCAGATGATATTGTTGAATGTGCAGTCACCATAGGGCGACTGCAAAAACTTATTGATACTGTGAAACTATATTCTAACAAATGGGGTTTAAAGGTTAATATAGACAAGACTTAGGTAATGGTGTTCAGAAATGGCGGAAGACTTCAGCAAAATGAAACCTGGCATTTTGGGGAATATAAATTAGAAGTGGTCCCGCATTATAAGTATCTTTGTGTTCTGTTCTCCTCACGTCTTGTATGGTCTCCTGCATTGCGTACATTAGCCTTCCAAGGTCAAAAAGCAGTACCCCTTATTAAACAGGTTTCAAGAAAATGTCAAGGTTTGCCTCTACCCGTTGCGATGGCAATTTTTGACAAAATGGTAACTCCAATCATAACATATGGAGCGGAAATCTGGGGTTACAAATATTATAAAAGTATTGAAACAGTTCAGATACGTTTTTGTAAATACATGCTAGGGGTATCATCACATGCTAGTAATGCAGCAGTACTTGGGGAGTGTGGTAGGCAGCCACTCTGTGTCATATATTTTAAAAGATGTATAAAATACTGGCTAAAACTCCTTCGAATGCCTGATTCAAGATTGCCAAAGGCTTGTTATAAAATGCTCAAACAGCTTGATGAGAATGGCTGTGTTACATGGGCAACACACATCAGAAAGTTATTAGAATGCTATGGTTTTCATCTTGTTTGGTTGTCTCAGGGGGTTGGTTCTCAGAACATTTTCCTCAATAATTTTATACAAAGAATCAAAGACTGTAATTTACAATATTGGTGTAATGATATACTAGAAAGTGATAAATTACGAACATATCGACAATTCAAATCTTTACTTGAACCAGAGAAATATTTGTCATGTTTGCCAAAAAGAAAATATGCTGTAGCCCTTACTTAATTCAGGTTATCAGATCACTGCTTAAGAATCAAAACAGGGAGACATGAAAGACTTGATGTAAATAAAAGATTATGTCAATTTTGTAATTTCCAGTCAATAGAGGACGGATATATCATTTTTTCTTTGTTTGCCATTGTGTTTATGATTTAAGACAAAACTTGCCTAAATACTACATCAATTATCCTTCTAAAGAGAAATTTAATAATTTGTTGGTTTCACAGAATCCTTCCATTATACGGCAGTTGGCTATCTATGTGTTCCGGGCATTCAAAAGAAGGGAGGCTATTTTGAAACAAATTTGTGTTTGAAATGTAGAAAAAATGTTCTATTACAATTAAGAAATATAATAGAGAATGTGTCACTCAAACATCATGATTTAATGTATATATATATATATATATTGTACCATTGGCCTGTGGCCTGATAGTAGCGAAATAAAACTTAATTACTTACTTACTATTAAACTTATCAATACATATGAGGGGGTGTCTTAGCTCTTTTTTCAGTGCCAAATTTTGACAAAGTCAACAGCTTTCATCAGTATACTTTGGGCGCCTTGTTCCGAAATTCTCCCAAGGAAAACTTTTAAGCTGGAACATACTGCCCGCATGTAAACATGCAGCAAAGGTTTGGCATGAATACAATGTACTATAAGATAATATGGTATGTGAATTTCTGAACATGACCAAACGATAAATGGTGCTTTGAAAAATTGTTTCAACAAAGTTTGGAAAATGTTCATGTAATATGATAATATTATAAAAAATATATAACAACAAATTTTGAAACAGAATGTCCCTGTTAAGAGATCTGTTTGAACACACCACTCCTGCGTACTTCTGTATTTGTTATGTTAGAAGATTTATTCTTAGGAACACTCCACCGTTAACATATCTTTGTCTGGTCATTCGGGTGGTATTAAAGAGATTCTACTATAATTTCTACACGTTATTAATACCTAACAACTTTGGTTTGGAGATAAAATACCGTGATATTAAAATATTATTATTTTGCAATCTTGCATTCATGCTTAAGCCTGGCCTAAAGAGCCCACAATTGTTCCATCAGTAGCAGTTCTTTCCTTCTGTCCTACAAACAGTCCTATACAGTCAAACATTGCTGTCTTCCCAAATATTCTAAACGTACTTTCAACAATATGTCCCCCTTCATTCAAACATTCATGGCGTGGTATTATGACCACTGTTAGATGACAAAAGCTACGGGAGTATTGACTTTGCTTGCTCGGCACAAAGTGGAGCTTTTGAAACTGTATCTGTGAGAAGAGGTAATTTTTCTGCACATAAGCAGCCATGGAAGGTTTCTGGTACGTAGTTACTTAATGCCATATATTAAAAATCCACGTACATGTGCAGAACAATACCCTCACCTTTGGGGAATCACAGTCTACCTAAACAAAGATACTGATATTTTCATCTTCGTAAATAAAACAGACCATCATCACGGCCTACAGGTCTGGAGTCACAGAAAGTTGTAAATTGGTTGGAGATTGCGTGGACAAGTATGGGGACTGAAGGGAACGTTTAAATGATTGTATGAAAAAATATAGACGCACAAGTGACTGTAAAGCTTAAAATATAAGAATTCAAATTCAGTTTTTTCTCCACTTTGTAGTGCTTCCTCTCTGAATTTAAAAGCACAAGGAGCTGTCGTGCAATTCAAACGTTTAGTATTTTTGAAATGCCTGCAGCAAAATTTTTAAAACAGCTGCAAGGTGAAAGATTTTTTTAAATCTTTTGCTGTCTTTGGCATTGGCTGTCTACAGAGTAACTGGTTTACCAGATGACAAAGTTATCTTACAGTGATATTGAATTACGTATCTCTGGCTTTACTATGCACATTTCATGAATTAGGGGTGCATTATAAATATACGCCTACACAACGTCTAA
Source organism: Hermodice carunculata (assembly GCA_964020975.1). Classification (NCBI taxonomy): domain Eukaryota; kingdom Metazoa; phylum Annelida; class Polychaeta; order Eunicida; family Amphinomidae; genus Hermodice; species Hermodice carunculata. Next base: position 12,579,349 of record OZ026620.1, read on the forward strand.
ACGCGTACAAATACACAATTGTAAGAGGTACGAAACATAGACGTGTTCATGAAAAAAGATACCTATGCATGTTTAATTTACATAAAAAAGCTCAGAAATTAAATGCCCTACGATGTCGTTATCATAACAAAATGGTCATCAAACTCCAGTATTTTTTGTCACATTTGACAGAATGTTTTGACAAAGTAAACGTAAAAGTCACAATATCAAAGAGTTCCCACAATGTCATAAAACCTCCAGCAGCTATCATGAAGAAAACTTCCATTTTAAATGGAAATGTTCTTTCCAATAAAGATGAGCATGACTCACACTTTGCAGGAGAGCAATCCAAAATAGTTTCAGGAACATGGAAGAAGAACTTGACCATGTTTCATTATAAATATAATATGAGTATCAAATTTGGTTGTCCTGTGTTCACAGGGAGACCTTGTTTTGGTGTTTAAATTCAAATGTTGACATGTTACGCAATTCTAATGTAAATATAGTAGTCTGACAATTTTTAATTGTCCTGTCATTGTTTGGATGATATGTGTTAACTATGGTCATGTAATTACCTTTTATAACTGTACATTATTATTAAGGGCTACATTTGTTTTAGGCCTACTTTAAGTGAATGTGGGTGTTTTCCAGAGTGGGAGGATTGGGATCCCGTAAAACTGGTTTAACCCGCTGCCAATACGTTGGTAACCTGTTCCAAGTCAGGTAGAAGATACCCTCATTCGTTTAAATTTCATTATTGTTAGTCATGGATCCTTCCGACGATGAACACTAGCATGTCTTACTGTTTTGTGAACTATACTGGATCTTACAAGGTTGAGCTGGTATTCGGTTTGGTATCATTGAAAACTGTTGTCCGCTTCCCTTTTCCTGGAACTTTTATGTAATTTGGTAACAATTGGAACATTCAGGCATTTTCTGCACATATTGCAGTCCAGTAAGTGCTCCCAATGTAGTTGGACTGATGTTGTTTTTTATAATTGTCTGATGAATATAGCTTGTTATTGTTAAGGTCATGTCAGGTTGGCTCAAAGTGTTTGATGTACAGCTGATACATGGTTACGCTCAATAAATGGATAAATTTATACATATTTGGCTTCTTCTACATTTTGACCTTTTGAACTTTATAGAACCATGAGTTAGATGTACATTATGCCTGGCTGACTTACAGATGATTTACAATGGCATACTACAATTTTTGAATTCTAAATCATTACGTTAATAAATGACTGATTAGATGATTTGTGGGATTGTTTTGTTGCTTGAACATTTAAATTTCCTTTCAAAAATGCTTCTGGAACCATACTTGAAATGTGACTGCTATGGTTACAAATTTTGGCCATTGTGATGCAATTTGACTACTGTTCTTGCAATTTTGACTACAGTTTTGTGTTTTGAGGCCTGATGTCAGTTGTTTCTGGTTGATGTTTGACATTTGAACCAGTGTACTTGCAAATTCTGACAATGTATTGACTTTTCACCACTATATTTGCATTTCTGACAATTTTCAAAAACATTTCTTTTTAGGGACCTGTGCTTGCAAATTCTTTGATGTGCTGCAGATTTTGGTCCCTTTTAATGAATTGTACGGTCCTATATGGACATGAATGATGCACTTGTTCAAGCCAATTTACTAAAATAGGCCTATAATTTAAAAAAAACTTTCTGCATTGTGTCTTGTTAAACCTAGACATGGCTTTTTTTGACCGTGTGGACCTTTGAAAATACGTTTTGGACTCTTTTGGGTACAGACGAACAATAAATTTATGTGACTCAGCTATACATACCAAGGAACATTGCCTTTGATCGGAATTGACTTGGGTTTGTTTCATTAGGACTACGGTTTGGATATGGTAATGACACTCTCTAATTGTGTTGATGAAACGTAGGTATCGAGATGACAATCATCGCATATTATCCACTGAGAAAATTCAAAACCACCACAAAGTTAACTATTTGTCCAACTGGAGTTTAATCATGAATTGTGCCCAAGAAATTCTGCACTGAGTATATGTGTTTCATAGCATAAAACCAACTGTCATGAACATTCCATATTGGTCCGTTTAACTGCCCGTGAAATATGACATCCACCAGGCAATATTTGTAACGCATTCCAACAACACAGACCACTACAGCTTAAATGCATGAAATTCTGATGACCCAAAATTGCAGATGTCATTTTTGAAATGTAGTTGGATAGTCAAGACCAACATACACAACAAACCAATAGTTATGTGCGGCCACAGAGACAGGCAAATAACATGGATTTGTAGCAAGTGGAAAACATGTCAAATTTGAGTCCTCAATTACTTGAACAAAAGTACGAAATAGTATAGATACTAAAGTAGTATTGTTCCACAATTATACCATCCTTATAGTCACAAAAATTGTAAAAGTGGTACGGACGCCTTTGAAATAAACTTTAAGTACCAGGCGTCAGGAGGTTAACAAATCTTAATTTTTCACAGGAGCCAAAAGTGACACAGATAGATTGACAAGATGAAAAGAACACAAATTGCTAGCAAAAATGAACAGAATAAAATGATACATTTCAATCGGCATATTTTAATGACAAGAGGACTGTCAGAGTCTTGTGCTCAGCTGACCTTACATGCACAGACTAAAGTATTCCTGTGGGCTTCAGAATGATATGAAGGGCACTTTTGTATAAGACCATCATCACTGTTGTCTGATATTAACACCCCTTATTGTTTTTTCCAAAGTGGATAATTTGTTTAAAGTCGGAAAATGACAGCATGTAGTGTACAATCTGGCAGAGATGAAGTCCACGTACATTCCCTATAGGTCTGCAGCAGATCCAAATTAAAGTTTGGGTGAAAATGTCAAGAAACGTGAACCACACACAAGTTCTTTAAAAAGTGAAAAATACTCACAGCGCCATCCGTTGAACACATTGAGGTCTAAATGTCCCCAGAAGTGTCCCTATGTAATTTCAAAGCATTCGGCTGATCAGTTTTGGAGAAGGTGTTTTAAGATTGCAAATGAAACCCCAATTGAACAGAATTGGTGAACCCTGACCGATGGTTTTTCCCCACTAAGTTTCAAGTAAATCTGGTTGACAGTGTTAGGGGCAAGTCAACAATGTGACTAACCATATCCGTGACTGCTTCTCTTCCAGCAAATCTTAGGAAGGTCGATTGATTGACATCACTGGAAATGGTCTAAAGCAATAATAATAATGATGATGATGATGATGATGATGATGATGATAATGATAATAATAATTACAGACCGCCAAGACACAGAAACAATAAACAATAACCTTGAACAATATATCTCCGAAATAGGAAATTTAGATATAGAAATAACTGATACTTTATCCCTCAAAATGTCGGCTCAAGTCATTGGATGGGGACTTCAATGTTGATCAGTTACAGATAAACACAAGTGAAAAGTTTTCGGAGTTCCTAGACTTTGTGCTAAAGAATGACTTTATACCCAAAATTACGCTGCCAACACATCGTGGGAAAGGGGAGATACATTAATCGGCAACATATTTAGTAGTACGTCTGCTGGAAAAAGTCCTGTGGATCAGGTATTATTTTCACAACCTTGTACTATCACTTCCCATATTTCACTTGCATGAACCAACATTTAAACCTTCCTGGCTCACCTAAATTTGTACAAATAGAAAAAAAATCTACGATCTATAAATAACTTTTACCAAGAGATAGCAAGTGATTATGCATTTATCACTAGATAGCGATCTATCTAAAGACCCAAATTTAAATTGTGACAATTTAGAACGTATAATAAGTCAAAATAAACACATGCATCTACCGATTGAAACATTTAAATTTCATATATATATAAACACAAACAATCTCCATAGATGACAAACGGTAGCTTATGATTTATCGTGACACGGTTCGCAAAGAACTTAAATCCTGCCCGCAAGGCATCGCATCTTATCAGACTATACCGCATTTTCCTAAAATAAACGAAAAAAATAAATCCACACCACATCTTTTCATTACAACGCGTTACCCGAAAATATACAAAAATCTTAAATACACACCGCAAGGGAATGCATCTTATCATACCATAAAGCACAACCTTAAGATATTTCAAAACTCAAAAGTTATACCAAGATACATGGAAATATATAAAAATAATACTTCAACTGAACAAAACTGAAAATGATTTTTCTGAATTTTTCAAAGTTAAATATTCAGAAGTAAATAATAAATATAAAATTGCTTTTCGTTTTAATGATTTTTTGCAGATATCGTAGCTAAAGCCAACTCAGTGGATATCCCACATTTTCAACTTATGTAACAGCAAATTCAAATTCACAAAAATTAGCCATGGAAACCGCACAATAACAAAATTGCGACTAAACTTGAGAGTCCCTGTATTTTTCAGGAGCTACAATATGATACACCCACATCAGCCCTTTTGTTTCTATGTAATTTATTTCTTATGCCACGCCTGGACGTTTGTCTACTTGCGTGGGGTTATTTCTGTGACAGATTTTAAATGTAAAGAAAAGAGGATTACGTTATTTGAATTGCCCATTTTTAACACACACAGAGCCCTCATCCCAGCAATTGAATGTTCTTAAAATTAGTGATTTATTACTCCTAGAATCACCTTAATTCTATTTTAGGTTTTCAATCATTCCGAATACACATTCATATATTACAAGGTTCAATGATGTCTCTCGCATGGTTCTTTGAGTTAAAGATTCCACAGTGAAACATTGCGTTTTTATGTCCAGCTTAAATTGTTGAAATAGCAGCAAATGGAGAAAACATATACCCATTCCTACCATGGTGTCTCAACATATGCTAAATTACAGCTTATCGACCAATACTCGGATACCGTGTTATTCCAAACTATTATATCTTTGATATGTCATCAGGGGATTCATTTGCTTATAGCTGCTCCCACAAGGTATTGAGGTATGCGAAAGACGCCCCTTTAATCTCCCCAATTCCTTTTTTTTAACGCCATTTCTTTACTAGCCCCCCCCCCCCCATTGCCATATTGTGGAGGGGTAGCTGAAGTCTATGTATGACCTTGCATAGCACCCTCTTACAGTGCATATCCTGCATACAGATATTAGCTGCAAACCTTTGTATTCCTCGAAATTGTGCTTCTGTCTCTAATACTTTGATTTAGTGTCACCAAAGACAACCTTACAGTAACCTGTAGATAAATTTCAACCATGTGCCTGTCCATAATGTAACCTACAGGTTAGTAAAGGTGGCCCCGGCAATTAAACCTGATAATACATATGATATGCAAATGTTTCTAATTATTAACTTGTTTCTTACTGTAATAGAATTGTATCAGCAGAACAGCTCCGTGTACAATGTATGGTCAAATAAAGTTGCCTGGAGTCTTGTTTTTGAAGAAGCTCTGTGTATCAATACAATATACAAAGCAGTAAGCAGAGAAGAGAAGAAGTATATAAATACAATAAATAGCAACTTCGTAATTTAATGATGTTAAGTCAATAAAGAACGAATGATGCAAAACCGTAAAATAAAACTAATATACAATAATAAACCACAGAGGATTGAACTGGTTACAAATATTATATTTACGTTAACTGAGCACTTTGCGTTTTAATTTCTCGCAGAGATTTTAACAATGTAAGCGCGTATCTTTATAAATACATTTACACAACATTGATAGCATGTTCCTTAGAAAAGGAGCGTGACGTTTCATTTATTCAGAATCAAATACGGATTGATCAAAATATCTCTGTAAAGGTATCAGTTCTAATACGCAGGTCACATACAGAACTTATCTAGTTAAGGGTGTCCGCAAAATAAGCATTGCCAGTCACCTTCTACATGGATTGAGAACTTGTTGCATACTTCATTGTCGTTTCGGTTCTCCATCGACGATTTGGCACGTCTTTTCCTGTGGGTTAGTGTCTTTTGTGTCTTTTGATGGAAAAAGTGGAGGCCTTTCAGTGGAGGTATTTCTGCAACTGGTAGATTGATACATTGTGTGTGCATCTTTCAGTTTGTTTTCGTTGCTGTTGTGTATACCATATGCGAAGTAAATAAACAAACCTGAAAAATCAAGGTACTTTCTCATTGATCCTGTACATACATACATACATACATACATACATACATACATACATACATACATACATACATACATACATACATACATACATACATACATACATACATTTGTTGCAGTAATGGCCTGATATCAGTAGATTGGTAAATTTAGTAATATTCCTATCAGTGCTTGTATTTTACTTTCACGCTGGAGGGATTCCTTTTTCTTTTTCTCCAATTTAAGTTTATCGAATTAGTCTCGATCACCACAAACTGATGACTTGCTTCTTTGTCGAATGAATCATTTTGCACACACTTGCTATTTAATTGCACCTTTGAGTTAACCATACTCCAGCCTGACGCAACTGACACATTTTTGCACAGAAATTTGTTTGTGGTGTATATATATATATATATATATATATATATATATATATATATATATATATATATATATATATATATATATATATATATATATAATAGTATACTTAGTTGGCGATATGAAGTATATGGACGAACACTGGATGCCATATAGCAGAACGAGTGAGCCATGCGAACGAGTTCTGCTATATGGTATCCTGTGCGAGTCCATATACTTCATATCGCCAACAAATTATACTATAATTTATTTATCTTATTTTTGTGTCGATTCAGTTCAAATAACACCATTGAAGCCTGATCTAGTGACGTGAAGACAACGTAGGCCTAGCAGACGCTGCGTTTTGAACTAGGCCTTCATCATTTCCGGTCTACTTATTGAACTCTTCCGGTAACTTATAGGTACTCCCGGAAGAGTTCTATAACATTGTGCATATAGCACCCTTCCTGTGTTTTGCCAAGGCCTAGCCGATATGGCATATATCAAAGTCTGTTATGGTACTGAAATCGACCCAAACATGAGATAAATAAATATATATATATATATATATATATATATATATATATATATATATAGATATATATATATTATTTACAAAAGTATTTGTCAATTGTTTTAACCTCTTTGTTTACACTCAATGATAAATATCCAAGTCCGACATATGTTTATGTAAATGGCACACAAGTGAATTGCGTTTAAATCCAAATAAATGTCTGCTATAATTCCTAAAACATGTTGAATCCATATATTGATCTCACTCTCTTTAAGAATGATTTCAGTATAGTTTTTCTGCCCATGTATGTATGTATGTATGTACGTATGTATGCATGTATGTATGTATGTTGTATGTATGTATGTATGTATGTATGTATGTATGTATGTATGTATGTATGTAATCAGGGAACCTGGCAGACAGTATCATGCATTATAGACTCTTAACTATTGGTTTGTTTACTTTCTATCAACTCACATTTACTTTCAGAAAACTTCACTCTGCTATGTATTGCATGATGGTAACCTTGACGCATTTGACATCTGTTAGTAAATATCACTATAAAAAGCCGTACACCGACATGCATAATCTGTCCCATGCAACCTGTTCATGTTCAAAGCTTTTCACTTATCAATCTGTGTCTCTAAGATTCAAATATACTGACAGTCTATGAAAATGCACAACAGTCTCAATGTTGAATATTTTACTATGTGTCTGTCACTAAGCATTATCTACTGAGCGTACACAATGGTAACTTGGGCTTAGAATGTGCGAATGCATCGGAGCGTATCATACTGTGCCTGTGTCCCTTTCAATTCAAAAGTCACATCAGTAGTAATGTGTATGGCCACCATAAGAAGTTTCACAGATGCTGCGTCTGTGACGCATACCAAGGAGCCCACACGTGTAGCCTCCTTGCGCATACTTTGGACCAGGCGCTGTATTCTGGGATGTGTTTTCATTCTTTAAGTAAGGCCTGATCAGTTCTTTTCTGTTGTTCGGTACACAATTCTCCTGGCGGCTGATTGCCCAAGCTCATTTCAGAGATGCGCGATTGGGCCCATGTCAGACAAATATGCTGGTCAGGTCACCGATATTGGAGCTTGGATAAAACTCAGAACAATTACGACAGCGCCATTCCAACGGTTGGTTTGCTATATTCAGTCCACATTACAGTCTCCCGTTTATGCTGCATACGTTGCCGGCCGTCGACTTTGGCCAGGCCGATGTGCAACTCACCAGGACTCCTTTTTACTGTACCTGGCAGATGTAGGCGTGTTGTCAGGACCATCTCCTACCACTTTGTTTCCACTTCAGTTGTACACGGACAGGTAGTTTAAATAAGATACGCTATCCAGCTAGAAAGGGTACATAATGGTTCAGGGGTAGATCAAACAGTTCTTATCTGAATATGCACTAAAGAAATTTTGTAATCACGGACAGGTAGTTTAAATAAGATACGCTATCCAGCTAGAAAGGGTACATAATGGTTCAGGGGTAGCTCAAATTGTTCTTATCTGAACTTGCACTAAAGAAATTTTGTAATTACGTTTGGTTTGACAGGTATTCTTCATTCATAATGAAGCACTGCATTTGTAAGCAAAGCTTCACGTATTTCGCGAATTCACCATTTGCCACTCCCATATTTATCTATTATCATGTGGGTTGTCTTTGCTAAATATTTATTTTAGACAAGGAGCCCGTACTCAGACAGAAATGTTCCAGTATAGGCTCCGAAACAGGTTCTAAGTAGTTACCCGCTGAACACCCTTTAATTTGTTTGGGCTACCACAGCCTATGTCAAAATTTGGAGATGAATGTGTGCAATATGGATTATAGTACTTCCATATCTATATAGGTTAGATAGTGGCAGGTAACCTTATGGGGAGTAAAGAGTTCGGACTGCAGAATAGGGTGATGACTACAAGGAAGTGGTTCTGGACAAAGAGACACAAATACAATTCAGCTGTCAGGATGAGCAGGGACTCAAGGATTGCCTGTGAATGGTCTTTTGGCATTCCAATTATCCTTTTGGATATATCACCTGACCTTTGGGCCACTTATTTGGGGGTTATATCTCCCTGATAATTCTCTGATAATGAACACCCTATTCAAATGTCCCTGCCATATTTGGAACACTGCTGATCTGTGGTGGCGGAAACCACAATGAGGCTGTTGGGGACACAAATTCAAGTCCCCATTCACTTGCATGTTAAATTTGCTTGCCTTCCTAACTCAAATCTATTGTAAAAACACTTTTGAATATAACCATTGTATTATCCTGAAAGGACAACTCGAGGACTAGAACAGTAAGGGGAAAAACAGGTTTTCAGTGTTTGATCCATTGTTGCAAAAGGTACTGCGATGTACTCTGTTAATATGAAATACGTTTTCGTGGCAACATGTTTTATACCATCCTATTACAAAACATAATCTGTTGAATTTGTTTTAGAACCAGTCATTCATTCGCGTTTGTAATTTGTACTACCCGGGACATCAATATACAGAAAACCATGGTCCAATACGCACGTTTCATCGGATTTGTTTTAGTCCTGATCAGAAAAATAGGTCTACACTGAACAGTGTGCTCAATGGAGAGGTCAATTGAGCTTCAAAATAAATACACCTGTAACATCTAATAATATATCCTTTAAAAACCCATATATTATTAAAGTATTGCTGCTGGAAATTCCTAGAATGTAGAGTCAACTCAGTTATTCTGGCTTTGGGTCCAACTGTACAAGGTATCAAAATTGCAGTGAGATTCATATCATTGGCAATTAGGAAAAAGTCCGAACACTGAAGACCCCCCCCCCCTTCCCTTATGTTGTATTCCTGGAGTTTTCCTAACAGAATAACACAATGGTTATATTCAAAAGTGTTTTTACTGATAGATGTGAGCTAGCAAAGTAAGCAAATTTAACATGCAAGTGAATGGGGTCTTGAATTGGTGTCCCCACAGCCTCATTCTGGTTTCTGCCACCGGAGGTCAGTTGTGTTCCAAATATGACAGGGATTTTTGAATAGGGTGTATAGCGTTCTGTATGAAATTAGCCATGCAAATAGCACAGTTGGAGCTGCCCGTCATGTACCGCCATTGTAACTCTTTCATGACAAGAACCAAGCCAAGAACGTGATCTGCCATTTATAGACCTTGTCTCCTGATAAGCAACCAGCCTGCTAATTGTTGAATGAGATTTGAGGCACTGTCCCTGTTTGCGAACACCAAGCCTGTATGATGCCTGTATGATTAACCACAACATCATCACATTTGAAAGTAAATTTTTTGGTGTACCAGGCAGCCTCTATATAGGCATATGGAAACCACCCTTTACAATCGTCCCACAGCTGACACCCAATGACATGTCAACACATTTGAGTGATATCACACATTGGGTAGCCAAGTATACTCATACATTTTTAGATACTGTTGCTAGATAAGAACATAGGAGGAGTCACCAAGAACCCCCAAAAATTAAGTTAAACGAGAGCAATACCTTCTAAATGAAATATGTAGATTAAAAATAATCCCTGTGCAATGATATCTATTGGGGATCCCTCAGCTTTCTCAACTCGGATGGCCTGCCCTCTGGTGGATCCTCGGGCAAACAAGCTACACCAAGGCCCTTGAGAAAGAACAGCCCTTTTACACTTGTAGGGATTTGTCCTCCCTTGCTTCTTAAATTTCTCAGTTCCTTAGCTCTAGTTGCGAGAGAGATATTTCTGGATGGGAACCCCACAAGGTGGGCTTTTCTTGTGTTGTGTCCCATGAGGCAGAGACTGTCTAATAATATCTTTTTGATTTTCAGGTACACGTAGTTACATTGTAGTACTTAGTCCTTAGTACTTTTGTACCTTTGTGTGAGGACTTATATGTAAAACGCAAACTTTCACTCATTTTATGTTGTAATTGGTATTGGTCATATTTATATATGGTTTTTCTGTATTAATGCATTTTCGTAATAATTGGAGTTAAATAAAATATTATACACACCATTTTATCATTTGAAAATTTTGCCTTCCTGTTCACGTACAAAATGAACATGTAAAAAACGTACCTTTAATTTCATCTCAATGAACATTTTCAGCTGATCAAACTTGTCAGTCTGCTAAATTAATACGATGGGTGGTTGTTTATTGGATTATTGTTTGTCTATCATCCGTCGAATCACGATCACATTTTCGGTGTTTCGAAACCCATTGCCCGAATCCTGTCCAAACTGGGTGAAAATGTACATAAGGTGTGTATTAACCATTTTTTGAGTTTTTTAATTGTCAGTACATCTTTCCTTTGGTTCTGACCTTGCTTCATTTTTTTAAACTATGAGCTGTATTTATTTTATGTATGTACTGCACATATATCTTGTCTCAGTTAAGTTCAGTTCGGTTGACCGGAAAAGTGACAAATGTTATTTATATGTTTTCCATACATGTGCAAAAGGTATCTACATTCGTTGGATATTATTTTACTGTGGTATTACTTTGTTCATATTGATTCATGGCATTGTGTTCCATTTTACCTGTGCCCGTTTGTCAATAACTCATATAATCGACTTTTAAAAAAACCATGTAGATTGTCTTCAAGTTTGGTGGGCAAGTACTTTCTTTGGGCCTATGCACTTTTCCCCAATTTACCACACTTCAGTGATTTTGTTTGTAAATATGTACATAGTACTGAAGGGTAAAATGCTTGGTATGCAGTACATGTTCCTGATACGTACCTATGGCCACCCATACCACGAGCTGCACCCATGTCAAGCAAGAGAGGTTCATCATTAGAATGATACTCACATTCATAGTTAGAGCTGGGGTCCAGGGAACAAATGGAACCTGCATTTAATATGAATAATGATGGCATGGTAATTTTCCTGTCAAGTATTGACCATTATACTCTAGAAATACATGGATAGTTATGGACAAAACACAATGCGTTTTTATGTTATTCCACAGTATCAAACACGTCACACAATCGCATTAAGCTGTGTTTCCAAGAAATAAAGCCGAAGATGCATTTGTCTTTAAATGAGTGACCATATATATCAAAATTATATTCATAAACTGATTTCTGATGAAAACGTTTATTCTTTTATCGCAGATATTACAGTCACCCATCAGATACACAATAAAAACGCTTGGTGGCTGTATGAATCTAACTAGTTGTTCTGTAATTTGGGATTGAGTGCTACATGATTATAATATTTTGGCAGTTGTTTGAAGCAGTCAGATTAATCTGACTGATAGGTATCCAAAGATATAAAATGAAAACACTTTGGTGACTGTCTGGACCAATCAGATTGATCCTATTTACAGGTATCAAAATCAGATGATGATAACTAGTGATATGATGGATAAAGTGGCCTGGTAAGATAATCTTACTGCAATAAATATTCAACAACAGGTGCTTCCTTCTACAATGATTTCATCAAAGTTCACACAGTGATAAATGTCTGTTTAGAAATCCATGACCTTAACACTTCACGCTCTTTTCTTGATAAATGTACATGAGCCAGCAATGTGGCAAAGCAATAGTTATTTCAGTCTTCTTATAACTAAATTTGTATCTTGAAAATGTCGACGTTTCACTTTTATTTATCATTATTAGAGTGTATGTTTACAAAAACCACAGGCTTGTTTTTTCTAAAAATCTTATTGTGGCTTGGGATAACTGAATATGGGTACTGTTTTTTCTGAACTATTTGATCAATACCTCATTAGTGCTGTGTTGTCGGACTAACAGTTATAATGTTGGTAGAGTGGGTTTATAATGTTTCAGATTCATAAATATCACAATAACGATGTAGGCCTACTTTCTTCTTGCTGTAAACGCAGTTGACTGACAAGTCAGGAGAATCAAAAAGTGACAGGCCTACCAGGTCTCTTTTTATATTTGGCGCAAGTGATAAACTTTGGGTTTTAAGTCGTTAGGCCTATATGTTTTGGGAACACCTAACCGGTTTCAAACCACCAGGTGTCTTTTGTGGGCGACTGCCTGTCTCAAGTCAGGAGTGACATTTGTTTCTGCACAATGTTATGAGAAGATGCATTTTGATATTTTGGTAGCTCTTGAATCCTTTTGCAGTCATTGTTGGGTTGGAATTTATGAATATGGTTAATGTTTTTCTGAACTGTTTGGTGAAACGAAATGTGATTTGGGGGAGTGGAACATGCAAAGAAGACCCTCTAGGTGGCAACCCACCCACATCTGTCACTGTATTTGTGCATGCATGTACCTGAATCGTGATGTTGCATTTAATTGTGAGAGGTAAAAGGTAACATTACCTGGTAGGTATCCATACTTGTGTTATGCGAAAGCATCAATAAAACAGCGAATGGTAAGATAATACCAATACACAGAAAGACTAGTATAACGATGCTCCACCAGGTGGCAGATAAGAGGAATGAGTGGCCTAACACCACCAGTATACTGACGCCAATCATAGCGATGGTCATTATGATTATGGATGACATAGCTGTATATTTCATATCTATTATTTGAATTAGTTGATATTGTCGGTATTTGGGTTTCAGGTGTCCAATATCCCCATATTGCTCTACAGCTGAAATGAGCATCCCTTTTTCTGAATTATGGATGTTGTGTACTTCTTTTGGTTTTTCTTGCAGCTGTTTGAGCTCACATTTCTCTGTTGGTGTATATCGGAGTATCAAGACACAACATGAGGCCACTGAGGCATAAAGCAAGCTTCCAAAGGCTGTGAATTCCACAAGGATACTTAGTTCCATGGTCATGGCCAATATTGCTATAAGCAAACCAAAGACAGTAGTTGCAACAACAGGAGTCTGTGTATTTTTGTTTATATGAGCAAATACACCACAAAGTAATCCATCTGAAGCGACTGCAAAAACCATTCTTGTGTTGCAATAGATCATTCCTAATAATGAAGCAGTGATGCCCACTAGAGATCCAATGGCAACAGTGTATTTGGCCCAGTGTATACCTTTCATAGCAAAAGCTGCTGGGAAAGGAGCCTGTATGTTCACAGTGTTCCATGGCACCATCAGAGTTAAAGCAGTTGAGGCACCAATAAATAGTAAAGTTGCGATGGTCACAGATAACGCCAGAGCAATAGGGACAGACCTTTGTGGATGTTTAGCTTCTTCACCTGCAATGGCTATGGCATCATATCCAATGTATGCATAGATGCATGCTGCTGCCCCTGACATTATACCTGTGAACCCCATTGGTGTAAAACCACCAGCATTCGAACTTGTCCAATTATGCACATTTCCTGTTATATATCCTGTAATCATGATAACGATGATGATGCATATATTTACTGCGGCAAAAAAAGTATTAATATTCACAGATACTTTCACACCCCAAGCTACAAATCCTGCTGTGACTATAACTATAAGAAATGCAATGAAATCCAAGTATGGATTAAACCATGAAATGTTTATTCTCCCAACGTATGTCAATGTTGCATTTTCTATAGCTTTGTTGAGTAAAGCATCCAGTGAAACACTCCAAGTCCGTGCAATTGATGCTGACGTCATGACTGTCTGTAACATATTGATCCAGCCAATTAAAAATGCCCATATTTCCCCTATAGCAACATAGGCATATGTGTATACTGATCCAGTCTTTGGGAACATAGCTGCCAGCTCTGCATAGCATAATGCAGATATCAATGTTAGTGCACCACTTACGGCATACGAAAGAACTGTTGCTGGCCCAGCCATTTTCCTCACAACTGTCCCAGTAAGTACATAGATACCAGCTCCAACCATGTGACCAACTCCTAGCATTATCAAGTCAAAGGTCGTCATACATCTGTCGAGTGGTGTTTCTCTGACATCGATGCCACCTCTCTTGTGGCGATTCAGTTTTTGACACAGGTGAGTGCATGACTTACAGACTTTCATCCTGTTAAGTTATCTTGCAGTGGCTGTGTGCTTGGCTTGAGGGTACCTGCGGCTCTGTGATAAAGATAAAACAATCATAATTCATCTTGCAGGTTGAAAGACAGAAAAATATCAGCCTATGTGCACCTATTTCCGGTTCTAGAATACATATCAAGTAATCACAACTTTCAATTTGAGTTTAAAGAATTTTATCATGAATTGTCATGAGCTCTCTTTATCATTGGAAATATAACTGATAAAAAGTGTGACAAATTGTAACATGGTTACTTTTATTTATTGTATGTTCGGAACGAGCGGGACTCGAACCTGCAACCTTTGGCACCAGTCACCTAGCTGAAATGGGAAACGCACATAACCACTCGACCAAATCCCCATTCTTAAAAAGAATGGTTCGATGGAGGTAGTTATGTGCAAGTGCCATATCAACACGGTTATGCAGTTAATTTAATGAGTCGGCATTTATTTCCAGAATCGTGGACTTAAATCCACCAGCATTAAGGAAATACCGAAAATATATATTGTATGTTTGGAACGAGCGGGACTCAAACCTGCTACTTTTGGCACCAGTCGCCTAGCTGAACTGGAAAACACACATATCCACTCGATTTGTTTTGTTAAATTGTGAGTCTGATGGTTATAGGACAAAATCCCCAGTAGCTAACCTATAAATTAAAACCTCCCTTGATCTGTACTTCATAGATGTAAAGGCTTCAGTAAAACGTGAATTATATGTTATATAGAATAATTAACTGCTTGCAATGGTCTGGTGAGGATGTGGCCATTCAATTACAATAAAATTCACTCTCATTGCACGTGGGTCACGGTTCCAGTATCCACAATCCAACTTTAGCTACTTGTACTTCGTGACTTACTATTAATCCAGAAAGGTCACTGTTACAATCACAAACATTCAGACTTTGTACTTTTATTATTATGTCTGGGTTTGCACCCAGACATTTTGTTTTTGCAAGAATTCTTGGTTCTTTCTTTCTTATCACCAAATTTGTCCGGGTTTTTTTCTGAGACACCATTATGTCGACAATCACCAAACTTGCTATGGAGACTCATCTACCAGTGAAATTGAGCACCTGGTTCGGAATAGTCATAATGTTGTAAATTATGCAAATTAACGGCAATTAAAATTTCAAAAGTTCCCTATCTTCCAAAGTGATGTAGACGGACACAAAGTTCTACCTTACACATGTAGGTTTGACATCTGTCACTGCACAGTGGACAAAAGTTCTAGATGCGCAACTAAATGTGGCAAGTTTGAAGCTTTTTTGCCATGTTAATCGATTATATTCCTATGGAAGGGGGAAAGGGGGGCATTGTGTTTAATTCGAAATGGTTTGCTAGATTGACACAAAATAAATCAGACTGTAATCATTAAGTACATGTGATATCAAGTCAGATTCACATGTTGAAATATTTAATAGAACAATCATAACTCAATACTTTTTATGTAAAAAGCTCATAATTACCATGCAAACCCTGTTAAGGGAAATGCATGTTTGGGTTCAGTGTACACTTTCATGTCTTTTCATGTCTACGGGCAAATAAATTTTAAAAGCTCCATATATTCTAAATTATTGCAGATAGACACAAAATTTCAATGTGCATATATAGGTTTGTGACACCTGTGTGATATAGAAATTCAAATTATGCTAATAAGGGGCATTGAAGAGTTTAAAATTTGAATATCTATAAAACTATTATACATAAAAATGTCATTCCAAATTCAATTTACAAGTTTGTGCCAAACTGCATCCACTTAACCATGAACCAAAGTTGTAGGATTTTAATGTATGCAAATTAGATGGATGTGCAAAATGTAAATCTTGAATAGTTTCAAAACTATTATAGATAGAGGTGCCATTCCTACTTCAATTTATGGGTGTGTGGCATAGCCCCTTCCAATGAACCATAAACCAGAGTTCTAGGCATTCATGCAAATAAGGCAAATACAAATACACGAAATTAAAATGTTGAATAGATTCATAGCTATTATTGACAGTAATTACATTTAAGCTTCACTTCATAAGCTTGTGATATGGGCACATGAAATGAACCAAGAACCGAAGTTGTAACATTTTAATTGATTAAAGCTAGGCTAATACAAGAAAATTAGATTTGTTGAACAATGGCAAAATGTAACATTTCAAGCTATTCTCATTTTGAAGGCACCAGACAGATTTTTAGTCTGCCTTCTTGTCCTCTGAAAAAAAATTAAATTAAAAAATTCATTAAAAATAGAATTTTTTTTGCATCATCATCTCCTTTGCAAACTTGGTAGAGGTCTACCTGGGCAACATCCATCAAAATCAAAACATTCCAGCTGTAGCTGTTTTTGAGAAGAAGTCGGCCATGTAAATACAAGAGTGCAACATATGCACTGTATTGCCATGTATACATATACAGTGACAGCACTCACTTTGTTGCAAAGTTTGATATCTCGTAACTTTGTCGCAAAGTTTGATATCTCGTAACTTTGTCAAAAATTAACATATCCACATTATTTCCGCAATCTTTTATTGCCTAAAAGCCAACTATATTCTGATAAAATTTTTGAGCAATTCTGTTTATCCGTTCTAGAGAAAAAGTCGCAGATAGCCTTAACACACAAAAATTCATTAAAAAATAGGGTGGAAAATGTAAACGCCACCTGGTGGCCAAAATAAGAACTACTTGACATTAGGTGCCCCTCTGTGCAATATCAAAGCAATTGGCCAGGTAGTTCTTCAGAAAACAAAATTTTATTTTTTTCAAAAAATAAATTAAAAAATTCATGAAACAATAGAAAATTATTGCATCATCATCTCCTTTGCAAACTTCGTAGAGTTCCACCAGGGCAACATCCATATGCAAAATCAAAATATTCCATGGATTGGTTTTTGAGAAGACGAAATTGTAAAAAGTCTAACGACAGACGGACGGACGGACGGACAGACGCCGGAAAGAAACGGATTCTATTAGGTCTGCTGACTGACAAGTCAGCACAGCTAAAAATGGAACGGTGAATTTAGACCTTTTTTTGCATGGAGAAAATATGGTATTTGCGAGTTAACATAATACTTGTGTAGAAATGTGGTCTTGTTATAGTACAAAAACATCACACTATGAACTTATAAACACCATATGCAGAACATATGGACTATAAAAAGTGAATTCCAAGTTATTTTTACGAAAATTGGCAAGAACCAGTAACATATTCTATATGTTTCTTGTTTTAATTATATCAAGCGCAATTTTTCCGGGGGCGGAGAGGGGTTTTTGGGGGGGTGGGGGGTGGTAGTGGTGTTTGATTGTTTTGTGTGTGTGTGTTTTATTTTGACTTTGACATCAGTACAATTCCAGTCTCATTACCATATCTGCACACGCACTTCCAGTGCACTTCCCTATAAAACATTTCCAGCTAGCCTAGAATTTGCATGCGATAGATCAGTGCGGGTACCTCGATCTAGCTGCGGCACTTTTCCTTGCACTTCTAAGTGAAGTGCATTGTGCACTTCCTCGTGGCCTGGGTCATCTGTATGTCGTTCCCAACCACCAAACTTCTACCAGAATCTGGAGCTTCAACCGGTAGATTGGTACTTTTGTTATGACCATTTTCGAGTTTATAGGCTATTTCATTTATTCAGGACTCAGGTCGAAACAAACAGCTGAGCCTATCTATGCATATGGATGGATGGACGGAAGGATGGATGAATGGACACTTAACATGTGATTGCTTAACAAACCTTTGGAACTTAATCCAAAATATTGTGGATTGTGAACATCAAGCCCACCTGTGCTTCGCAAAATATCCTTGATTAATTTACCGATACAAGATACTAGATAGATAGTAGGACTGTCATAGGCTGGTTGGGTGTGCGTTTAATGCACAAAACCTGGATACAACGCAACAAACATGAGAGCAACCATTAACTAGAGACTGGGCTCACAAACTGTATGAGAATTAAATATATGCTTAAGATGTGTGTGGGTTGCTCTTTGTAAACCAGTGAATTAATTTCATCACCTAGCACACAACGTCCTGGTACCCCTCCGCCCTCATCGTTTTTTAAACAAATTACCCACCTGTGCACAGTCTTGTGTGTGAAGGTTTTCAACGGTTCCTAGTCGGGAGTATCTGCTCTTCCATCTTACAGAAAACGTCATACAATATAATACTGTATGCATGCATTTATAGCCAAAACGTTTTCCACGGATATTTTCATGTCCCCGTAGCTTTTACAAAATATTGATAACTGATGAAAATCCGTGTTTGCTTCTTTAGAAACATTGCCTTTGTGACCCATAATTTATGTGCACAGGCTTCTGGTCGGGAATACAATGGGCGATATTGGCCACAGCTGCAAATGGATCGCCATACCCTTGCATTCGTATTGTTGTATACATCCCAAGATATAATTGATTATTTGTTATACGGTATTATGGCAAGTTTAAAATAACAAAAACAACGCATATGTGGGTGGAATATGTATTTTTCGGGATCTGAAGCAAAACGAATAATGTTACTTTTGGTGTCACTTCAGTTTGAATAAAACATACATACCCACAAAATTTTGGTGGATGACTCAAGATCTGAATTAACAGCATTATGTTACGCGAATGTCTTTTACCTCGCAGCGGACCACTTTGCTGAGTTGTAAGTGCATAAATTTGAAATAGAAAGTGTAAGCATAATAAGACAAATAAGTTTCTAAGGTGAAGATAAAAGGACAATAGACTTATCTAACTGAAGGCTAATCTAATTACTGTACAAAAACAAACTTTCTTTCTGAAGGCTATTTACATGACTGTACAACAACAACCTTTCTTACTGAAGGCTATTTAGCTGACTTTACATCAACAAACTTTCTTACTGAAGGCTGTTTAGCTGACTGTACAACAACTGTAAGTTTTCTTTCTGAAGACTATTTACACTACTGTACAGCAGCAAGCTTTCTTCTTGAAGGCTATTTAGCTGACTTTACAACTTCCTTACTGAAGACTATTTACCTGACTCTACAGCAACAAACTTTCTTCTTGAGGGCCATTTGGCTGACTTTACAACAACAAACTTTCTTACTGAAGTCTATTTAGCTGTCTGTACAACACACTTTTTTACTGAAGTCTATTTAGCTGTCTGTAAAACACACTTTCTTACTGAAGGCTATTTAGCTGTCTGTACAACACACTTTCTGACTGGAAGTTATTTACCTGACTGTAGACCAACAAACTTTCTTGCTAAAGGCTTTTTAGCTGACTGTACAACAACAAACATTCTTACTGAAGGCTATGTTGCTGAGAGTACAACGACAAACCTTCTTACCGAAAGTTATTTAGGTGACTGTACAACAACAAACTTTTGTCACTAAAGGCTATGCAGCTGACTGCACAACAACAAACTTTCTTACTGAAGGCTATTTGGCTGACCGTAAACTACTACATAAACTATATACAATACTATCATCTTTACATTGGGAATAAAGCAAAGTTTGTGTATATAAAATACTGCTCATTGATATCATTTTGAAATACCAGAAGAGTTCAATGCAAATGGTCCACGTTGTGTTTGACAATGTGGAGATTCTGTGTATGATAGGCAGATACGTGTCATTTGGTACTAGGTCGACCAACAGTGTGCTTCATTCACTTTTGTCGGCAGAAAAGTTACATTAATTGCAATGTCATCAGCTTTCGGTCTATTGCTCATTTTAAACAGTGTTTCACCGCCGGCCGCAAGCTTTTTAATCGAAAAAGTGCACCATCTTTCAAAAAAAAGTAATAATTTTCCGCATTGCATCCACTTATTAAGAAAAATAAAGCTCCTCATTATTTCATATAAAGTTAAGAAAACTCTGATTTCTTAATGCTTCAACTCCTTATTTCACACTTTAAATCCCTTTGCCCGAAAAATGTAGAATTGACCTTACATAGAAGCGCATGTTTGCCAATAATTTCTTCATTTATGCTGAATCTTATTTGTTCAAAAAAAGTGAAAACTGAATAAAATTGCATGAATTTGCCAGATTTTTCACGTTTTTCTTTTTAACATGAAGGAATGAAACAATGTAACCGGTATAAATGATGTAGATTTTCTGATTAATTTACTTTAGTTTCAACAAAGTTTGGTGTTTTACTGAACATATTTTGGGTCGGTTATTCTCCTAAAATCAGCATTTGGATTTTACACAAAATACACCGGCCGATTCTTCTTATTTGTGGCGATAAAATATACATACCCCCAAAATGAACCACCACAACCATCGTTTTCTAATGTCAAATTGAATAATCTTTTCAAGAAATGAATTGTGGCTTGTTCTACTGCGGGGAGAGGTACCCAAACAGTGTGGGGCCTTGGCCGGTAGTCTAAATGATGATGATGATGATGATGATGATGATGATGATGATGATGATGATGATGATGATGATGATGATGATGATGATGATGATGATGATATCCTTGACTGTGCTGACTCTCAGAATTGAAAAAGAACTCGTAATCTCGCCTATTATTACAGATGAAAAGGATAGTGATTTGCTAAATTTACGATCAATGAGAGTAATAGAACTCCCATGTAAAAGAGTTTTAGATAATGGGAAAGTAGAGAGTGCTATAGCCGGACTAGAAACTCCAAAGATATGCCGTGCAATGGATACAGTATCACGGAGTATAATATCACTAAAACGTGTACGATTTAAAGCTGAAAGAAGGTATGAATAGCAAGACCTTATACTTAATCTGAAGAGTAACTTTGTAGTTGTACTTTGGGCAGTTTCCAATTTATTAATAAAAATCATCATTTAAGTCAACACATCCCATGTCATACATAAAGGAGGGAATGCCGACAGATTGCTTTACATAAGGTTTCACATTGGATGCCAAACCCGAATAATGTATGCCAGCACTGCTATATCTTTACATGGAACGAGACATATGTCAGGAAGACAAGTGTCACACCTATGCCTACAATATTATGGCTGGAGGCATCGCCAGTCATAGTATTCTAGCCATGGGTATGGCATTTGGCTTCACGCGTTGGGGAAAACTGCATTCCACTTGGTCTGCTCAGTTTAGAATTTGGCTTCGGCTGTCCAACCAAAATAATGCATAACACATTCTACTGCCAAAGCTTGAATTCCACTTTCTAGAACTTTCGGATATTTTTAAAACCTTATGCCCATTGTTATTTATTCATATCATTTTTTCTACACAATGGCCTGTTTGACCCATGAGTACGTTTAATTTGCACTGTTATTTCACAAGCTATCAGAGTCCATTGACGAATTTTGTTTCGCTTGCTCTGAAATAGGAAAGTTACAACACAGAAATTTCAAAAAATAGCCAAAAAGGTTTTGCTGAATAATTTACATAGTTCACAATTGGGGCTTCCATGCACAATTTGAGGCAATTAAAAGTTTTAAACATTGACAATGAAAAGGAAACACTAATATGCACAAAATTAAATTATCACCAACTGCTGTGCATTTTCTTCTGCTGGTCACTTTAGGTTGAATGTTAGCTTCCACTTACCCTCCATCCACTCTGTGAGGTCGGTGTCAACAATTGCCCACCATGTGCTTTCGGACCTCGTTCACGTGCAGAGACCTTAAAAGCACAGAAAAACAATAGAGTTCTCTATAAAAGGGTTAATACAGTCAATACTGGCACTTACCTGCAAACGTTGAACACCTCTAGTGAACTTTTCGGTCCCGCAAGCTTGGGGCTCCTTTGTTTGATTGTGGAATGCCTGGATGTAAACCTCTTGCTTTCCGAAGAGATGCTGCAGCAAGGGAACGCCAAATGGAGGTCCTTGTCTTATATACTTAGACAAAATGCTTATTTGCATAAAACTAATCTATTAAATATTTCAGTATGCAAATAACTTTGAAATTCATGAAACTGTTACTTGAGGACGCTAGTGACCTCAAACAAGACAGCCTGCCTCTCTCCCCCCCCCCCTCCGAGTGACTGGGCTCAGCAAACCAACAATATGGGTGCCCGAATATACACTGCAAGCCAAGGCCTGGCTACAATAGCAAAATACCAGTCATGTATCTTTACACTGCAAGCCAAGGCCTGCCTGCAATAGCAAAACACCAGTCATGTATCTCAGCATGAAGCCTGTCGTCATCACACATACACTGGCACGCCCGACGCCCACATGTACAGCTGGATAACTTAATGCAGGGCTGAGAATAACTTGGCAAAACTTGATCTCATTGGCTTTCTTGGCTCTGAAGCTGTCTGATGAAGTTACACTCACAATCCATTATTATTATTATTATTATTATTATTATTATTATTATTATTATTATTATTATTATTATTATTATTATTATTATTATTATTATTATTATTAAACACCCCCCCCCCCAAATCGGGAAAACACATAAAAATACCCAAATTCTCAATACATAGTAAATCATAAAATACATATGTATTTCCATAATCAGACAAAATTAATACAAATAGCCGTACATACACTAAAAAAACGTAAATTAATCATGACAAATAATCACATAGAATAAAAACATTGTACCGACGATACATAATTATGAGGATACATTGCATGAGCAAACAATATAATTGGGTGTAACGCCTTTAACTGTGTTTTTTTTCAAACCTTGCTCCAACATTCAACAGAAAAACGCTTGTCAGCAAAGAAACCAGTAGTATTCTTCACTATTAGGCTTATTGAAATTATCATTTCTTACCAGTATACGCAGTGAATCTACAAGAGGCCCGCTATCTTCTAGTTCCTCCTCAATCTCTGAAGTCCGCCCAGCTATAGGGTCCCCAAAGATCGCGGACAGCGAGGAAATTTCTTTTGCTACTACTAGTGGGTGGCCTAAATTGCAACAGTGCACCGGCAAAAAGTTTACCAGGGGACAAATACGCAGCCAACAAATGTACACATTAAAGTCATCTGATGGACTACAGAATTGAAAATGTGAAAGTATAAGGCACTAATACGTTCTTTGATTAACTGTCTGATTGGCTTAAAGTGCATAGCACGCAGGGGTGTGGCGAGATGTTTTACTTAACCCAAGACAGTGTTTAATCAGGCCTCCTTGCACCGATTCACGGGGGGGGGGGAGGAGGCAAGGGTCCTCAGATATGTCAATCTTGTTTAAGCCATATAGCAAACTGGATTGGGATATCGTTCTCAATTAATAACTTTTATTCTCAGACGCAAAACCTGCATATTTCATCCCACATTTGAGTAGGCTGCAAAAGACCGCTTATCCAATTGTGGCATGAAATATCCAGGTCTTGTGGCTGACAGTAAAACTTATCCCAAGCCACTTTGCTGTAGGGTTTAGACAAACAACTGGAATCGTTTGTTTTTACGTATGTCAATATGGCCATTTTCGGAAAAGTCGTCTGAAAAAAATACACCTACGATTTTTAATTTATCCATATTTTTAAGTTGAACACCTTCAATTCTCAGATAAAAATAAGACTGGAATAGAAACAAGTGTTTACGTCACACCTTTCAACTTTTTTGCTTTTAAATTAAAACCCCGTGTCTGAGTATACTGATGGTAGACAGCAATCAGATGCACGGTGGAGGACAGGTGCATGGTTCCAGTGAGCGTCATGTTGTCTGTGACACTCTCATTATGTACAAACGCCCGTACATATATAAAAAAAACTCGGTCGCATATGCAGAAATACCGCCATGGGTAAAAACTTTTTTTGCATATTTAAAAAAAAGAAAAGAAGAAAAAAATGCTTACCATAGATATAAAAACTATTGTTAACAGATGTAAAAAGTTCTGCCAATGGCAAATATGAAATAAACACTACTTGTAGGCCTATATATGATCAAGGGCTGTTGATATCAACATACATCTGCAAACATGAAGTCGGCCTACTGTTTATAACCTTACACCACCCTGATTGGTTATTTTTATGGTGACCTACAACAAAAAATAAACAGTTTACGGGGAAGGGGTGAGTGAGCGGGTTTTCTCTTTTTTGTGTGTGTGTGTGATAATGGGCAGTTAAGTGGACTCAGAGGTATCGCGCTTAACACTAGATAAAGGCAGGGAAGGGTTCCCAACCAGTTCCTACGTAGCTGGGAACTAGCTTGCCTGCGAAGCAGACTCCGTTTTTTATGTTCTGGAGGTAGAAGGCCTGCTCCACATACAAGGAACTGGCCAGTACCATATTGAATATCCATAATCGCCACGGTATGCTTGGCCGGCTGGGTACACTTCCCAGCTATTTCCCAACCAGCTGAGGATTGGCTGGTACGTTCATGACTATTTTTGTTAATAGTTGGGTCCAAAGACAGACAGTTCGCAGCCAAGTATTCTCAGTTGGTTCCCAACCAAATCCAAGCCGGTTCCCAGCAAACTCATTGACGAGAAACTGGCTGAAAATTGGCTTGAAACATGTGGTCATGTCAGTAAGAGCGGACACCTGGACCCAATCGACTAGAAAATCTCGACTTATAAAACATATACAGGCTGGTCACAATCGCCCATACATGCACAATCATGGCCGGGAACTGACCGGTTGCAATTGTCCATGAATATGAATATTCCCAGAGTTGGCTTGGAAACGACAGGGAATCTGTTGGCTTTTCGGTAAGTGCGGGCACCTGGACTACATCGATTTAGAAATAAATATCGACCTATGAAAAATAAACTTGCCGGTTACAAGATTCGCCCATACATGTACAATGCTGGTTGAGACTAGACCGGCAAGTCCTCGTTTGCATCTTGTTGTTTCCCGCTAGTTAGAAAAAAATACATGCATATATTATAGAATTATTGATTGGACACAATCAATATATACCACGATGTTGCCTGGTCATGATTGTGTATTGACGTTGGTCCTGATTGACATTGTCTGATTGACAACCCTTCATCGTGGTTATCAATCACCTCTTGTACCTCGTTAATAGTTATATTTTTCATAGATAGTAATACTTTCAAAATTATTTAAGTTTGTCACTCGAGAGTTTAATTGAGTGAAAGTCTAGAGAATACGCAATGGTCCCGTCTGACAACGTTCAGTTTTCCGACCGCTCCCGTCACTGGAAGTGATGTCATATCTACCAGACGTACGCATTTGCCTCAGGCTTGCACATGTCGCAGGCATGAGACCTGGGCTGGGGAACTGTAGGTGAGGAATTTGAAAGGAACTGCGCTAGGTGCAAACTTTGAGGTAAGTAACCAGCAACTAGTATAGATAAATACATAAATCTTCCAGTCAAACCCATTATTATAGCACTGGATACATTACATTCACAAAAAAATCACTTGTAACAGGCAATTTAGATACTAATTTCAAACTATTGGAAGAAGAATGATTGGTAGTGCTGTATCATGTCAGAATTTCGTTCAAGTTCATTCATTTGAAAGCTGGGATAATTATATGTAATCACCAGAAAAATTGGCTCTCCACTCCTTCTTGTTTTCATTTTATGAACTGTAATTATATACCCATATTTTAGCATGCTGGTTCCGGAGAGGATTTTTTTTTTTTGTTTTTTTTTGACAAGAACATAAATGATTTCAAAAACCGACATAAGTCCATTTTTTAAGGAAACAATGCTTCATGTGGCACTAAATGACAACCCATGTCAATGCAGCATGAAGTAAATGTAATGAATTCAGCACAGTTGGCTTTTATTGTGGTTATCATGTAATCTATACAGGTAGTGATCACTGATATGGACAGGAACTATATCTAGAGGAATAATTTTTGACAATGACCATACATATGTATTCAATATTGGCAAATGTTATTTTCACAGATGTAATAGTGTTCCTTATGGACTGTCATCAACAAGAATGACATACATGCAAGAGGTGTCTGTTGCTAGATTTTAGTTACCCTGCAATTATAGGTCCAGATAGATACAATGGTAAATTCACATTTAGATAGATTCAGTATACACATGTACATGTAGAGGTATGTTACGTATGACCATTGGAACCTGACTTTAAAATGTACGTTTGTAATGTTTTACAAAGTTGAACTATTTTAAGTGTTTTGTGAGTGGTTACTTTAAGTGAAGCACTAAATTAGTGTTGTTTTTGAACATCAGAGAATTTGAATATACATAATTCCGGAGAGGACTTATTTTTGACATGCATTATACATGTATGTGTACAGTAACATCTAAATACTGTGTGTATTCACAACACCACATCAACATGAAATGCCACACCTGGTTTCTTGTTTATTACAGGTCAACAACATTAACAGCAGCAGTATTTTAGTGTGTTAATCAGCTGGGACACTTAACAAGAAAGAAGCCAAAGAGCCTTCTCTTCCCTATACATGTACATGTTATGCTATAAATTGTGGCCAAATTAAGCCCAATGAGCCCTAACGAGCATTTAATTAGGCTGCCATTTGCTCAAATTAGGTCACGCTGACACCAAAATCTAATCAGTTCATCTCGCAGGGTTGGATAAGCACACTGCTATATTTGAGCAAAATACATGGAAGCATTCTGTAGATATTGTGGTAAAAAGAATGTGCACATCTGGACGGACAGCCTCAAAAAAGAAAGGGTCCCCCCCCCCTGGGGCGGACCCTTAAAAACACTTACCCCTCTATTAATTCACTCTTCTTTACCTTTTACTTTGTGCCCCTTCAAATCTGCAACAGTGCCTGAACTGAGCAGGTGGCTGGTATGTCATGGAGCAAAAGTAACAAGAAAGAAAAGTGAATTAGTGGTACGTGTATTTTCAGTCTCTATATGCGTACATTATTTGTGGGACACATTTGACTATGAAGCCGCCAAAAAGATACCCAATACTACAGTTGAACAAGGGAGTATTAGACTTTTATAGGAACGCAATTTGCTGTTGGAAATTGATTATTATGTGGTAAGAAATATAATGTAAAAATATACATGTATTAATAGTTTAACAGCTGTATGT
>OZ026620.1:13312048-13404548 GCA_964020975.1 Hermodice carunculata
TGCGGCGTTTGTATAGCACGCTCTAATATCTGAGGGTGCATAATATAAGCAATATCGGCGTCAGTGTTTGTGATATATATATATATATATATATGGATTAAAACTAGAACTGGCTGCTTCAGGCCTACTATTGACCTGACTGGCCAGGTTTGTGTTGCGGATACTTCACGCTTGGACTCACCCGACACAAGAATTTGGCCAGTGAGGTGAGTGGTATTGTCGATTGGGCCTGTTTTATTATTTGATCACACAAAATTGGCTTGTTAATTATTCATAAGAGATAACGTTCGCAAAATGCAGCTGTGATATTTTGTGAACGTTGTTGCAAGCTTGGTTCTTTATCTCATTCTGCAACGCGATGAAAGTGTCCACATTTAAGCAAAACATGACCTATTATAATAAAAACAAATCCGATTTGCTGGTACGTTTTCGCAACAAAAATCGATTTTCTAAATATCTACGTGAAAAAAGAGGCTTATGTTCAGATACATTGTTGCTATCTTGATAAATTCAGCATGTGCGTCAGAAAGACGAACAACGACAGTAAGACGAGCAATGCTGCTTCAAGTGATAAAATTTGTGTTTTAAGTGGTTAGGTCTCTTTGTTTTGATAAAACTAAGTTTGTAGTTAATGAACAATATCTCATAAGCTGAGAGGACCAGTTTAAAACCACTAGTTGCCTTTTATCGGGTGACTACCTGTCTCAAGTCAGGAGTGAAATTTGTTTCTTCAAATTAGTATCAGATGATAAAAGTTTAATGTTTTGCTAACTTCTGAATCTCTCCGTTGTTGTTGGGTTGAAATTAATGAATATGGGTAACGTTTTTCTGAACTGTTCAATTTAAAACTCTAGCATGAAAAGGACCAATCACATGTGCACCCTTGAAATTTTTTTTAAGGAAGGGGGATTTGGTTCATTGCGTGTGTGCGTTTCAAATTTTCGGCTAGGTTGTTGGTGAAGAAAGGTTGCTGTTTCGAGTTTACCAAGTGTCATTATTATGTCGTAGCAGCTAAACGTTTACCAATTATGGCACGAATATGGGAAGATGTGGTTCCCACTTGGTCTGATGAAAAAACTCGACGAAGAACACATGCTCAGACATCACAAACCTTTAAGTCTGCTACTTTTTCGATGTAAAAAACTAAGACTTTATCTTAAGCATGTTTTTCAACTGGATGTAAAGTACCAATCATTACTATTTATATGTATTTTTATGTTCAGGTGTATAAAAATGATTATGACATGCACATATTGCCTTTGGCGGAATTGTCATGCTCATAATTTAGTTTCATGGGTAAAGGAGGTTGTTTTGGTCATTTTGCTAAATGATGTCAAATGGTTGGAAATGTCAAATGAACATTTTCCTATTTGAAAGCCGGAAGTGTTGGCGATTTATAGCTTGACGCAAAAGTCCTCAAAAGCAAGAGTTGTCTGTTTGGTGTGCTGCTGATACGAGTTGGCGTCAGGGCTGTCTTTGTACTCCACGAAGTTCCAATTCATATCCGAAACAATTTAACGATACATCCATTGTGCTAGAGGACCCTTTATTTCATGTTGTGGCTCAAGTTTGAACTCAAGTTCAAGAAACTCGATACCGTCTTTATTTCTTCTGTTAATCAAATTAATAATTTTTGTATGCAACAAAATTACGAAAGCGGTGGTTACGGTGTCAGGGATTACCTGAATGAACAAGCCATTCTTTAATTTAAATGAATACTAACGTCAAGATTATTACACAGTCACTCCATTTCGATATGTAAATTAGAAAAAGTACGCACACCTTCAATAAATGCCAATATCTTCGTCCCTTTTCGGTGATCATTGTGTATTTTTCTTCCATGCACCACAGGAGTTCGTCTGAATGCCTGCTTTAGAAACGACATTACCTACATGTTGGCAGGACTACTGAAACGTTGATGTATTTTCGTTGACCAACTGCTCAGTTAATGACTTATGCATGAGTTGATAGGCTAAATGCTACAGATAGTCTTGCAGAAAATGCATATCGTGTCGCGATTTCTCGGGGAGATGGTTAACTGTGAAATGTAACTGCGTCCCCAGTTGGCATCGTGGTGGGAGTTATAGTTCTTCACAGATTCTGTTGTGGACCATCGAACCCACTGGGGAACTTATCGAGCTACAAGTTCCCGAGCCCCGTGCGAAGGACAGGCAACATCCACCAGATTCAACTTGACAAACCAACGATAGCTTATGGGATAAGACACGTCATGTCACATTTCAACTAGCCACAAGTATTACCTGCCATCAGCGTGTAACCGTGTGTATTACCTGCCACTAGCGTGTAACCGTGTGTATTACCTGCCACCAGCGTGTAACCATGTGTATTACCTGCCAGCAGCGTGTAATCGTGTGTATTATAAAGCACACAATGAAATGGTCACTGGTCAGCTACAGGCTCATGTATGTGCAGCCAATTCTGAAGCTTAAGTATCATTTTAACTTAAACTTCAAAGTTTTTTTGGCCAATTGCAGTGTTGCCAACCTGCCAAACTTAAAATCCGGGAGATAAAAAGTAAAATCACGGGAGATTGATCAATTAATATGAAATATAGAAGGGAAATATTGATGAAATTCCGGGAAATGACTCAAAATTGTCAAAAATCCACACTTTTTCAAGTATTTTCAGCATAAAATTCCGGGAGTCTCCCGGGAAATCCGGGAGGGTTGGCAACACTGCAATTGGAGACAATTAATGGTTGCCTGACCTGCCTCTCCCCTAAAAAAAACACCAAACCAAAAAAAAAAAAAAAAAAAAAATAAAAAAAATAAAAAAAAAAACCTAAAAAAAACCAACAAAAACAAATGCTCCTAAGATTTCAAGTTCAATAGTGTGCATTATCCCTACCTCCCATGCCAAATGTGCAGCATTATAAGAAACACTGTTTCTTTGAAAAATTATCTCCCAGTTCATAATAGCTCTCTATGGCGGTCAGTCTTCCACATGTACCTCCAGTAATATCATTTTACGACAGTATAATACCCTCACCCCCACCCCCCAAAAAAGGAGGAAAAAAAACCAAACCATATTTTTAAAATCACGGCTATGTTCTTTGAATCAACCAATTGTATGTCTCAAACAGTGCGCATTTCTCAGAAGCTGAAAGCTGATACCACATCCCTCATTCCAGAACAGTTCCAATTTATTGCGCCAAGAACGTTCAAATGTGATAGAAATAATAGAAACTTCACATGCTAAATAATTTATATATATCTATATGATTACCAAAAATTATAATTATTGTATTCATATTCCTTACTTTTTTTGCAGTGAGTAGATGTTATATGTGGTCACAAAACATATTTTGGTGCTGCTTTGATGCTGCTGGACTAACATATGTACCGTCCCCGATCTGGGACAGCTCCGAACACAGTACTTCAAAACTATACCGAGCAAGATGCTGCAAACAAGTAACTCCTTGTAGGTGGCCCCAGCGTTAGTGGATCTTAATCCTAAGCTAGGGTCATCCTGCCACATTTCTAAAAAGCTTTTGTCGATTATGATTAAATACACATCTGTTACATATCTTATATTCAGTTTTTCTGATACTGTCGAATAAAAAGTTTCTGATTTCTGAGTTCTGAGTTTGTACTAGAATAAATACAAAGAACTAGGGAGTGTCGATTATGACATTCGCGCATACTTGCCTCCATTGAACCTTTCTTTATAGGAATGGGGATTTGGTACAGTTGGTATGTGCTTTCCAATTTTCGGCTAGGCACCAATCGCCAAAGGCCATTTGTTTAAAATTTATGCATTTTGTGCACTCATTAGTATTTATGTATGTATACATACATATATGCATATATATATATATATATATATATATATATATATATATATATATATATATATATATATATATATATATATATATATATATGTGTGTGTGTGTGTGTGTGTGTGTGTGTGTGTGTGTGTGTATACAAATACCTGCATGTTTTTTTGAAAGATTCATAACGCAAAAATATAAATACATTTCTCGACGTAAAAGACAGCGTCACGTGGTAAAAAGTTTTTGTTTTGTAGAGAATACTCGTTCCAAAAATAGATAATGATAAAGCATCATGAATCTATGCTGGCCAAAAAGATCAAAGGCATGCCTGCGCAACGTTATGGATTGGTTCGGCCACATATCGAAAGAAACAATTCTCATTTACTTGTTTAATGTTTCACTATGGTTAGATGCCCTTGATAAGA
This sequence comes from Hermodice carunculata, assembly GCA_964020975.1. Taxonomy (NCBI): domain Eukaryota; kingdom Metazoa; phylum Annelida; class Polychaeta; order Eunicida; family Amphinomidae; genus Hermodice; species Hermodice carunculata. The sequence goes on from OZ026620.1 coordinate 13,316,270, forward strand.
TTGTGATGCAAGAGTAATATATCGTAGAATCTAATTCCAGAAATAGTCGACTGTTGTCATATATTTTGCTTATAGACCTCAGCTTTTGCTTGATTTATTCGTCTTGATTGCTCTTTATTCACACACCATATTGCTCTTGATCGATATGCTTTTGTACACACCCCCCCCAAAGCCATGGTATATATTTTTATAAGGTTAAGCAAGATATCCAATCTTAAGCCAAAAAGGGTATAATTTCTGAGATTAGTACTTTCTGTCACGTAATTTGGCGGAATCTGCTTTCACAGACGGACAATGTTATCCATACTGAAAAGAAACCTACATGCCAATTTTGACGTGGGGTAATTGGGTAGAACTTTGGCGGCAGAAAGCGGAAATGTTCCTAGGAAAAACTGAAGAGAATAAAGGAACAACGCTGTCTCCCTCTGGGTATCGCGTAGCCCCCTAAGGACAGTCGCTGTTAAAGCTAAAAGCTAAATGTTAAAATGTACATTATCTGTAATCCCCAGGGCCACAGGCACTCTGAGATGAATGTCATTTTAGCGTGGCTTAATTATACACGAAAAGTCCACGGATACATTAGCCCCCGCCCGCTTTGGTGGCATCTTGTAAATGCAAATGTACAATTTCGAACACGGGTCTGAAAATCGCTATTCAGCAATTGCAAAATTGGTTCTTTGTTAAAAAAAATGGGTGTGTATGTGGGATGGAGACGAGAAATTGCTAAATGCCGTGTTTAAGCCAGTCATTTGTAAACGCAAAAGTACTATTCGAACTCGGGGATGTAAACCGCTAATCAACCAATGCCAATTTGGTGCTTTGTTGAAATGGTATGTCGGAGTTGGCAGTCGAACCTGTTTCATACAGGGTATGGTAGTTGTGTTGTCCAATCATTCACAAAACGTAGGGTTTTTGGGAAGAAACCTCTGTTTTTTGTGCTCGCAATGTTCAGTTATTAACAAAACTCACCTAGAATTTCATCATGATTCTATTCTTTTATTTATCAACAAAACCTTTAATCTTTCAGTGGTATCTCAGGTGTTTTTGCTTGCAATGTCTAATAATTCACAACTGTGTTTTATGACGTCACAAAAGCCAGGGTTTTACGCATTCGCAAATTTCATGATACACCGCCCAAAGTTGTAAATATGCACAACGTAACCAACCAGATATAGCATTGTATTCCCTGGTCCCTGTGCAGGTCCTGGCCATTGACTATAACTTGTTTCATGTACAAAACCCATTCTGTTTGGACAAAAGTCTTAGCTTCATTAATGAAACCATGTGTTTTTTGATAAAACTCAGTGCTTGGTAGCAAAACCCAGGGTCCTGTGACACAACTGGTAGTCGAAAGACTGCGTGTGCTGACTGGGTCTTCACAAAACCCTGGGTGTTAGTTTTTCAATTTACAACTTACGAATCGCAAGGATCTGTGACGTCAAAAAAACCTAGGTTTTTGCCAGATCTTCCAAACCCAGGATATTGCTGTGTTATTGCAATCTTCAAAACCCAGAGGTTTGTACTGACACTGAGATTTGTCCAGGATTGATGAGGTAATCATGGTAATGACTTTCATTCACAAAACTTGGGGCTTTGGAACCAGCATGCAACTGTGTGATTTACTCCGTTATTTATATTCTATATAAAACGCAGGCTTTTGTGGGTTTTGTGCACAAAACCCAGGATTTCATGACAAACCATGGGTTTTGTATCGTGAAATATAGGGATTTGTGTCATAAAAGGGGGTGGGTGGGTGGGTGGGTACATAAAACCTTCACCTCAATGAGTAATTCAATAGTGCAACTTTCATGGTAGTGTGCATACTAGTTACTAGCAGATGTGTTTTAAATTAAAATCAACAAGAGAATGCAATTAAATTCAATTTGGCTAAGCCTGTGTGCAGATTGGCTATTTGACCGGTCCTTGTTTCTCACAACTAACTCTGGAAAATTTCAAAAACTACCCAAAAGGTCGCTTAAAGACTTTTGCATTAAAATTTATTTGGTAAGTACGTACTTGTTATAAAACACACCAATCTTTAAATACAAATTGTACGGTCGCAGTTAGAGATTTTACTTCTATTTGGCAAAAGGGTTCAGTTAGCACTAAACGTTAAATATAGTCCATGTGTGACCCTGCTGAAAGCTTTGGATGTTATCCTGTTGGTTCTATTGATTACATGGACTCCAGCCAAAACTTAATTTCTTAGCATAGTTTTTATCATCTTGTTATGATATAAAATTCTTCAGCCCGCTAAAGTCCTGCTAAATTTTCTGAACCTAAATCAGATCCTTTAAATCGGCTACGGATGTTTATTTTAGTAATCTTTCCTCATTTTATATTTTAAGTTATAATACATGTATGCCAACAAGAATCAAAGAAAGATTTTTTTTGCCCTCCTTTTGGGCACCTTTTGCAAAAAGAAAAGACAGCACAGCCATAAATTGCAATGGATAATAAAAAAGAGCAGGAAAACTCTCAGTAAACCTTATGGATAGGCCTAAATGAAATCAATCTTTACAGGGCAATTCTAGTGAAGGGTATAATCATTTGTAACTTCCTGACTAGTCAACGGTGCCCTGAAGTGGTTAGTGTTTGTCTGGCTTGCCCACTCCATGGTGCTCACTTAATCGGCAAAATTGCTGTCAGTATGAAAACCTTGCAAGAAAAATGAGCAAATTTACACTATAAGACGATCGCATTGAGTGTATGTGATATCACATTTAATTTTCACGCACCTTTGTATAGCCTATAATATTTGACACAATTATTATTATATCGTATTTAATACAGAATTATCTCATCATATTTGATAATAAATATTCACCAGCCTGCCAGTCGCATGCTTATTAGTTACCTTAAAAAATTAACTTTACTAGACTACTCGATGTAACATATGCATGTTAATACGTCCAACAGTCACACTGCAAATACGCAAAGACTTTAACTCAAAAGAACATTCATGTAGAATTACTCCAGGCACGCCTGCACACACACACACACAGACACACACACACACACACACAGACAGACACACACACACACACACACACACACACACACACACACACACACACACACACAAGGATCGATATGCACCGTAATAAACATTATAATGGAACTGCATTAGTGCACACTATAAATTTACGTGTACATGGCTTTTTACAACGGCCTATTTATTTTAATGGTCTCTTTTCCCCTGAAATGTAGGAATCGGAATTAGTTGTGAATCATTTGGACGCATGACAAGATTTAAAAGTCTCAATTACGCAAATTGCTATTTAACGTAAAAACTTGTTTTTCTCACTACTTTGCTCTGACGATGTAGAATTTGATATTATTTACAACTTAATGAAATTAGTGTTCTAAGTTGTCGCAAACATAGCGTAATCTTTCTTGAATCGGAATTTTGGTGTTTTTCTGGGTCTACCCGTTTCCATGGAGATGTTATGTACGCTTTTTAGTCTGGTACCAATTTTTCGAATATTGATAGTTTTGAATTGTAATATTTGATGAATTGTGTTGAAAGTTCCTTGAATTGGCAATATGTACGGTTTCCTTGAATTGACAATATGCACGAAACTTCTTATCTTCAACGCTTTGGCGGTTTAGATCCAATTTCTTTGATGAATGGATTTTTAAGCAACCGACACTCTCATTGATCCAGATCGAGACATGCCTGACATATTTCCTTAATTATTCCGCATTTTGTATATATATTTGTGTATAAACGTAGCTTTTACTATTTTTAATCCTTGTGATGAGCTTGGTGAGGGCAGGTCGACATACCATGGGTTTGTTTACAATCTAGATTTCAATTCTTAAAGACAAGTGGTAGTCGACAAGGCTGGCTTCAATTTGTTCATTGTTTGCTTTTCGACCAACACATTGACAACATTTAAGGATCCTTTCACGTAATTTTCAAAATTCAGTTCAAAATATCCAGAAATTGCGTTCATAAAGACATCTTGGTAGGTATCACAGTAGACGCTCCCACATTTCATGATGGGCAACGGTATTTAATTAAACATATTTAAACTCATAGGTTTGCCTGATTTTTCTCTAGAAATATTAGGTTTAATCTGGCAAGAGCTTTATTAGCTTTTTCCAGAAGCATTGACTTGCATTTCAAAATTGTGTAGGAAGCGTGCGAAAATAATCTACCGACGACGTCAAAATTTAGCATTGAAAGAGTAAAAGCAGCTGTCTTCGTCTTTTATCTTTCCTTTTGTAAGATTTGACTGTCTTTTAGTTGTCTGCATGTTACAAATAGTAGCAAAGCTCCTCTATTTGTATTCATACCAAACAATACAGCATATCACAAAACACAAAAACTAAAAACAAAAACAAAAACAAAAAAACAAAACAAACAAAAAACAAAAAAAAAAAAAAGAAAAAAAAAAAAAAAAAAAAAAAAAAAACAAAAAAAAAAAAAAAAAAAAAAAACCAAACCAAACAAACAAACAAACAAACAAACAAAAAACCTGTACAGCTTTGTATGTTAAGTGAAATTGTTAATTGGGTGTTATTACGCTCTCCTGGCAATATGTGTATGTGTGTCTGTGTTTTGTTATTCACACCCAAAACATAAACCACTGTCTCCACTGGTAATTGTCTTGTGGACTCATCGAATCCTTGCTGTCACACACAATCTCTTTAACCCTGCGAGGACGAGCACACAATGCTGTATCGGCAAGCCATATCAACTTATAATCGGAATCGGAATCTTGAATGCCCATGATTGCAATTACAAGTGCTTTTATATATATATATATATATATATATATATATATATATATATATATATATATATATATATATATATATATATATGTATTAATATGTATATATGTAAAAGTCAATAATTCGCCACCTTTTTTTAAGATATATAAAATCTAATTGCATATACCCATAAAGAAGACCAACTTTGAAACACAGAAAATATTTCATTATCCCCCTGTTGCATATTGAGTCGGTAGCCTGGTTTCCAGGTCACCATTCGCCCGCTTTGTTTGCAGTGTTTAGGTGCTGATGTCCCGGTCTTTATAAAAATACTGCTGATAGACATCCCACCATCTTGAGCTTCATACATACTGTATTGCTGTAATACTATTCCTTCATCATATATGCATTTCTTACTTGTCAGTAACATGATTTCAATGGGAAATAAAACTATTATCTTTGTTATCTGCATTGCCGTAAATAGTATGTAAAAAGTGATAGTTAGAGAATATGTCTGTATTATGTAGAAAAATACCAGTGCATCCAAGTTTGCTGTGTAAACGTGAATGCGGAGAATGTGATACTTCCACAGCTTTTCAAAATTGTCAGTGCGTTTGGATATCTGGGTTTCAGGATCTGGGTGTCTCGTCGAATGTGATGCTTGGTCACATGATCAGGTAGGCTGAATGTCATGTGACAACTATTGAATTTACTTTTGTGGTATTTAATTGCCGGATATAAAACCATTTTACGTAAATTCATCAAAATTGAAAGCTTTCTTAATTTTTAAATTGATAAAAATTAGCAAAATATAATTTTTAGAGTGATATATTGTCAACAGATATCTACCTCTCGCGAAGACAGTGTTAGAGCACGATCAAAGCAGGGACAGAGAACCAGCCTCACTCCTATAACAACCCTACGGAGTCTCGGTTGGATTTATTCAAAACCGGAGTTTCAGAGTCCTTATGATTGTGTGCAAAACGCCGCTTATAACCAAAATCAAGTGCACAATATACCATTTAAAGCCACCTCCGTCTCTGTAAACAAGAACATGCCATCTGCTACAGTCAAGGAAGAAACAGTTAACCATGAGCGGGCATACCATTCACGCTGTTCTCTATGTAAACTAGCAAATCATGTAGCAAAACTGTCTAGCGAAACATTGAGAGCTCGGTCTCCCTGTTTGTTACCCTGTCGAATAAGGAACCACCTAGAACCTGTGCTGGTAAGTCTTAATGATAATGATTATCATGATAATGATGATGGTTATGATGATGATGGTAATAATAGTTGCAAAACCCTCTAATTTAACTATTTATTTGGCATTTGCATAGTGAATGTCCCTAGTATTTGACAACACGGAGCTTTTCTATGTGAAAGTACCTAATTTAAACTTACCTCAAAATATTTTAAAAGGAAGGATTATATTCGCAACTGCTTTTTTGGCCAAAAGAATAAAATATGGAAATCGACGTTTTATCAGTCAGGCACAGAAATTTCGGCGGAAGATTACAGCTGTCTGAAGTGCTTATACGTTAATGTGCAGCATGCCAAAGCACCTTACTTCACGCAATGATACTGTTAGGGGAACCTAACTTTTGAAGATTGTAAATTCCAAATCATAGAAGTTATCTGCCAAATGACAACATAACAGTGACCTCAGAAAGATATTCAGTGCAGACGTGCTTGCTTTTTTGTTGCTATCGTACAAAACATATTTGGAAATCTATTATTCCAACGTATTTATGGTTCAAATTACACATGGAAAAGACTCCACTGTAGAGTCACTTGAACCACAGAGTGAGGTTCTTGACATTGATCTTCAGATGTCGTTAAGGGAAGCCCCTGTGGGAATAACATCCCATGCTTAATGAGTAACCCATCACCAGTAAGCGCGGGAAGACTTTCTCCTTAAGCTATTGGTTGTGCGATTACTCAGATGAGAAAGTAAACATTGATGTTCATGCTTTGTTTATGACCGTTTCCAGGTATCATGACCACTCTACGGTCATCTTAGTGTGGTTTAGCAGACATTGCCTTTACCGTGTCGACCTCTTCACGGAAACACCAAGCAGAGTTGGCTTTGGGTCCCATGTATAGTTATGAGAGCAGTAAATTGTAATGATACCCGCAAAACTGATGAAAAGAAAACAAGGACCGTTGTTGGGACTTTTGAAAACCCATAAAATTTCAATACTGGAAGCCACCTAGAAAAAAACCTTTAATGGGTTCAAGGACAGTTCAACAGGAAACTGTTGATAAGCTGTCAGAGACAACAATTGCCTGCAGCAGTTGCACGAGGAATAATATATGTAATACTGTGCTATTCACCTACAGATAGTACAGCTGCCACGACGCTTGATGCACGTATATCACGAAAAACTGTCAATCTTTAAACCCTCTCTAGCTTGAACTGGTCACAAATGAACAATCATACTCTTTAAAACTTCAAAATACATCACATTTAATGTAATGTGGACGTTTTGAAGGAAAATTTTTAAAAATTTGCTAAAATACTTTGCTTTTTTCCAATGAATTACATAAAAATTCCTTCGGAACTAAAATAAAAAAAAAACACCCCCCAAAAAACAAAAAAAAAACAAAAAACAAAAAACAAAAAACAAAAAACAACAACAAAAACACCCTCCCAAAAAACCCCACCCCCCATAGTTTGACCATGAATGGGTTAAACCGCCGCTAGTATGGACAATTTAACCCTGACGCACATCGTATCTGATATATATATATATATATATATATATATATATATATATATATATATATATATATATATATATATATATATATATATATATATATATATATGTATATATGTATATATATATCGGTTCAAGTTTGCATGGGAATCAATGGTTGTCTGCTACCGGACGAACACTGAGAGGGAAACGTACTCGCCGCTAAATAACTTGACAATGTGCATCTATAATCCTTATTATCTAGGTCTCTTCGCGGTATTTACATGCAAGTATACAAAATGATTGATATTGCAGCAGTATACGCCATTGCCAGATTTGGAGGTGGCGTCCGTAGCAGTGAAACACAAGTAGCAGGATAATTGTATAATTCTGGTCTAATGGGCAAGAATATTTGTGGCTCTTTAACATACATCCTATTCCTAATGCACTTCTGTTCATAAATAAATATAGCCAATTATAAACATATAGTACTCAATGTATACGTAAAACTTACCAGGCGGCGGCCAGGGGCGGTGAAGCGTTCTCATTCGAGCTTAATGTGTAAAATATCCTCATAGTTGTCCGCAGGCATCAATAGCTGAAAGGACCCCATGACAGTCGTTGTTTTCATTTACTGAAGCTTGTACATAAACTGTAAGACTGACTTGTGCGGAAGGCTGACGATTCTGAAGGTGATATACATAAATGCAGTAACAGGTGTTGTTTATACCTTGTGCTGCTAAACATTATACCATTGTGTTTTATAGTTCTATCCATAGACCAGATCCCGCATGGTCAGAATGCGTCAATGAGTCTCTCACAATACATTCACGCCAATATCAAACCATCTATGCACCTAAGGAGACTGCATCAGCTAGGTTGAACATAAACCGTTCTGGCGGGACCCATCAAATGTTTGGGCCAGTATTGCAGAATTAGGGAAATAGCCATCCTCATTGCCCGAGCATTCTCTATGTTAGTGTATAATTTAATATAAAATACATCTGATCTTACTAAAACCCAACTCGGAAAATAATCTTAATTCATTCAGTGCAATGCGACCAGCGACCATGCTGTTTGAAATCTACAGAGTCACTCTGGGAACACAGTACCGTTCGGAGACACATAAACAGTCTTTCAGGGATAACATACAGAATGCTTTATCTGCAAGCTAATTTGCAGGGACGAATAGCTTCCAATAATATTACCAATGACCTTCATTTTACATTGAAGTTAATACGACGGGAACTTGTACAAATATCCATTATACATATACAATTGCCCATGTAGTAATAAACTCAATGGTCAGAATAAACATACATGATCGCTATACCGCATAAACACAATAGGTAAAAACTTGGTTATAAGCACTTTTATGTTATTTTGCTTGAAATATATTATCAAAGTATGATATATGGTTCAGAGAGAAATCAATGAATGGGTGATGTTTTTAGAAGCAAATAATAGCGTATGTCACCAAAGATATAGCCATCAGCATATGGAAACGTATGTAACTTGGCTCCATCTATTATTAATAGACGCTAACGACACAATGAAAAAATCATCTGAAAATTGAAGTGTTTTGGTAAAGTGTGTTTGTAATCGTTTTGGGGTCCAAAATGTACTAATTGAAGGATAAAACAGGACCTCTATTCAGTGCCCTCTTGACGAAATGATTTCAAAAGATGGACAGGCTTGTATTCAAACTGGAGACCCAGCGATCTGGCCATCATTTGCAGGAGGTCTGTGGAATAAACTAGGCATTATGTATTCGAATGCAAAGCACACGGATCCCAGTTGGCCTCATCGGTTTTCTTCGTTTGTTCACCACCAGGTGTAACCTCTGGAGTTGGGAGGCATACAAATTTTCTGCCAATCTTTTGCATTTAATGGAAATATTTGTCAAGTTTCTTTTTCACAAGAAGGTACAATAATACTGATTGTGACCCTTGTATGGAATCAAATTAAGAAAGAGCAGTGTGGGCTTTCTAATGCTTATATGCACCCCTAAATGGTATACAATACCCTGCAAAATTACAAGTCGAATTTCACGCAGGCAACAGAATTATTTGTTTGAAATATCTTCCAGCAACCTGCCTTGAACGTTTACACGGACACAGACACAGACACAGACACAGACACACAGACACAGACACACAGACACAGACACACACACAAACAGACACACAGACACACACACACACGATTTTTAACTGAGAGATACAAATTACAAAGTCATTTCTTGGTTGTTTAAAATCTTGACAATGTATGCCAGCTCACCACTGATCGTGCCACCCAGCGGTGAAGCAGAGTGCTACAACCATAACCTGGCTGATTAAAATGGAAACCGACGGAGACTTCAAACAACTTTATCAGCTTCGTTGGCAGAGAGTATGGATTGGATTTTTAAACTATTTAAGATATACAATGTTCAAAATAGGAATTCGAGGCCCGAAACCTTTCCTTTACTTTCACTAAACATGTTTTCAGTAGCTACCCGCCGAAGACCCTTTAATTTATTTGGGCTAATACAGCCTTTGTCAAAATTCTACAGAAGAACGTGTGCAATATGGCCAATAGTACCTTCATATTTATATATACGTTAGACAGCGACAGGTTGGCTTATGGAGAGTAAAGAGTTTAGACTGCGGAATGGGGTAATGACAACTACGAAGTGGTTCTGGACAAAAAGACACAAATACAATTACCATTGCAATCCTCCATTGACTCGCATTTTAATCAATAGGAATGCATGCATTAATGGCAATTAACCTCAATTTGAATTCGTTCAAAATCAGAAATGCAGAATATAATCACCTTGTAAACAACTTTATTTGACCCTTCCATAAGTTACATTTTCACCAGGTTTTAGAAGAATATAAGAGAGAATTTTGCAGAAGAGGCGAAAAAAGCTTTAACACACAAAAATTCTTGAAAAACGTCCAATGTCAACTGGTGAACAAGTTAAGGTCAAGGAGTATCCCTGTGCAAGTTGGGGAGCAATCGGCTAGGCGGTTTCGGATAAAAAGATTTTTGAACATTTTGCCAAAACATGAACAAAAAAATCATAAAACAATGAAAAAAATATTGGAGCGGGACATGAATAAACTCGGTAGAGTCCCACTTTAGGTGTATCCCCACCAGGTTTCAAGTGCATCTGGTCAAGGGTTTTGGAGAAGTCGAAAATGTGAATTGTGGGCAAACGGGGAAATTGAAAAAGGCGTCCAAAACTACCATCCTTAAAGAGTTTCTTAAAAGATTCCACCCTTAAAAATCAGTCTTCGTGGATCCCATGCCTCCACGCCCGGACGTACATTTCACGCCCTAGGCTGTATATGTCTTAAAGTAGGACGCTATTTTCACGCTCTGGGGCATCAACGTCTTAAGGTGGTAGACTTGAAGCTAGTGCCCAGTGAGACTGGCAACTTTTGATCAATATTACGCATTTAATTTTTTCACAAGAACATTAAAACTATATATTTTCTGATTACCATACATCCATAGATTTTTATCCATTGTTTTTTTATTTGTTTGTTTTTTTCCGGGATTGGATTTTTTTTTTATAGATTTTATAGCATTCTGCCTGACTTATAGTATTTTCACATTTTTCGCGCAGAAGTCGCACAATATTTTTGCAAGCTGAAATCATTACAAATTGAAAAAGCATATATCTATGTCCAGGATCGAATTTAATGCGAGTCCCAAAATAGCACAAAAGAAAGCTATATATGTTGGTCCTAACAGGTTGTTCATTTTCTTTCTCAAAATTGCTCCAAAAGTCAGGGAAGGGGTAGTCAGAAAAAATGTCCTGGGATCCGCTCCTGGATATGATACTTTTCTTTTGATGTCCGTTGATTTTGATGTGATAGGGCAATTTGTTTTGTTTGTGAGGCTAGATACAAATTGCACAGGTTGAGCAAAAAAAAAACAAAAAAAAAAAAAAACAACCTAAAAAAACAAAACAAAACAAAAACACCCCCCCAACAGATTCCGAGAAAATTGCGTTGACAGAAAGTGTTGCCAATTCTTACACCTTTATGGCTGTAATATGACACATACTCACTCCTTCCGTCTTGTGTTTTCATCATTGTATAAAATAAATTGTAGCTTGACCTCTGTGATGTTGTCATTAACAAAAAGCAATTTTTTCGGCTTAAAACCTGACTATTTTAAACTTGAGAACATCAAACATAACCACACTTGGCTTGTCTGGTTGTGGGTTGTATGCAGCTGTCCATATTTAGGGTCCAGAAGGTGCAATGTGCTAATTTGTTTTTACATCAATAGAGAATTTGAGAGTAGTCAGAATGGTAGTGATTAGTCTCTACTTGCTGATTCTTCTCTCTGTGGCAATTGCTTTTCTGTTCCCTATGAGGGACCCTTGTCAGTGCCTCATCTGGTTTCCGTGGATCATGGCCTAATGACTGTGCAAACAATGACATGGCTCAAAATCATGCCAATGCAAACAAAGCCCATGTGGTCAGCACTGCAGAAACTCTTCAGTGTAAACAAAAGTTTTGAGCTCAATTGTCTCATATAAATATTTTGTTCACACATCTGAGTTTATGGGAGCATGTAGTTTAAGTATTCAACTATCCCAAAATATTAAAAAGTGATTATAGGTTATGCAAAGGTGCTGGCGTCAGATCTTTCACCTTAAAGGCCGCACGGCCTGTCCAATGGTCAGGTGAATCTCAAAGGAATACCCATCTGCTTTATTTCTACATGGCCCCTTCAGGAGATGATAATAACTATATTCTTAAACTGCCCGCTTGTGGGCTTCATATGAAAAATTAGAGGGATTTTTGTGGGATCTTGTGGATGAACGCGTATATCTCAGGAATGTGTCTCCTTTAACGAAATCAGCAAACTTAAAGGGAAAATATGTTGAAGACTACTTAAGGACTCAGTCTTCTCTGAGACAGCCTTAAAGCTTTTGGGCCCCTTAAAGATTGCCTTAAAGCTTTAGTATCTTTAAAGACGACATTAATAATGCCTTGATCTTTACATACGCCTGTTTACGATTTTTGACTCCTTAAAGGCAGCCTTTAAGTTTCTGAACCATTAATTTCACGCAGCAGGATGGACGACAGACGACTGACGATTCTGTAACCTTAGCTGACAAGTCTGATGAGCTAAAAATTCATTATTTGCGATCTATTCAAGTTAGCAAACTTTAAGTATATTCAATGCCTGTTATATTGAAGAGTCTCTGCATTCCGATGTGCATGTCACATGTGGTCAAAATCTCACCAAGAAAGACTCACGTCACTTTAGTTTTATAGTACTTGTGGTAGAGTATCAAGATTAGGTGCATCGGCTTTGAAAGAAATTTTTTGCGACCGTGGAGGGTGCAAACCCATCAGCGAAATCTCCGAGGAGTACGTCACGTTATTTTCCATGATATATCTATATTTCATTTAAATGAACAGAAGCCACTACAGAGACAGCTTTACTTCTATCCCCTTAAACCGGCCCATCAGGGTAACGTGTCCTGGGTCAAGATTTACCCTTGGCCTGTATTGGGAGGTTAGTCAGTCCAAACCTACAGCAACACTAGCTGTTGACTCAGCCCTAATCCAAGGCCGAAAAGGTTGACAAAAGTAGAGTTTGCCTTCATTTCCCTTATTCTGAAACATAAGGCAATTGATGCATATATGTTTGTTACCCAGCTCTGTCATTCTCTCATTATAAATTCAAGTGATTCTCGCTGTTTAACTATAGTTCATAATGTATCACAGGTAATAGGGCCTTCTGTACAAATTCACTGTTTTTGTTGCCATTTCATATATACTCTGAAAATAAGGACATGTGTAATCTAAAGGATAACACTTTGGAACATATCACACCTTCAAGTCGAAAGGGATTTTATACGCGGCATTTTGTCTTTGTCTTCTCATTTGCACTCTTCAGATAGATACGCCGCATTCCTAACAATGGCTCTTGCTTTTGTATGAGTTGTACTCTTCTGATAACTATGTGCAACACACAATTATATTTCAAAACGTTCACACCGTCTTAAACGATGTCTTTTTCAGAAAGAAAACGTCATCAGGTCCCAAGGTACCGATGTAGCATTTTTACTGTGAAGTGGTATTGCCATCTTATATTTATTTTTAAGTCAATAATCTAAGAGTAAAATATACACGGCCCTCTGTATCTTTCCGTTGCTTTTCTTCATCATTTACATCTTTGTATAACAAATTGAAATAAATATCCACATGGACCGGGCTTTAGAGCACATCTAACCCGAGAAACTCATCACAGACCAGTTGGCCTTCATCCGAAATGAATATAATCTGAGGCGGATTTAATCTCAGTTAGATTCACTTTGATTTGATCCCAGATTTTCAGGGCTGGAAATACCTCTAAGGAGGATAAAATGCCTCAAGCAGCCCAAAGTCACGATACAGCAAGGCTCGGATCCATCCGGAATGAACCGAGGTAAAGATGACTGAAATGGGTGAAAAATGTTTTAGGCAGCCCTGGACTTTTATGTAAAAAGCCACCAATGTGCACTTTGGGGATATTAGGCGCCTGTTATTTGATTACAAGGACAGCATATATATAGTTTGATTGTCCAATTCTGAGCTTCTCTAAGAAGCTTCCAGCATTACTCAGCCAGGTCAGTTGCACAAAACGTCAATCTACTTCCTCTTAATAGAAACATGTAAAGAATAATCATACATTACACTCAATCGTCTCATTGTGTCTTTGGCCAGCGCTGTCACTTTGGGCATTGTTGTGTATCTAGTATTTCTGTTTGCGCATCACGCCACCAAACATATGAATGCTGAAAAAATTATTGTCTCAAGAATCCTGCAAAATACAACTTCAAACGAACTGCTCTAAAATTTGGTGTATTAGATGGAAATTAAAATTTATGGCTGATGTAATATACTGTAGATTAGCACGGAGAATATAGTTAGATTATGTTTCTTTTGAAAGCAGGTCTGATGATAAATATGTTTGACGAAAAGCCGCTCTCGCGCTGAAACCGGTTCTCTGCAACGGCTAAAGTTCCATTAAAGTCGCTTTCCTGTTTTTTTGTTGTTGTTGTTGTTGTTGTTGCAGCCCTTTGATTAAAACTTTTGAGGGGAGTATAACAGAAATTGCATCACACCTAGAACTGCTTTGTGATGAGGAAACAATTGAAGTGTGTTCCCGGGGCGGTAGTCACTTTGATGACGACATACCATTTTAACAAAATATAGCACTAAGGTGGTATCTTTGTAAACTGCTGGAACGATAAAGTTTTTGCGTATGTGCACAAATAGTCTCGTAAGTATTTTGGTTTCAACGAAAAGCGTAAAAATGTTTCTCGCTGTAATGGCGTTCATTTTGCAAACGTACATCTTTTAAAGTTGTAATTTTCGTAAATTGAAAAATTTAAATTTGAAAATGGTATAAAAAAAAAAGCAAAAACACTTTAATGCGTTGACGTTGTTGCTAATTAAACTAAACACAACCAAACGATCCTTACTTTTCAGAAATAAAATCAAAAATTCACACAACATCGAGAATAATGATCAAATGTTAAAAAATGTAACGCCCACGGCATAGCCATATTGCAATAATAATTTGATTGTGTCAATTCATGAAAGGCAAGTATGAGATACAATGATTATCATAGTAATATTGTGGGGGGATTCAAAAGCGATAACAAAGCTAAAGCGTCTCGTGGGACATACAAAATACATGCATACAAATGTGTATGTCTGGTAAAAGCAAAAACATCATGTTTAGACGTTATGAAAGGCTAAACATTCTCCATCCTGACCAGGTGTGAGAATTTGACGGGAAAGGACTGGAAAGATATTAGTGTTTCGTATGTTTTTCTGTACGTGTGAGCAATCGTGCAGCTTGAAAGAAGCATATATTATATGGTATTGCTTTTGAAAATAGGTCAGAACTGAACTTGAGGACTATATATATATATATATATATATATATATATATATATATATATATATATATATCTGTCCTTGTAGACACCTCTATAATTCTATAATCCAGACACGTGTATAATGTGGACAGTTATATCCAGGACCGTAATGTCCTTTTTCTTGTTAAAAAAACCCACCTATCTGTTGTGGGCACCTTCCAACGTGGACACTTTTTGCCTGTCTCAGAGGTGTCCATAATCGACAGGTTTCGCTGTAAATATGTTATTCATACACGAAGTACATAAGTTAAAAAAAATAAAACAAACATACAGAAGACAGTAACGTATCGAGACATGATATGCACAAAATGTGCAAATGACTCGTAACATCTACGATATGTATTCAAACGAGAGCAGTGATAACAATCTTAGGTGGCTTTATATGCTACACATTGTATCTACTGCATCTGAAAGTTCTTTGCGTAATAAAATGTTACGGAATTTTCAGTCTCTGGCCTTGCATAATTCACGAATGAGGACTGTGGTCAGACTTTCAACTTCGGGAAAATGCAGACTGTTGGATGCATACAATTGGGTGATGTAATTGGTAAGGCTGCGGTTATAAAAGATATATTTGTTGATATTGTACTTTGTAAAAAATTATATTAATAGAGTTACATGTGGAGGAACGACTACCATCAAGAGCAATGACACCAAATGTGTAAAGATGTGGATTTGTGATTTTAAGTATTTCATGAATAAATTTAATAAAGATCTTACGAATTTGAACCTCTATAATGGCTCTAATGTCGGAATAGTGTCAATGACAGTGCTTAGGGTTACAAACATCTTTTATCGAAATGTACAAGCCGGGTCATGCGGTCTCGTTATTAAGTGGTCGTTACTTGGAAATAAGATTTCGCATATTGGTGACACCACAGGTACCCTCCATCTCGCACTCACCTGATCCAAGCGATGCAACTTGGAGGATCGAGGAATAAATCCAGCTTTAAGCATTAGTTGACTGACACGGGGAGGACATGCCAGCGTATAACTCATACATTTGCATGTCGCTCTGGTTACGTGCTGTAGTTTGCCATCCTTGGAGGTGAATAAAAGTGAACAAAAAGGACAATGGTGTGAACCGCAATGATACCACTATGGACACGATGGTGGCAGTAATGATGAACAGACGACGACAGTGATAATCAGAATAATCAAAATGAACACAGTTATAATCAAATACAGCAAAACCTGTCCTTCTGAATACCTCCGTTTTGTGGACACCTCCCTAGTGTGGACAGTTTTTCCATTAACCAAGGTCATTATCACAATGATGACACCTGGCTAAGGTGGACAACCGTGCATATTGGAAAATTTCCCTGATGTAAAATATTTAAAAAATCTCCCAAACCCCATAAAAAGACAAAAATACCCCCCCCCCCACTAACTTAAGTAGACTTAGAACAGGACACAGTATGTCAGTGTGTTGTTTTGAGCTACGGGTGGCTTCCAGTACGTGCCGAGCCATGCCAAATGCAGTGGGAGGGTGCACGCATACAGGCTTAACATTTCATCAGTCGAGGTCTTGTGTCATCATTATGCTCGTCCACCAAGCGGTCAGCTGTAAAACCTAAAAACCAAACATATCAGAAATGGGTTGACACTTAAAGGCAAAATGTGTCTGTTGAGCGACTACAAGTGTGTGCAAGTTTATTCTCTTTGCTTCTAGTGTACAAGGGGGTTTCACAACTATAAGCCTGTCTCATATGGATCAATGTCTATCGTGGTTACTTTTTCCAGACCCAAAGGTGTCCATGACACTCGTTTTATCGTAATATACAGCAAAACAGACCTTCGTTTTGCAGTTTGTCATCCTTGTGTATTTCTATGTAATAGATATGATACAAAGTCAATAATGTTGCAGTGTGAAAGCCTTATGAATCATTCAATTGTTATACTGAGTGTGAAAAGTGCCATTAAAACAGCCCGGTTCAATATGCCACCTCATTGTGTATACGAGCTATATCTTTTATGCTTCCTTTTTAATATACTGTTATTCTGAACTGAGTTACAAGCAGGTAGCCTGTTGAAACACATTCCATATCACGTGCAATTGACAACTTGTGTTAGGGATAAGCGTTAATGCACAGGGACCCCCTTTGATAATATTGACATGATGAAATTTACTCTACTTTTGGTTAGTAATGCATCTAATATATATATATATATATATATATATATATATATATATATATATATATATATATATATATATATTGTTATTTCTTGCATTCACTAAACAGTATGGTTTTACAACCTGAAATTGTATTAAAAAAACTCTAATTGTTAACTTGCACCGCTAAGCGTTATAAAAAAGCTTCAACTTTTAACAGATCGAGTCTGAGCCGGTGCCTTCATGTGTAACACAGAAACCGAAATTCTCTGTTTTTTTGACTCCCTGTCTTCATGTGTAAAATTGAAACCGAAACTCTCTGTTTTTGGCCCTGTGCCTACATGTGCTAAAATATGAACCGAAACTCTGTTTTTGGCCTTGTGCTTACAGATGCTAAAATTTGCGAACTCTAAGTCTTAAATTTGTTTTTACACATGAGCAAATGCTACGATATTTTCTTCAAAGGGCTAGATCCACGCAATTTAAAAAAACTAGATTGAAGAAAAAAATATTTATCTATAGATAGTAAAATATTTAGGGTAGCGCCAGATGACGCAGATTTACTGATTCATATGAATGATATGTCCAGATGATATCTCTTTCAAGTGTGGTTACTCATTCACAGGAGCCAGACCAATGCCATGGAGAATATATTCGCGCCGATTAAAAACCAAAACAACAATGAAAGTAGCGAGACCAGCAACCGTCTGAGGACTGGCCCGAATGTGGAAGAAGTCGGTCAACTGGTTTTAACTTATTACACCCTGATGAAGCTTTTCCCCGCTAATATCTAAATGTCATCTGCTTATTTCATTTTACTAATTTAGCTAATTATTTTTCAAAATTTTGGATGAAACATGCATGGGAGATCATTCCAAAATATATGCCCATGGTCAACAGCTTTCCTTGGTGCGCTATGAGCGCAATGCACCCAGTGCGCGGCAAGGAAAGCTGTTGACTCTGTCTTCTGTCAGGGTGGAAAGAGTTAACAGCTGCCTCAATGCCCGAGCGGTTGAAAGTCTGCATGATAATAACAGGAAAATCAGAGTAAACACAAATTACCATGTCAGGTTGATAGTGCGGACAAAAAGAAAAAAAAAAACTGTTCTCCGAACCGAGGTGCGACCAAAATTATGAGTGTCTTAACAATATCTGTGCGTCTCTGAATCAGCTTTCAGTGGCTTCCGACAGCACAGGATCAAGAAGTTACATTGAACTAGCCCCCCCCCCCCCCCCCCACTGGAGGAATCGGCTACTGAGCTGAAAGATCCTAATCTCATTAACCTGGGAGTTTGCTTGCGCATGGTCCGATTAGAGCCTCGTCGGGGACCACAGTCAGTAATAACAGATACTCAAATCTTCCCCATGATCAGGGCGAATCGTCGGACCCCAATGGCAGTAGTAACTCCGATGAGGAAGGTTTCATCTCGAACCCAGACACGAAAAAGTCGAAATGGTCAAAAGCACAAAGCAAACGGGTAGTGAAGCGCAAATCTGATACGTGCAGAGCAATTACGTGCGTGAACCCCTCTGCTCCCTGATCAAGGCTTCAAGTAAAAGCGCAGATACAGGGGGAACAGTAGTTAGTAGCCCTTGTAAAGCCGCAAAATGTAGACTGAATCCAAATCAGAGTTGAAAACCCATAATATAAACTGAACGCAAAATATATTCGCCAAAAAACTTCTGCAAAACATTTGTTGGTGTTAATTTAATAATTTTATTTCTGAAACTGCCCCTTCACAACGGTGGCATCGTGAATAGGGTAGAACCCACTGTGCGTCAGACACATTTAAATACAATAGTAACATGTATCCTTCTAAAATTGATCACCAAAAAAACCAAAAAAAAAACAAAAAAAAAACAAAAAAAAAAACAAAGACCAAAAAAAAGCAAAAAAAAAACAAAAACAAACAAACAAACAAACAAAATACAAAACCCCCAAAACAACCCACAGACGGCGTACTTGTGCATATTCTGATTGTGACTGCCGTAAAAATGATAAAAGATGTAGAGTTGCGCCAAATGGAAACACCAGACTAGATAACATATAGGGTGAGTGGGTGAAGGCTGAAACTTGCCCCATTCAGTTAATTTTGCCTTTTATAACTATTGACGAGGAGATATACCTGAGTGCAATATTTCTTGAAAAATGTCCATCACCTCATGCATAGGAATCAAGAATTTAATTTGATCCTGCAACACGTATAGTCTCGGTTTTCAGTTCATGAAGTCGGCCTATTATTTCAATGTTGGCGCAATAATGTCGAAAGCCAGGACTTTTGTAAGCTTTTGTTTTGAACAAATTGGAAGTTTTGATCTTTGACCTGTATGGAGTGGAAATATAACGAGCACCAAATATCTATTTTTTATATTTAACAACTTTCTTTTTTAATGCTTTTATACAGGCTACTCACCCATGTTGACAGGGTTATTTATTCACTTTTAATGGTAACAACTTTAGAGACAATGTCTAATAAGGAGGATGAAAGTATAATTATTGTATAAAAATGATGTCCTAATCCATTCAGATCTCACTATACATGTACAGTTCATTTATTTCCGGGAGGCACTTGGACAACAAGTGTGAAATATCATTTGGTCCCTATTTGAACACTTTTGAAACATCTAGTGTTTACATTTTGCGTCAGTCTACATTTTGTGATACCAAAAAAAAAATGTTTGCATAGCTTTTTCGATGACTTACATTTTTAGTTGACGCAAAGTATAGAGGTTTGCAATTTGCGTTCAGTTTATATTATGGGTTTCAACTCTAATTTTGAGCCAGTATCTTCATTTTGCGTTAACGCAAAATGATGTAAATGCGTTTTGCGTTGTTATTTTTTTCGGCTATACAGCCTTCAAGACATACAGGGCTCAGATGCAGAATCGCTCATATACATAGACGGTTTTAACCCTAAAATTACTCTTGTTGACATCATTGAGCATATGACCACATTTCAGGTCATTCCTCTCAATGTAACTGAACTCTCGAATGCAAACGCACGGAAAAAATCCGTCAAGATCCGCCTTTGCGGTAAAGACGAAAACAAAATTCTAATTAAAAAGTGGCTCACTGACCAAAACATTAAGGTGCGATTCTTCCATGCCAGTACCCTCCTCCCCCCCCCCCCCCCACCAGTGGGACCGCAATGACGGCTGGCGCGCAGCCCCAGACAGCAAGCTGACCTGGCATTGCCCCCGCATAGTGCCCCAGTGACTCGGCGTGATGCTGCTCAGGTGTCTGTTAACCCTTTGGATGCATGGCTTGACTATCGCGGGCGCTTCGACACTTACCTTGATATCTCAAACTGCAGAGACCGAGATGTTGACAGACTCTGGCGTAATCCTTACCTCATACCCTTAGGGCAGCCAATCAGCTAATCACCATACGTCTCCGACTGAGCATACAGCATGTCCTATGGACAATGAACGCCCAAAACATACATTTAAGGTTATCAGTTGTAACTAAAGGTTTTCAGTAATCTGCTGATCTTATTTCAGAACTTTTATCTGATTGCTATAGATATGTCTGACGAAGACTTGGATGCGTCCTCATGAGTCAAAGTTAATACCACACTGCCTTGATTCAGTTCCACCCTGATAGAGGACCGAGTCAACAGCTTACCTTGGCAGGCTCTGGGCTCATCGCCAGGGAAAGCTGTTACATATTATATATATGGCATATAATTTGGAATGATCTTCCATGCAAGGTTAATCCAAAATATTGAAAAATAATCCATAAATTACTAAAATACAATTATCAGACGACATTCAGATACTAGCGGGAAAAGGCGTCATTTGGGTGGAATGAGTTAATAGCTCAGTATATTATAGAGCTTTTTGCAAGTCGTGGATTTGTTGACATTGACCCTGAGTAACAAGGTAGAACATTCGGCGGCCTTTCCATCATCTGTAGAGACCATAGTGAGTTTTTTTCATGAAATCGCAATACTCAATGACAGATTGATAGCAGTTGCCATAAGTCATAAGAAATGCCACATGCTGCAAATAATTGACAATGGTTATATGCCTTTTTCCAGCTCAAGCGACCATGGTCAAACAGAAAAATCTTCAAACTTCAACTAAATTGGTTACAAAAATTATATTCATTGAAAACTCCGTTGATTCCCGTCTCCTTCATTTCAATTTAAAATTCTATGCTCAAACAGAATTACTAGTATCTGAATGAATTTCATTGTGTTGTTTATTATGATACATCAGTGAAGACACAGCTGGCCCACAAAGTTGCTTTAGATATTTTGAGAAAGAAATGATTCTTTGTGGTCCCTTATGGTAGCTTTTATTCACGTATTTTTCCATTTTAAGTTTTTGACTGAATTCAATGAACCAAATAAATTTTTATGTGAAGTAAGCCATGATAGTTTAGATTGGAGCCTTATACTTTATCCATAGGTTTGATATTTGGTCCAAATAGCAGTCTCCATGACTTGTATTAGTCTTACCATTAGATAAGTATAGCTTAAATTCGTACAGGGTGACTTCGTAAAATTTACGTTACCTCCCTTCGATTCTCAGTGTGAGATTTGTCAAATACAGCTTTTCCCGGGTGGTGATAGTTTGGCTTTAAAAGTGCGGCGACTTTATTTGGTTTTATTCTAAGTATGCCTGAACACCAGTTGAAGTGAAGGAATACGAAAAGTGCCTTGATTCATCAGAACAGGATATTCACGATTTAAAAACAAGAAAATAAAATCTGCAAAGGGGTCTATTTATTGAATATAAAAATTTTAGTTGAGAGAGCTTTTTACACAATTTTGGCAATTCTGAATTGTTAGGGAACTATTTATGTATGATAACCGCCGACGAGGGATGGTCCTTCAATCTTTCAGTGCCATATTTTGGACTGAACCAACAGTTTTTCCTGAAGAGCCTTAGGCACATTGCACCCAAAGCTCCCCGAGAAAAGCTGTTGACCTGGATTATCATATTCCATGTAACTACAGTCAAGCTGGTACTTACATGGGAGGTCTTTCTACAAGGAACACGAATCTAGCATCCTTTTTGTAATTCAGAGCAGTTGGTTTTAAGTAGTTCGACTTACGTCGCAGTTGGCACTGAATAAACCGTATAAATTATACATCTCCTTGAGGGTAAAAAGCAATCACATTCTGTTCCGATGGAGTACATTGTTGCTGATTTAGATAATTGTTTTGTTAATATTGATCAAAAGATATTAGCTGGACACTTTTCAAACCAAAATGTGCCAACACGTCAAGGTAAGTTCCCAAAGGTGTTCACGGATTCAATTTTCTCGAGGTACAGGCAAACTCTGCCATGAGGTATCCGAAAAGCTTTCCTCCGACTTGTCTTTCGGCTGTAATTTTTTCTTTTTCTTTTCTTTTATTATTATTATCATCATCATCATCATCATCATCATCATCATCATCATCATCATCATCATCATCATCATCATCATCATTATTATTATTATTATTATTATTTATTTATTTTTTTTGGGGGGGGTGGTGGTGGTGGTGGACACTGAGCTATTAAATTAATATCCCAGAATATTATAGAGTCGCCCAGTCATATATTAAACTTGACTTTCTGTTCATTCGTGTGTCTGATCGGAAAATGGCGTGCGTATCTGCTGTGTACAGGGCTGCTGCACAATGACGTGACTCTCCAATTACAGACCGCTATCAATTTGTTTGTCATATTGCTATTTTTTTTACTTTAATAACATCAGAGGCCTCGATTTGATTAAGAAGCTTGATTGGCAGTCTTTAGAATCACATCTCCATGTCATCACAGTCTTATACTATTAGTTACTACTTGTCTGTTCACGGGATGCAGGTCTCCACTTGAACAGATTTATATCCCGTGAAGCCAACGGCTGAATGGGATACACATCTTTTCACGTGGATATTTTCTAGTATCCCCTGAACAAAAAGGTAGCGAAGATTTTATCCTGTAATAGCACCATAAATGTGAAATAAAATCTACTGAAAAACAAAACAATTTATTAAAAAACATCAACCATTTAACAAAATGTAGGATACTGGATTTGGCAACGAGGTCTCTTTTTCATCTGAAGTAGGCCTATTTTTTACTGATATCAGTCGTTTGATTCATGAGCCTGATGACAAAACAGGTTTACAGAATTTGTAGACTTGTTTGGTGATCAAGTCCAAAACGAGGCTAAATTATGTATAACCCTGATGGTGCTAATTAATATTCATGAGCCTAATCGCAAAACATGTATACAGAATTTGTATACCTGTTTGGTGATCAGGAAGGATACCAAAGGGGGAATACGGGGAATTTTTGCGCATTTTTGAAGCAATTAGCAAACATGAATGTTATCTATTACAGGGTAAATTTATATGTACAGGACAACACATAACGCAGTATTCCACCAGGCCTTTATTTGTACGACTGCGTAATACTTTTAGCTGATGCAGCTAATCGTAATACCAGATATACTTGTGCTCCTGACGTTGTTCCGCTGATAAAGGAAGCTATCTTCCGTAAATCATCAGACTATTACTGTACTATTATGCTATTAACTGAAAAAATGATCATAGTGGAACGCGATGATTAGATGAAGTGTTCATGTGTATAGAGAGAAGTGATAGGTTTTATTCTTAATTGTGTAACCTCTATAAGTATATATCTTAATATTGCACATCTCATTTTACCATCTATGTATAAAATGCTGATTGTACACTGTGCTTTCTTGACTGCGTCCCAAGGAAAAACAGCAGTATATTGACTGGGAGTCCCAAAATGAAGACATACAATTAGTATGCCGCTCCCGATATTTTTTTAAATTGTGATGCAATTTGGTGCAGGTACATTCTGATTCATTTTAGAGCGACTGCATCTGTAAGTAAAGTCTTGTTAAGGTTTTGCCGAGGAAAGGTTTAAAATAGATCAGGTTTGTCCTTGAAAACATACTGTTCGTTCTACCTTATCCTATACCACGGACTTGACCGTTTCTTTAAAAGATAGTTATAAATATATATAACCCGAAGTTAGTCTTGTCAGTGCTAATTTATCAACTTTGAAGGCTGACAAAATGATATTTTTCAATATTTGATAAAAATTTATTTATTTTATTTGTGTTGTTGGTCTTTGCCCCGACGTCTAAATTATATTAGAGGTTTATCTACGTATACATAATAAAAAAAATGTCAGTCAAAAGAAATGTCCTAATGCTTCAACGTAGAAGCCACTCATGGTATAACACCACTGATGGTCATGCTATGACATCACTCATGCTATGACATCACTCATGCTATAACATCACTCATGCTATATCACCATCCTGGGTCCTCTGCGTACATTATTTGCAGTTGCCGAGATGGCTCAAAGGTCAGAGTATTTGGACAGTTGGTTGGGCCATGGTTGTAAAGCTCTAAGGTTCCACTCTCACAGCAGACTGACGAAAGTGTATTTTTCAAAACTTGAATTTCACCTTTACCGTTCTTTGGTAGCCTTATATTGGTTTGAACTCTATGCTGCATTTGATTTTTCGACGACATTCTTCTACAGTTTCGACAGAATCCGGTAGGTGATTGGAAAATTTGGTTCCCATCCAGCATATCTATGCTGGATCAAGTCTGTGTATCTTTTGTAAACAGTAGCTACTAGTTTGTAAGGAAATTTAAATGGGTTCAAAAGCTTTGTATATAAATGCAGTGTAGGTCTGTCGGTCTGATGGTATTACACGAATTTCGATACTACCCTGTCAGTTACCTGTTTGGGTAACCAGCTTTGTGATGTGCTGTCTGTTTTATGGATATTTTTCCAATGCAAATACAGGTTTAATAGTTTTGATTTACACATACGGACGAGAGTATCTGAGTATCAGTTTATGATAAACTTTTTCCGAGGCCATATTTTTGCGGCAAAAGGTACGTTTCATCCAGTAAAATTAAATGCAATAAATTATTGCAAACCATTTCTACCAAAGGCGTATAAATTTCACTTTAAATCTGAAAATAAATAATATTCTAATTTCAAAAGTGGAAGAATTCAACTTTTTAGGCTTAACAGTTCAGGAAATCTTAAATTGGAATGCTCATATAAATAAAGTAGCAAATAAACTATCTAAAGTTATTGGTATGTTTAAGAGACGACATAAGCACATTCCGGCTAGTGCATTGTTACTAATTTACAACTTTCTCTTCAATTCATATCTCAATTATTCTATCCTTGCCTATGGTTTTTCATGCGAACGGATCTTCCTTTCACAGAAAAAAGCTGCACGCCTCATGTGTTCAGAAAGATTTAATGCCCACACAGATCCACTTTTTAAAAAATTAAACATTTTAAAAGTGACTGAGGTTTTTCAGTTGAGATCAATTAAGTTTTATTATAGATATGTTAAAAGTGAATTACCAAAACACTTTAGCAATTTACATACAACTCCTGTGCAGATTCATTCTCACTTTACCAGAAATAGAGAAAATATTCCTCCTCCTAGGCCCACCAATATAACCTCTGAAAAATGTATAAGATACTATATCCCATCCCTTATCAAAACCCTTTCATCTTGTATTTCTGAAAAGTTTGAGACACACTCATACTCTGGTTTATCCAGCTATGCAAAAATACTTCATTAACAGGTGTCAAGATATATGCACTATGCCAAACTGTTATGTATGTAATAATTGATTCCAGTTTTGTCTAATAATAATTTTTATGTGTACATGTTTTAGTCATCCTGAGTGTCTTTATGGATTTCAGGGTAGTTTTGTGAATCAGTTTGTTTATTTAGTTACCTCCTTTTTTGGTGGCCCCAGTGATAGGGGACTCAGGTCCTTAATGGGGGTCATCCAGACACTCATCAATTTTTGTATTCTGACGCGTCTAACTGTCATGTACTTTTGAGGGGCAATATTACATACTGTTTGTATCCATGACAATTATATTTTGTCAAATAAACGTTTTCTGACTCTGACTCTGACTCTGCAACTGATTATTTTAAAATCACTGGGACTGAATATAATGCCCCAGTTTGTTTTTACTTCAGTTATACACTGACAGGTGGTTTAACTAAGATAAGCTTTTAAGCTAGAAAGGGTACATACTGGTTCAGAGGTAAGTCAATTTTTTCTTATCTGAACTTGTACTATACAAATTTAATAATCATATTTGTTTTGAGAGGTATTCTTCATCCATAATGAAGCTCTGCATTTATAAACAAAAACTTCACTTACTTAGCTAATTCATAATTTGCCACGTTCGCATTTATTCATTATTTTGTGGTTTCCTTTGCTGAATATTTAGCTTAGACAAGGAGCCGCCACTCAGAGAGGGATGTATGGGCTCCGAAACATGTTCTGGGTACTTACTCGCTGAAGACCCTTTAATTTAATTTAGACTAATACAGCCTATGTCAAAATTCTACAGAAGAACGTGCGCAATATGGACAATTGTACTTCCATATGTACTGTGAATACATTTATTTTTACGGGCATTAATTTTCACGGTTTTTGCATTTTGGACCTTTCATTGAAGCTTTAAATTCACTATTTTTGTTATAATCCCCATCAATGCCATGTTAAAAACATACTGCACTGGGTTTTTATTTTCACGGTTTTGAAGCATCAGCGAAATAAACGAAAATATGAACACAGCAAAATTAAATGAATTCACTGTATATACGTTAGAGAGTGACAGGTTACCTTATGGAGAGTAACAAGTTCGGACTGCGGAATAGGGTAAAGACTACAGACTGTGAAGTGGTTCTGGACAAAAAGACACAAATACATTGTCTTGTATAATTTATTCCTCTTAATTCCTACGACATCAGATACTAAAATCCGTCATCACAAAGAAAATGCCGAAAATATATTTTATTTTCGGAACGAGCGAAACCCGAACTTGCAACCTTTGGCACCAGTCGCCTGGCTGAAATGGGAAGCGCACATATCCACTCGACCAGATCTCATACGTTAATTTCTTAAACTGACAGCTCCAACTTCTGACGAGTACGGTCAATTCGAAATGTGCAGTCTGGCATAAAATACCTTATGGTCTTGTGATATTGCGGAATTGGACATCCATATACATTTTCCACATATCCCATTTAGATGTTATATGTTACAGGCCTATCAAATTCATAGCTTAAATTGTGTTTGATTATAAAGGTATTCGGACAATCCACTACAAAGGCCCTATGAACACGGGCATTGAGTCACGGATGTCGACATGAAGTCTGACCCTACCCCACCCAGCGCAATAACACAGTTCCAGCTCACACTGTCTTAGTGTTATCATCTAAATTCACAAATGTTTCCAAGCGACCTTGACGATAAGGTCACGACCTTGCGATTTTAATGTATGGTTTAGGCAGACCTGTTATCGTACTGGATTTCACAGATACAGCAAAACAGTTTTTGCGTTGTCAGATTGACGTACAATATGCATATCTCATAAAGCTGCTTTGATAACCCCACAACAATATGGCGAAAATTATTATTTGGGCCATGCAACTACAGCAACAAAAGTTGCATTCAGATAATATAAGCTCCCTCCCCCCTCAAACCTGAAGATTTGGAAATAAAAGAATAATCAACATGAGATCAACTTGCATTAAATTGCCCTGTTCTTATTAAGCAAGTTATAAATGTTCTTCTGTTGAAAATGATATATTGACGTCGCATTAGCCAATTACAAAGCAAAACCTTCTGGCAGTTTTCCTGCAGATCCTTTCATATTCAGACAGTCCATTCTATTGACATGATTGTTGCTTATTAATTTATCTTCCACTTCATTGTTGTTTGGCATTACCAACAACCACCTTCACAGCCTGCCATCTTGTGGTGTTTTTCGGCCACTCACAGTGGAATAGACATACTAAATAGCGTGGGACCCCTAAGTGTCAAGTTTGAACATTTGGGCGACCTTACTTTTAGAAGGACCGTAATTTCTGTCAGTAAGAAGTAAAATCTAATAATGCCTTTTGTAGTTTCCAAGGGATTTGCTAAAAATTAGCTGCCTATCACGGCTTGATTTTACCCAGCCTGTCTAGCGCAAATCTATAATTCACTTTGTGGATACCAGCATGTCATCTCTGCGGATTGCTTTGTATATTTTAAATGAACAAAGGTATTTATCTCAATCTTTTAAGTTAGTATTTTTAAGGTGGAGAGGTGTACGAGGTTCAAAATCTACGTACACAGGAATATTTTGCAACACAAAATTACATATTTAAATATGTTAAATCCTTTTTGAGCGATAATGCAGAACCTCCCAACCATAGAATGGTGACAGAGTACTGCATGTTCGACGTAAATGCTGTCAGCAGTTCTGTATATGGGGTTGAAAAGCTGCCGTGCGTAAACATTGATCAATATTGTAATATAGTAAACCGCTAGGTTAACAGTGTTATATATATACAAACCAAAAAGCCATGTATTTATGATACAGCAAACTCTTATCAAATAACTGTCCTTTAAAGCAATGCAGTGGCCTGGTTTTTAAAACATTCTGTTAACAGAAGTTTATGCCAATTGGAAACTGTATGAATACCCTACCGCTACTGGTCAAATTATTGTCTGATAATTCAGAGCAAAATAGTGTTTTGAGAACAAAATGAATGTCGTATGTCTACAAATTCAAATTTACTCACCATACATTCGCTTATTACAGATCAAAGCAAAGCAAAACAATATTAAACCATAACGGCCACAGCCTCAGTTGGCGGGGTGCGCACAGATAAGAAAGTATCATATACATGTGTGATCATTGTAATGGGTAAAAGTGAATACAAATGATCAATTTTTGGACCTTTGTTTATTATAGGTTCTATGTGCTTACCATATAATTTTAATATCATAATAAAAGTCCATGTATTCTGGCGAATAAAGTTTACAAGATACGGGTCATGGTGCAGTAGTCCATGAGACAGTATCTCTATAGGTCATTTGTTTCCAGTTCACCAGTGTCATTTCGATTTTTTTTTTATAATTGACTAAACTTCTTTGATAAGTGAAAAGCTTCTGTTGCAGAATTCTGTACTATTAAACATTGAATGCTGCGACTATCGCTTTGTAGTGCACGCTGGTGCCACTTTTTCTTGTTATCTTTGGTAATATATTTGCTTTTAGACCACAACTTGTCATATAATGTAACAATTTTTGGTCAGCTAAATTTGCATTCTTTAGATTCACATTGAAATGCCACATAACCAGCATATGGCGCTCAGCTGGAAGATGCATCTTCCTGACAGGACTGAAACGTGCAATTTCTAAGTGGTTCTTTGGAATTTTTGGTGGTCAACGCACTGATGACATATAGATCTATTTCTTCAATATCACAAATGTGATTAATGTACTGGTTTTCTTTTTGATAATAATCTTGATTATCACGTCAGCTTTATGGCGTACAGCTTACCCATGAAATGTTATGGTGTACAGCTTAACCATGAAATGTGTCACTGATTAGTGACCCTGGTTACCTTGACATTGAGTCAAAGGTATTACACTTAAAGCCTGACGTAGACTCGTTAATGGTTATTCAGCTACGAAAGTTTTGTGATCCCAGCGCCCCCGGTCCCTCAGATAAAGCACACAAGAACTTAACTCGGACGGACGGATACATAGACGAATGAAGGGATGGACACATCGACACACCGACACAAGCTATCGTAATTCCCCTGGGTCTTTCAGGGCCAAGCGGTACCTAGCTGCAGTTATGTTTCAGACCCTCCCATTTCTGGAAAGTCTGATGTTGCAGGATATTATGTATATTGTGCATTCGATCGTTTTGGAGTGCACAGCAAACTTGCATGGACAACTTGTTTTCTATTTTCTTAGTTATAGAGTTTTGTCTGGATGTGAGTTCAGTCTGTGATAATTTTTCATCTGGTGGCATAGTTTTTCAGCCAATCGGAGTGGGCTGGGTGTATTGGCGTGGAGCCATGAATCGTGGGTCTAATTATAGGTTGCAACATTGAACATTAGGCAATCTTTACTTATATAGATTATTAATTTTATTAAGAAGCGAAGGCTGAAGATGATTTTTTTTCACATAAATATGGTGATGACTAATGTCACATCTGATTTTAGAGATTATTTCAAATATGACAAACGCTT
This sequence comes from Hermodice carunculata, assembly GCA_964020975.1. Classification (NCBI taxonomy): domain Eukaryota; kingdom Metazoa; phylum Annelida; class Polychaeta; order Eunicida; family Amphinomidae; genus Hermodice; species Hermodice carunculata. The sequence goes on from OZ026620.1 coordinate 13,346,822, forward strand.
ACTTCCTGATCTGACCTATAAAACGTGAATAAGTATACAAAATCATCTGCTTCTTTGTGGAGGAACGTGTTTCCTGTAGAGACTCCTATAGAAATATATATATGGTGATTTATTTCAGTCTTTTTCTGATACTTGGCGTCTGAAGTACAAAATGAACGTGAAAAGTCATATTTTGCAATTCAAAGACCACATTTGAATATGATAAGCTTCTCGAGCTGCAATGCGGTATCTTGCTGAGCAACGGAAACGATAGAATGCCGAGTTTTACCATAGATCACTACTGAAATCTTCACCTGTTTTTATGGGGGTTTTATTTACTTATCCATGATTTTCTGGTAGCGACGACAAAAATTAATCATAAATTGATTACCTACCAAGCTTAGTACTTTGCTCGGAAACACGCAAATATTCCAAGGTTTGCACTGCACACTACGACCAGTATAAAGCGTTGGACGACATAAGGATATTGACGGGAATGACTATGTGTCGAAGAAAGCATTTCTTTGTATCAACTCTGTTTTAACTGAAAAAACTGAAACTATTGAAAACACACATGTTCAAGATCATCTCTGGCTGGACAAAATATCCATAGAGCTACATTGATAAAGTTGGAAAAGTATGATCCGTGCTTATCCTATATCAGTAAAGCACCCGAGTGTTCATGTTACTGTAGCAAAACACCTGATGATGCATACTGATGAATGATGGCAGGGCAAAAATGTTCCCTCTATTCTTTTATGTGGAAAGTGTATAAATCAGTAGCAAAACAATGCATTGCTGTCATGCACAAACAATGCGTTGTATTCTGCCGACTGGCTTGGTATTTGCTGTAAACAACGACATGATGTAAATGTAGTAAAATACATATCATTTAGAGAGGGCGCCACAATACAGCCTTCTCTCTGTCTGACTCCAGGGTTTTACCTCATCGATCATTGCGGCACTTACTTTCTGTGCGGTGGCGGAGCTAAACACTCACATCGATAAAATTGTGTGTAAACCGAAATTGTATATGTTCAGCAAATACAGGCCTTTATGATTTATTACTGAAGGTTTATCCGTCACGTCCAGACAAGAAAATGTATTGTGAAAGGTCTTCAGAGATAAACAAACCACATACACTTGACAAACTATTGTGGGAAGTGAAAAAGCAAAACAAGTTGGTGACCTCACTTTTACGAAAGCGGTTAACATTATGTGGTTTCAAATGGTGTGTCCGATTCCTAAACATACCCATACCTCCAATATTCTACTTCAACGTACAATATCATTATGCAAGCATTATGTCACTTTATTCTATTGCAAGAAGCCAGGATTAATCAAAAAAGGGCATGAAGATGAAAGCAATTGCTCTATGAACTTGCTTTATAATTTATTATATTGACTATATAATTGTACCATTAGGATTCTGTGTATGTACCTTATGATTTTGTGTATACATGTTCTTATGAATTTGTCTATATTTATGTATGTACCCATTTTCCTCATTACTTGGGGTATAAAAATTATTATTATTATTATTATTATTATTATTATTATTATTATTATTATTATTATTATTATCATTATCATTATTATTATTATTATTATTGTGTCCTGCGAATGTGGAAATGATGTCTTAGAGAGGATATCCGCTCATTATTCACCAAAGTAACTATCAAGGCACGACTATAATATTTTGTAATCTTTTCCATAACAAATGCAATGTTCGCAGTTTGAGGGGTTCAAAAATGTAGACTGCATTTTTTGATAAGTCAAGTTGTCAATGTATGTTACATTTTTGTTGGCGTGATCGAGATCCTGGTATGAAGAACTGTGAAACACGTGAAACATGCAAGTAGTGAGACTGAAATCAGAGACTCCAACCAAGAGCAGTTGCTAAGAGAGCAAATCCCTCTCAGGGCCCTTTTGCAAGAGGAAGACATCGAGCCGCGACAAGGTCTGGGAGGGACAGGCTGCTGGCCCAGAGTAAGAAAAGTGGAAACGTTGAGGTCTGAATAGACCATTCTGGAGACCGTTTGGGGGCCTATGTACACAAACATCTGAGAAATATGATCAAGGACTTCGGCGGAATTTGATGGTTACGCGGTGAGAGCTTTAAGCGTGAGCCAGGGGAGCCGGAAGAATTTTCAAAACTGCACTTAGATGGGAGATCTCCCACCCAAAGGCGAGAGAAGTGGACTCTCTGTTGAATACACGAGACACTGATACTGTATGTTGAATTTTAGCACAAATAATAAAAATATCATTTTGTGCTTTTGAGTAGCCCAACACCTTCCGGATGGATGTATACAACATTAAAGATGACGAGGCATATTTTACCACAACTGTGTCTGGCCCGTTATGCACCACAATGGGCCGGCAATGCAGTTTGACAGGTATTATGATCTTGCACTCATTTTTGCTCATATATGTATTCACCAATTAACCAAAATTCGATGAATAAGCATCGAGAACGAAAAAAAATAAGACAAATGTAAACAGAAACTGATCGTCGGTATTGGCTGATTTGTCCGAGAAAGTGTCAATATCAGACATCATATTAAGAATTGTGTGACGCCACATCGAGAAAGTGTTGAACACATACTTTAGCTCGTCAGCCATGACACCAGCGAATTGCTTGATCTTCCTGATTATGAAAGTCTTTGTTGTGATTGTTTTTCCGTATAATTACAACATAGCCTTCATTGAAACATATGTCCCACGGCGTGACGTTTGGAGATTGGAGGAAATGGGGCCCGCAGTCTCTATTGCCATTGAGGATGCCAAAAAGGCAGGGATTCTCACCAATATAAGTGTGAGGTAAGTGAGACTTTAAACTGGTAAAATTATAGAATGCTTTTCTTTATGGTTTAACTCGAACATACAGCATGAGGGTAAAAACAGTGTTTCGACAATATTCTACGTTTCGTACGATGCAGTGAAAAAAAAATGCATTCTTGTAGCACATGACAAGGATGATTATATTACGTATGCCATTATACAATACAATGTGCTCAGTGTGGTATGAACTGAAAAATAACTAACGTGTTCTTATATTGCCCAGTCTGGCTGTGTTTGACGATGACATTTGTGTTGCAACCATAACCATATAATGTAACAGCAATAAAAAGGTATCCAGGTATTCCTGACGAAGAAATTCGCAAAAAAAAAAAACATTCAGGAGTTTTAGTCTTCTGCTTGAAATTGGGAACTATGAAAATCGTATGCTAATTACGCACCTGTTTTTTTCGTTACTGATTGGTGGAAAAAGTCGAGATAAAATAAACATATCGGACCTCAAAACGATTCACAATGGAATTGCTGTCTTAATAACGGTGGTTAAATTGTACCTGTGTCTTAATATGGGAAGCATATCTCCCAAATTATTGCCTTGCTCACCTGGATATCGTAGTTTTTACACTTAAAGTCCATATTTCCATTGAGGGAACGCTATGCAGAGACGTCTTGCAACGCAAGTAGCCTTTGAAAATTCACCTTGCAGACTGCGTTATATTGAATGTTGGCAGGTGACACAAATATTGTCTTTGCAATGTGAATGGCCAATGATCTTGACCTTTTGCTATAACGCGTATGGTTTCAACGTGTCCATCTCTCCCCCCCCCCCCAGGTGATATTTTCGTATGTAAATGAATACTGTTTGGGGGGTTGCAAATGCAGCTCTGATATTTTAATTTTGATTTTCAGGCTAAACCCACGAAAACTTCCGGTGCCAATCTAGAGCAATATCTTGTGACATGTTGGCAACCCTTCGCTTGTAACTGCATGGGCCTTTTGCCAAATTTATATTGATTAAAGTGTTGGAAATGGTGTATATAATGATACTTCACCTTTTAATAAAACCGATATGATATTGACTGATATGGCTTGCTAGTTTTGTTAAATGAAAATTTCAGCTTGTTTCTAAAATGCGGCCTACCTGTCTGAATTGTATCCTTTATGATCTGAGCTCAGCTTTCCAACTTCTATATCCGTATAAGTGCATTTGTTTTGTGATTTTCAAGCTAAGCGACCCGATGGCCCGCCATTAATTTATGTGGTTTTTTGAGGTGGCTAATTTAAGGTCCACGTTCTAGGAATTTCACTCCCATACGTATAATAAAATGGTAAACAATTTTTGGGCAAGGTATACACCAAAAGGGTTTTTGTGTTACTTGTATCCCTTAATAGAGGGGGAAGTTTTAATGCAAACTTTTTCACGGTATATATTTTGGGAAATTTTCAAATCAAGGATTTTCAAATCTTGCCCAGCTTGGAAGTGTGGCGATGTCAGTTTTGGCCACAGACTGCAGTAATTGATTGGCATGTGCTTGTATATCTTTCGATTGGTGTATGTGTGAATTTACCATGGGTTTATTTCAACATCGTAAATTTCTAGTTTCGATTGCTACAAAACAATTAGCTATACTGCCCTTGGAAGGACAAACAAGGTTACACCTCCTTGGTGGGACTTTGCACAACTGAAGGTGAAATTCAAAGTCATGGTCTGGAATAGAGCAAAAGGTTTTCGAAATATTCACACAATGGATTAAATGTGGAAAAACAAACAAAGAAAAAGTGATATTAACGTACGGTATTTGCCAATCCCACATTTGAATAAAAATGCATCAGCTTACGTGGAGACTGAGAAAGGATACTAAGTATCCTTCCTCCTTCTCTAAGCACCATTCAAATATCGTGGTACATGTATACCCCGTTTGCTATCAAATAATCACGTTTCTTTTCCATATTCTTTCTATCAAATCTTAACCAATCAAATAAAGTTTCGCTGATATTGTACATTACAATCACACACACACACACACACACACACACACACACGCACACACACACACACACATACACACACACACACACACACACACACACACACACGGATACGTCTTCCACTGCATTGTTACCATACATGTTACACAACCTATTTCCACCAGCATCCATCTTTAACGTCCCATTTGTATGTTGTGAAAAAAATCAGTTGTGTATTTAGCTTCCAGTGAGCTCATTATAGGGGCAAATGATTTATGCTCTTCTGTTTCTCGCACCTTCTAAAATCTAGTCTATGTTCTAGGCTTGGGTTAACTTTGTCAGTACCACATTTGGGACTGAGTCAACAGCATCCCTGGGCGTTCCGTTAGGGTCTTGCTGCCAACACACAGAGGAAAGATGTTGACCTGGCCGATTATATTCCATGTAACTGCAGGCATATCGGTTCTTGAATGAAAGTTCTTTTTACAAAGAACATGAATCTGGCACCCTTACTATAATTCAGAGCAGTTAGCGCTAAGTTGGTCTACTTTGGTCACAGATGGTACTAAAAGAGTTCAGATGATAGTTAGATTATCCTTCCATTCTCTTTGCATTCAAACAAAAAATAAAATCATTCTTCTTTTCTAATCTGCCAATTATATACAGCACTTCAAGACGACGTTCCGTATCCGCACTCTAAATATGATTGTTGCCTTAACGTGCCATATATATATATATTTAGTAACCTGCAATCTTCCAACCACGTCAACAAATTCCCTAGTCGCAACACACTTTAAAGCATCGGCGCCACGGAGTGATCTAGCTCATATCTTAAAAAATAAATTACAACTCGCAAGTAAGGGCAAGCAAAATCAAGTTGCCAATAAATTAATTTCAGATGCTACAGAGGATCTTAGCGAAAGATGCAAAGTAGTAAGAGTAAAATTAAGATATTATCAAGGCCATGGAACAAAATTAGTGTTATATGAGACTGCCGGGTCTTGTCTCTTTGCAGGGGAATATTTTTTTTATTAGTCTTGTTTTTTTTTTAACACAAATCAGACTTCATTCTTAGTTTTTTTCGAACATAATTCTTACATTTCTTTATACTGTTTAAAGATGTATTCATTTCTTCTTTTCCATACAAACCGTTTTGTTATATATATATATATATATATATATATATATATATATATATATATATATATATATATATATATATATATATATATATATATATATATATATACATATATATACATATATATATACATATATATATATATATATATTACACACAGTATCACAAGAACCTTCTGTGCTATGCTATATGTTCTGCAATTTGCTGCATGACCAAAATAATTGTTCTTGATTCCACATTCCTCCTGGAACATAGGGCATTTTCCATTTCCTTTTTTTCATGGTGTGCAATCTTTTGTTGGTATTTATTCGTCCATATAAACTTTTCAATTAAATTCTACATTTTCGGAGGTATTTTACATTTGCCCAAATTACTATATATAATTTCCCAATCCAAATCACAGTCATTTTTATAATTCCAGTGCTTTTCACTTTTGATACTAACTTGATTTGCATTGAATTTGTTCTAAAACATCTTTGAATTTCATCATAGTTTTCCCTCCATGAAATTTGCATTTGAGTTAACATTTATTTTCATTGCTTGTGTTACCCTGTCCTTAATAATCTATTATCCAATTAGGTTTATCATTTAACCTCTGTAAGATCCGCATTTCTGTAATCTATCTTTTACTTTTCCATACAACACATACTCTTTGGAATCGACCATGTGACCAATTTGAGAACATTAACACTTTCTATCCATTCTTAACAAATCTATTTTCCATTATTCTTCCATTTCCATATTCCTCTAAGTCTTGTTTCTGTAAATATTGGTACAACTCTTGTAACAGCTCTTTGCAGAAATCTGGAATCTTTTGTTTTGACACGCCCCATTCAGTGCACATTAAAAAAACATTTTCATTGTACTCTTAGTCTTTGTTATGCATGCAGTATCTTGGTAATATTGTCCATTTCACATTTATCTCATTCATGATTCGCTTCAGGACGCACATATGCCTCGCTTGTGTAAGTGCTTTGACATTCACCATGCCTAATCCAACTTCTTCCTTTGGCTTGACACATACCTCTCGTTTTACTAAAGCTATCTTTTTGTTCCATAACCATTTCCATATCACATCATTTAAATGTTTAATTGTATCTGCTAGCACTGTTTGAGTCTCAAAAATATGTAATAATTGTGAAACCCCAATGGTCTTACTCAGATATCCTTTGCCTTGCAGAGTCAAATTTCTGTGTTTCCATTTCTCCAGCATTTTCTTCAGTTGATCAATTTTATATCCAAACTCATTATTCATATTTATATTATTTCCTTCCATGGTGCCTAGCGCCATTACTGCCTCATTTGTTTAACTCCCACGACTCGTGATCTCAATTGTATATTTGCACCCTCTTATTTCTAAAATTTTAGTTCTATTTTTGTAAATTTTTTGCCCCCAAAGCTTCATTATATATATTCAATATTCTGAAATATTCATTTAAAGAATCCACCATTGTCACAAAAATGGTGTGTCATCTGCAAATTGCAGCAATTTAATCTTAAAGCCCTTTAAGCTCTTCATTCTGCGTATACTCTGGTAAAATGATACCATGTATGTTATTACATTTTCTGATCTTTTGTGCCATAGGTTTTGCCTGCATGATGTAGAACAGCGCAGCCATAAGTCATCCTTGTCTTAGACCTCTAGACAATTTGAATATTTCTGAATTGAATCCATTGGTTAGAACTGCACTATTTGACACTTTATACAAATTTTTTTAATACAGTTTCGAAGGTTGGGTCCAAAATACATACTTATTGATACCGTATCTACATATTCCCATTTCACTATATCGAAGGCTTTAATGATGATGAAGAAACATAATCGCTGCTGATTTATTCTCATCACTACAATATTCGATAAAATCCAATAGTTTGGGTTATTACATCATCTATATTGCACCCCTTAACGTAACCCTTTTGGTCTCCATGTATTAATTTGAGTAGCACTAATTTTGAACGATTTGCTAAGCTTTTTGCAAGTGCTTTATAGTCAACTCACAGCAATGATATTGGTCTTCAATTCACTATACATTCTCTTTGACCTGCTGTGTACAACGAATTTATTATTCCTTTCATCTGTGAATCTGTAAGTGAATCCCTTTGGAAAATGTCAACAAAACCTCCACCAAATCATCACCACTTTATACAATAAAAAGATGTGCCTCACATTTTAAATTTTCTTCATCTGACAACTTTTTCATTGGTTTGTTTAGCTGATTAGCTTCACTAATGTCACACCACTCCCTTGTGAACAGTTTCTCATAGAACTTAACTTGTTCTGTCAAAATTGCATGTGTAGAAGTTTCATAATTCCCATCCTCTGTTTTTATCTTGTGCCACAATTTATTCTGACCATGATACTGTTCTAAATTATGGAAATATTTGGTATGTGTCTCCCCTTTGCTCAAACCATCTTGCTTTTGATCTTATCCTGGCTGCATCTGCTTTCTCAGAATTAATCTTGTATGACTCAGTTTCAATATTATATATTTTTGTTTGTACCCTATCCCTAACAGTTTCTGCATTTTTCAACCTATTTAACATGTTCTGTAAATTCTTAATATTCAATGCCTCTGTCTTTTGTAAAATTGTTCCACAATGTATCATTATATCTTTATTTTTTTTTCGTTATTTCCCACCATATTTTTGTTTGTTTGTAAATTCAGTTTTCGTATACTTCCGATGACTCCAAAATTTTGAGAAAACTCTCTTAAATAGTTCACCCTTTACAAATCTGTTATGCATTTGCCAATACCCATTTCCTGTTTCAACTTGATTGGTATTTAAGCTCATAGTGACTGCACCATGGTCACTTCGAACAGCAGGTGTAATGCACCAGTGTGATATAGCATAATCAATCTCCTTGCTTGTATACCATTTGTCTATTCTTGATTTGTATTTGTCTTTTTGTCCAAAACCACTTCGTAGTAGTCATTACCCTATTCCGTAGTCCGGACTCTTTACTCTCCATAAACTAACCTGTCCCTGTCTAACTTATATACATAGAAGTTCTATTGTCCATATTGCACACGTTCATCTGTAAAATTTTGACATAGGCTGTATTAGCCCAAATAAATTAAAGGGTCTTCAGCGGGTAACTACTCAACATGTTTCGAAGCTTTTACCCGTACATGTCTCTCTGAGTAGCGGCTCCTTGTCTAAGCTAAAGATTCAGCAAAGACAACCCACATAATAATGAATAAATATGAACGTGGCAATTGATGAATTAGCTAAATATGTGAAGTTTTGCTTATAAATGCAGAGCTTCATATCAAAGAAGAATACCTGTCAAACAAACCATAATTACCAAATTTTCATAGTACAGGCTCAGATAAGCACAATTGACTTACCCCTGAACCAATATGTACCTTTTCCGGCTGGACAGCTTATCCTAGTTAAAACATCCGCCAATGTTTAACTGAAGTGGAAACAAACTGGGGCATTTTATGAAATGTATATACTTTTTTGCGCCGGTTTCTTTCTCCATACAACTTACAAACCAAGAAGTGCAGTACATTCCCGCAACTCCTAACTTCCTTCATCTAGTTCAGTCAAACAAGTTATCCTATGTAATTTTTGGTTCAAGACACAGTTATAATCACCTCCTACTAATCTTGTAATATGTCTGTCATCTTCTAATTCACCAATGTGATGCACAATATCAACAAAAAGGTATTTTCTTTCTGTTCCAAATTTAGGGCATAGATACTTACAAGCCTCACCTTTAAATTGTCAAAGTCTATATCTATTACCATACATCTACCAATGTTACCTTTGTATTTCAACTTACAGATGAATTTATTTTGCTTTTTAAACAATACATTAAGTCCTCTGCTGTTACTACATCCCAGTAACTTTCTATATTCCATTGTCCGGACCATGCAGATATATATCTTTTCCTGTCACGAGTGTCTCCTGCAAGAAGACAACATTACTCTCCGTTTTTTTAATCCATATGTAAATTTCAGATTTTTTTCCCTATCTTGTAAACCCCTTACAGTGAGTGTTAAAACTTTCACAACATGGGTCATCAGTCTATAGGTCTGTTTTCATGTTTTTAGCCTCGTTTTGCCCGCTGATGGGGGCGTGTCACATGAGTCAGCTCTGCCTCCTTTACTGGTGGGTGCACGTCCCAAAACTGGTGTTGCCAAAGGGTCATTTTGCCCACCTTGGACAGCTTCCATGGCCTATCTGACGCTTTTCTCTAGTTTTGTCCTTCCTTTTTCTGCATAGTGAACCCCTTTAGGATTATTGGTTCTAAAGTCTGTTTGGATTGTGCTACCATTGTGTGTCAATATATCTTTGTTGCCTATGTAGCTCACATTTGGAGTTGCTTCATGCAATATTTTGAGCCTGTCATTCACCTTGTCTATTTTAATATTTGCTTGCAGACCTATCAGGGTGGGTGTTATGCCTGAAACAAGAATGTGAGCTTATGGCTGATCGTCTTGAACCATTTTAAGCAATTACTTGTGTTCGTTTAAGCACAGTTTTCTATTTTGTTTGTATACAACACCGGTAGTAACTACAAGACCGGCAATCGTTTTTACCATTTTTGTGTGTCCTTCCTGCATTTCACCCTACATTCCACCAATGTCTTCTATTCAAGCTCCTGATTGGGACTTAATCACCATTGATGGTGCTCCATCGAATCGCATACTTTTTGTCATGAAACCTCCGATCAGGATATTCAGTTCAGGGCATCCGGACCCTGTGTTTGTGATCCTTCGAATTCATCAGGGATCTCATTCTCATGGCTTGTCTGTCTCACATTTGTTTCTGCACAGTGTTTCGCTATATGACCACTCTGTTTACATGAAAACAGACAGGCCACGCTTTACACTCTACGGCTTTATGGCCCAACTTCAAGCATCTGAAACATTTGATCACAGTTGCCATCTTCTGTGGGCATCTGCATGATTTATGGTCAGTGGCTCCACAATATCCACAGGACTGATTCTCATAAAAAATCTCACCTGGAACCCTTCAGCCTTAGTGAACGTAGGTATGGACTTCTTTATCCCTGTGACCTTGACTAACCTTGTTTCCATTTTGATTTCTGTCTCACTCTTGTCTCTTTATGCACGTAAACTTTGATCTGTCACTTGAGCTGGTAGACCTGTAACTACGATGTCAAAGATAGTCTAATTTACATCCAGATGACTTATATGTCTGCCATTAAATATTACTCCTTGCAGCCCTGCTGTAAACGTGCCCTCCCCACTGCTGGAAGTTATGTGTACCTCCTTCTCTAGAATTTGTATTGTGTTCACAACTTGCTCATTTATAGCCACCCAGGTGCGGATCCAGGATTTGTCAAAGGGGGGGGGCTGAACTTAGCAAGTAAGGCTGTGGGTCAGGCGGCCGTCCAGGTCCCCGGCGGGTCCAGGGCGGAACCCTGGCGGGAGGTTGGGGGGGGGGGGGCGCCCCCCCCCCCCAAGCTCCAGGGTTTTAATGCATTTAAGGGGGGCATAAACTGCTTTTTTCTGTCAACAAAATACAGTGGCTCCTCTCTTATAAGGAACCTAAAATGCAGCCTAAAAGTGGCTTTATAAGAGGCGTGGACCCTTCTAGAGGGGGAATATATATGATGAAATATTACACTTTCTGCATAAGAATGGTGACGTTTCAGCAGGAGTGGCCTCTGGTGAGAGTGGCCTTATACAGGGGACCACTGCAAGAGATATGGTGTCTGGTTTATCTTCATTTGGGATGTCAGTGTTCCATAATCAAACTTTGATAACCATTGCAAAGGGTTTTATTTTCCAAAGCATCCATCTGCTGTTCAATTGTCATTGGAATTCACAAATTATCCAAAACAGGAAAGTATGTGTCGTTACCATGTTAATATATTTGAATGTCATGTGACACTTGTCAAATGAATTTGAGTCCATAAAAAACAAGGAAGACATATGAAGTGAACAACATTAGGTACACGTGTAACTATAAAACATTCAGGCCTGCAGCTGTACACTGGAATAATTTTAGAATTAGATCACAATTTAGGCAGCACCACACAACTACTTGAATAACAAAAAAGCAATAAATTAAATAAATGATTAAACTACAAAATGATAGGAATGTTTTGAACTATATTCAGAATGCCACAATATATGTCTAGAACTTGAGTTCACAAATCAGCTAAGGTAAATACATACATAATCTCAATATAAAGTGCCAATCAGCATCACTATCTGATCACTTAATAATTAATATGATCTGTCTGAAATCAGAATAGTCTGAGTTGCACTGAGTAAGACACAAATCCGCCATGTGGATAAGGATTTACAAATCACTTATCACATTCAGGCAGCACCACTGAAGATACATCTAAATACTTCTAAACATTGACTAAAAAAAAAACAAAAACAAAAAACAAAACAAAAAAACAAACACCCCCCCCCCCAAAAAAACAACCCGAAGCCTCTGAAAAGTTGCTTCAATTGTTCTAAGGAAGTCAAAATATATTACTATGCTACAAATCCACAATACAGGATATGTGCTTGTTTGAATTCACAAATGTGTAAAAAGTATAAATCTTCAGTTAGCAGCAAAAGTAATACTTAATAGTCATGAAATCATTTATTTATCACCTTGCTTATTAGAGGATGCATTCACGTTGGGAACCAGTCTTCCTGCACTCGAGGGAGGGCGCTGACGTATTTGCTGCTGTTTTCGCGCCTGTCAGCCTGACGATCTTTGACACCACGTTGATTATTCGACTCTGTGTCTTTGAAATTGGTGATTCGGAAAGCTCGGATCAAAGATGTAATGGGTAACCCATCAATACCTTTCTCGTATGACCGGAGATGACCAACAATTTTTGGAGCCGCCAGGTTTTTTGGGGGGGGGGGGGGGGGGGGGGGAGGCGCTCCCCCCGTAAATCCGCGACTGCCAAAAAGCACAGAATGGGACACTATAGTAAGGAACAACACCGAAAGACTCTCCCCGAGACACAAGAAAGCAACGTTAGGGTCACTTCTTGCTGGCAAAAATATTATGGGGGGATATATCCAAATATAGGCCTAATTATGGATCTTAATCCTTAATCTCAGGGGTGAATGCCAGTGACATTTCACTGACTTCAAGTAACTTGCAAACTTGAATTAGACTAGGCACGTTAAGTGAAATAATGTAAAGGATGTAAACCAAGAAAATCATTTTCAAATATATTTTACTCGAGAGCTTGAAACTGGGCCTGTAATGCTTTTCAAAGAAAATAAACGGCGAATCTATATATTATGTTATATCTGCGTATAGACTATGCACAAATCATAGTGGAAGAGTAATCAGGTCTAAATCTACTGGACTTACACCTTTCAAGACAAACCTGTGTTAAACAAACACGCAGAAATTGGGACTTTCGCTCTTCGTGTGATTTACACTTCTGAAATGCAAGGTTTTTCTTAAAAGAAGAAGTATTTACAAGTTAAAAAAATCAAAACAGCTAATTACACTGTAATTCGCAGCCTAAAACGTCAAGTTAAATATACATTGCACAAACTTCAAAAACATCGTGGTAAAATTTTCCACAAAGGGTAAATGCCATTGTTAATCCTTTGATAACAGCTACTATCCAGAATCTTCAATTAGATGAAAGCGGACATTTAATGGAAGAAGCAAGGTTTACAATTTATATTAAAAGTTGCATTATAAAAAACAAGTCAATGGGAATACACAGCTCCAGTAGCCCTCCGATTTTTTAGTGTATTCGGCTGTGTATATTGGACTGAAGACACACGCTGCTGCAAATTGCGATATCTCCTCTAATATGTATATATCATGCATTCCACAGCTCGCATAGTAATCTGTGAATAAATTTCGATCAGAGAGAAAATAAAATGGAAAATGTTGCATGTTATATCATGGAACACCTCCCTGGTTTTATTTTTCACTCAGTACGAGGTGTTGTCTGGCTGATTGTATGCGATAAAAACTCGAAGCATATCAAATAGAAGTGTGTGACTTCTATGATCAGAAAACTTTTGTTTTGCATTTTGGTGACTAACTATTTTGATTTTTGTATGAGGGTACAAATCTGAATCTGAAACATGTGTACAGCTTCTTTGTTAATTGCGTAACTTTGTTAATGTTTTGTCCTGTGTGTTTTGTAATATACATTTTGTGTGTCACTCCATGTTCTGGACCCCCCCCCCCCCCCCCCCCCCCGATGTACTACAGGGCGGTCCAGATGAAAGAAAAAAGTTTAAAAAACGCGAAAACAAATGGAATCTTTCAATCCTGGATTTTGGACCGAGTCGACAGTTTTCCTCGGTATCGCCGCTTTTAAAGTAAAGTGCGCCGTGGAACGAACGAACGAACGAACGAACGAACGAACGAACGCACGCACACACACACTCTCTCTCTCAAATAAGATACTACAATGCAGATAGTAGACACTACATCAGTTTGTATTATACGGAAATATATATCCGTACTTTTTTTACATAAAGTTCATCGCTGATCTGCGCTGCTTTTCCGTTTAACTTCCAAATTTGATATGTTTAAACAAGAAGTCCTATTTCTTACAAGTCATGTATTCAAACTCTAATTCTTCCTCTTTTTTTCTCTCGCTCTCTCTCTTGAAACAGCGGGTAGCTTATAGGCTGTAAGTGAAGAGAAGAAAAGAGAAGAGAATTAAGATAACAGGATCTTTCTTTGGTTGACTAGAACAACGATTATAAGTTTTAACTAACAAAGAGAAGAGAAGAGAATTTCTTTCTTTTCAAATCTTGGTTTATGAGAGGAACCTTTGAGTTTTATAGTTCAAAGCTACACTTCTATAAGCTTTGTGATCATTCTTGTAAATATAAAAGCATGCAAGTTAATCTGTGATAAAAAAATGCTATGGCTGCACATTTAAGCTGAAGCGAAAGCACCTTTGGGACGTGGCACAGTTAAATGCCAAGTGTCGGCATGTGACGAAGTGTTTAATTGATCGCCGCTCTTGCTTAAAGGTGCCAAAGGCCAGAAGATTTATTTTTTGGTCAAAGTGAAGGACTTCGAGTATCATATCACTTTTTTGAAGAAAATTTTCCATATGCGCAGAGGAAAATAACTTTATTTGCAAAAGAATTTTGTTGCCCATGACGTGCCCGAAGTTGAAAACTTTGCGCCTTTTTGGCCATCAAGCGGGCACTGGGTCATGACGTCACGAAATAGTCCCGAGGCCAGATCGAGAAAAAGTCTTAGTTTTCGAGTAACCTTGCACACGTGGACCCAGGGATGAAACTAATTTTGTTTGATAGGCAACACCTTGGGCCATATAAATATGCGGCAAGATTAAAAAAAAAAACTGGAAAAATTTGGAAATTTGGGGTCAAAGGTTAAAAAGGCAGAAAAATATTATACGTACCATATTTTACTAAATTTGCTATAACTGTGAGATATTTTTACAAAATACAGAGCTAGAATTTTTAATACATTGACAAAAGTAAATGAAGTCAAGGATAAATTAATGAAAAGTCATTCTGTTGCAGGTCAAGTTCATCATAATTGAAACTAAAAGCTGAAAACGTGAAAAATTAGATGAATGACTTATTTTCAATTCATCCTGAAATTTTGTGTGGGTCGTCCAAAGGATAAAGATGTACTTATTGATAGACAATATCCTTACATTAATGAAAAGTCATTCTTTTGCAGGTCAAGGTCATCATAATTGACCTTAAAAGCTGAAAACGTGAAAAATTAGCCGAACGACCTTTTTTTCAATTCATCCTGAATTTTTTTGTGGGTCGTCCAAAGGATAAACTTGTACTTTTTGATAGACAATATTCTTATGCACAAAACCATAATAGCTGCATCCCAAATTGGAATAACGAAAGTTAAAAAAAAAATGGTCATATGGCAAAACAGCAACAGAGTTATATTCCAAGTATGTCAGTCCAAACCTGTTACAAGAGTCGTATTTTACAAAATAGGAAGGAAAATAGTTTATGAAAGACACACATATTTGTATATCATCTTTAATAACTACGTAATGTATGTTCTGCCACAACGTTAAGGTCACTGATATCAACTTTTGCAAAATGAGTAACATGTGAGGGAAGACCTAGTTTTATTCCCTTTCAAAGACTACCTTGTTAACTAGGAAAAAATGGAAACTATAAAGCCTAAGATTGGAACAGCTTAGTTTCATGACTTTTAACCATGCGTACTTGTATCATTTTAGTAATTTACGTCTCTGAAGCATTAGTTTTGATCCCTTAATTTGATCACCAGATGTTGAAAATTAAAAGACCACTGATTGCAGCAGTTTGAATTTGTGCCGTCTGGCGCCTTTGCACCGTGCTTTAAGACTATATTGAAGATGGAAGAGGGTAGTCAATTTCGAAAGTGCAACCATGTAATATTATGTACAATAATATTCAGCACAATTTATTCTGCATTTCTTTTCGTCAAAATTTAAATTCTACCTGATTTTTAAGAAGATGGACATGCAAGCTTTCACCTTCTATTATAGCATATTTCTCTTTAAACTATAGCATCAAAATATTTTTTTTTTTAAATTTTCATTTTATCTGAAAGTATTAAAACAGTTTACCTAAGCAGTTTATGTCACTTCATTCAGCGCATTCCTATTGTAAAACCGTATACTATGCATTGAAACTTGCACGTTAAGCCTGATCTGACACGACTGTAAAAACAAATGTTGGAGGGCAGTAATTTACTTTTCCTTATGCATCGTCATCAGTAGACGTGTTTATGATATCCTTCATTTCAATTCGTATGTATTATGTAACAATGGTAAATATTTTCCTCTGACTCACTAATTTTCTGGGTGCATATTAACGACAAAGGTACAATGAAATTGAATTTTGTACACCCAATTATTGGGAGCTGGTCGTGGACTGTAAATATTTAATATGTTGTGGGCATAAACTGACAACAAACTGATGACATTCCTGTTCTAGAGATGCACAGCTAATGAAAATTAGTTTCTGCAAAAAAATCTGTGATGTGGGGCATCAGTGAAAATGACAGCATAGTGAAACCAAGTCAATTTACATGGTACAAATCACTATTGTCTTGCACTCCTGGAACTCTACCGAAAAAAAGGATGATAGTAAGACAACGAAAGCCTGACTGCGTGATCACCTCATCATCATCATCACCATCAGTATAATCATGTGAACTCAGCAAAATATCATTGCAATACAAAAGAGCTTTACTTCATGGTACATAAACTAAGTGTATGTTCTTCAAAACTGTTAAATACAATGTCTGGAAGAAATAATATTTTTACTAAAAAATTGTTAAAAATTATGGATATTTAAAATTTTCCAATGGCAGCTTTGTCTTTTAATTGGAGAAGTGGTGCCACTGATCGGGATAGCATATTTTTAGGCCTTTTGAGGTACATTAAAAAGGTAATCCTTTCATCCAAATTTTGTTTTCCCCTTTTTTTAGAACTTCATATTTTCTCAAGTAGAATCCTAAACTTTTTCAGATATGAATCACAGGTATTTCAGGTCTTTACAGTTTATAGTGATTAGCAATTTAAATTGCTGTCTTTGAGCTGCTAAAAACGAAACGGTGTTATATCTATTTCCTCCGTTTGTCAAATTGTGGTTATCTGTAGCTGGTCTTCACCTCCAAGCCTCGGTAATCTGCAACAAGATACATTGAGAAATGAGACATCGTAAAGTATAAATTACAAGTAACGGTGGTGAAAACATGAACACATCACATCCCATCCACTCCCTTTGACGCATGAAATAAGATTTAAAAAAATAAAATTTTGCAAGGGGGGACATTAGAGCAAGTTGGACAGTATGACGACTGTACCAGGCAAGACAGCACGAGGACTGTACGCAGCTCGATAGTGCCATTACTGCACCATACTTCCCCGTACCATGAACCCCAAACATGGCGTACACCCGAAGGTGACTTTTACTTTATTTAACTTGCACTGGAACAGCATCGGGTGGCGAGCCGCTGTTCCCAGATGGTAGCGCACTAAAAAAAATTAAAATCTTTCCCAACGGAAAGATGACAATGTATCATTCATTCGTGAAAGCAAGTAGTATCTTCATCGAGATTTTACAGTGGTTAACACCTTCACTGCTTGTACATGTATTTACTTTTTTCTGGTATATTTTCTCACGTTATTTTCTCTGTTTTCATCAAGTAAAATATTATTACAAAATTTTCTCCTCTGTTCTTGGTCCCACAGAACATTATGTGTAAATTTGTAACAACTGAGATACTAATGAGCTACAAAACAAGAATCTTACACGTAATATTTTGAATGAGCACTGGCCTGTTTGGTATACTGGTGACGGTAGATTTAAGAATGACAAGACATTCCAGTTTCAAGAACTATTGTTACGGTACTGACACGCAATATTTTTCTTTTTAACAGCATTGACGAACTCATTAGTTTTGCAAACATTTTAGAAGTCACACTTTCTTTACCTGTTTAAATCTGGCGTCCGGAACATACACACTTTACAATCTGATGAGCTTACCTGTAATGTTTGTTTTACTGTCACTAATATAAATACAGAGTATTCAATGACAAATACTTCAAAATAAGCATCATTTATCATCCAAAAACCATTACTCGGGATGTAAAAATCAATTTATGAAGTTGATATCAAAATTGTTCTAACTTCTTTCTGCTACAACCACATTTAATTTGCCTCGCAGGTAAGATTTCAAATGTTCCTGCATTTTAAGACAAACATTGAAATTGTGGAACGACACATTTTGTCATATGTAAACTGCCGACGCATTTTTTAAAAATTCAGTCTCATAATTTTGTTTTTATATTGAAGTAATACGGTTTGTCTTTTTCTGAACTGCATCATCGTATTCATATGCCCCATAAATTTTTAAAACCATTATTGAATTGTAGTATATACTGTGAACTGACCCAAAAATAAGCTTTAAAGCATGAATTGGCCTACGTGACTAATAAACTGTTAATTTTGTACACTGAAGTTGTCTCTAAGAAACAACTTGCTTACTATTATGATCGCTTCAGATAAAACGTGACGCAGAATTTTGCATGATTTTTATGATCATAGTGACGGAACCCAATGCATGCTTGCACGCCTCTGAGACTAACGCTAAACTGATGACATCATTGCCGAAGCTTTCTCCTTCTATACAGAGTTCCTAATTTTACAAGCTAATCTCAGTTATTTTACATGCAAGTAATGGCACACATTTACATTTGATTTCACGTTATTTATCTGAAAAGCGAATAGGGAGCGGGAGGAGGACATATGATCTTCGATGAGTCTCGTTTCCGTTTCTATCTCAACTTGCAAATGTGTACAAACCCTAATGTGTTCATAGATTGATCCTATTTTTTTCAATACCCAAATCTGGAATGTATTCTAACTTACCACATCAACACTATTCCGGATGAAGTGACAAAGTCCCTTGCTGTAGGCTGAGGAAGTTTTCTTGACACCAAGAACTAGTAAGTTCAAAACTCACACACACAAACTACATCCTGCAGCACAAAAGCAATTTATGAACGGGAACTCCCACACACAAACTATATCCGTTGCTTTTGTGTCCAGGCTTATATTTTGTGAGGAATTGCAGAGTTGTCCTGACTACCTCCTATGTGTTACTTCTCCCAGGTACAAAAAGCCACCTGGTCACCATATAGTTATACGAAATGCATAGCTGCATATGATGATCCCTCGTGTGCTTATCGGTTAAACCTATAGTATTCATTAGGCCTACTATATTAACATTATTCCCAATGAAATGACCAAGTTTCTTGATGTAGGCTTGGGAAGCTCTTTGACACCAAGAACTAGTTAGTTCAAAACTCACACACACAAACTATAGCCTGCAACACAAAAGCAATTCATGAACTAAAATGAAATGATCAGTTGCTTTTGGGTTTAGGCCTTCATTTTGTGAGGAATTGCAGAGTTGCCCTGACTACCTCCTATGTGTTACTTCTCCCAGGTACAAAAAGCCACCTGGTCACCATAAAGTTATACGAAATGCATATCTGCCTATGATGATCCCTCGTGTGCTAATCGGTTGAACCTGTAGTATTCATTATCCAAATTTAGAATAGATTTTAACTTACTGTATTAACATTATTCCCAATAAAATGACAAAGTTTCTTGATGTAGGCTTGGGAAGCTCCTTGACACCAAGAACTAGTAAGTTCAAAACTCACACACATAAACCATATCCTGCAACACAAAAGCAATTTATGAACTGGAAGGAAATTATCCGTTGCTTTTGTCTTCAGGCCTATATTTTGTGAGGAATTGCAGAGTTGTCCTTACTACCTCCTATGTGTTACTTCTCTCAGGTACAAAAAGCCACCTGGTCATCATAAAGTTATATGAAACGCATAGTGTAGCCTCTGAAAAACATGGTTTGCGATAGCTATTGTCAGTGGCCTGACATCCCCCAAACTGCAGAATAGTTCCGTACCCATTGCCTCCTAATTTGAACACTCAAAGGGCCAGATGCCGTCAGTGCTACACGCAATTAGTGGTCATGCGTTCTCATTTCTGGTTCTTGTACTTACACTCCAAAAATAACGGTTTCTGTTATTCCTGTTCGTGTGTGTAGATTTTTTTTTAAATACCATAATACTCTCTTCCACATATTACTGGATAGATCGATTCAAACAGGAGAAAATTAATCTGAATTTTAAAAGCATGTCACAAAATTGCAGTCATGAATTGTGTCTCGACGACAGTCGGACTTTCACTCTGTATGATAAGAGCTTAAAAAAACAAAAAACAAAAAAAAAAAAAAAACAAAACAAAACGAAAAAAAAAAAAACAAAAAAAAAAAACGGGGAAGAAAAATGCGCCCCAAAACACGAATATTTTGCAACGTGATATCTCTTGAATATTTAAATATAGTCACTGGTATAATCAAGTGCGTTGGTTAGGAAATATAATGGCAGATAAAATATACTCTCCTGAAAGTCAAACCTCCCAACTTTCCGCACGGTGCCCACCAGCTCCGTCTCCCTCACGCTCGCTTGCTGTCAGCGTGGCACGATCGTGTGTCCCATTTTGGATAGACCTGTGGATTTCCTCTTTCAAAGCGTACTCCGGTAGTACGATAACTTTCCTGCAAACTGAAATATTTATACAATTACGTTCATGTTGTGTAAATTACCATGGAAATTTCATAAAAACTAGTGCAATACAAAATGAACAACGCATGCATGCGCCCACACAATCCGAATCCGCTGACAGGTCTGCGCTATTTCATCTTCGTGGCTCAATTGTGTCTGCTTTGACAAAACCACGACCGGCACTAGCTGGACGCATGTGGGCCGCACGTGCAGCGCAAAGCAAAGTTTAACAAAAAGAAAGCTATTGTTCACCAATTACACGTAAGACGATCTCGAGCGTTTGTTTTGTCTAGAATGTAGCACCTGGCAAATTGCCCTAGTTTCCCCTGTTTGCAGGAATGTTTAATCAAGTGAGAAGCTTGACCTGCTGGGAAACGGTGCTCAGTAATAAAAGGCGGTGTGGGGGTGGGGGGTGGTTAGAGGGTGGAGAGAGGCTCTAATAATAGACCCGAGACCAGCACACGGAAGACGCGTCGACCCTTTTTGCCCTGTGCCTTGGTCCTTTTTTAACGGAAGGACAAGGACAAACGGTTTAATTTCAGGCCTATATATATATATATATATAGGCCTATATATATATATATATATATATATATATATATATATATATATATATATATACCCATCACATTAGTCTCTTTAGATCTTCAGAATTCCCACACGCAAATTTTGGCTACAAGTCAACAATTTCACATAACATGACCACAGCAGTAAACCACAGTTCAATATTTGTATTGATAACATTTCCGGGCATCTTGAAGGGATGATTCATAACTGTTTATTGGATTGTAGTAAAACCAGGGACGGATCCAGAAATATTACAGTCGGGGTGCTGAAAAACCTGTGCAGAACGAGCTGGTTGCGAGTGCCCGAGGGGTGCGAAGCTTCACAAGAAGGGTTCGGGGCGTAACCCTCCCCCCCCCCCCCTTATTTTTTTAAAAGTTGAGATGCAAAATGGTAAAATTTGACATAGCCTATTCTGGGGGCAAAATAATGCAATTTTGAACACACAAATAATTGTACAAACACACTGAGATATTAGGTTGAAAATATAATTTACTGACACATGGCATTATCATAAACTTCTACTGTAAAAACAATTCGTAACATTAAAGGTTTGTTGAAGTATATTGTTAATAACATTGACCTACTGTCACAGGTCAAGGGTCAATTTATTGAGGTCCAATCCATATGACTAATAAACAGGTAAAGCTCCGGCCACGATCGGACTTGAACTTAGTCTTCAGTTCAACCGAAAACAAAGCGCACATATGCCCGAGCATTGCTGCATTCAATTCAACCGAAAACAAAGCGCACATATGCCCGAGCATTGCCGCATCACTTGAATAAGGGGCGGATCCAGAAATTTTACAGCTGAAAACTTGTACAGAGCGAGCTGGTTGCAAGCGCCTGACGGGCGCGAAGCTTCACAAGAGGGATCCGAGCCTATCTGCCCACCCCCTCCGTATTTTTTAAGTTGAGCATGCAAAATTGTAAAATCTGACACCTTCTGTTGACAAAATAATGCAATTTTGAACGGACAAATAATTGTAGGCCTACAAACACCCTGAGATATCAGGTTAATATATGATTCACTGATAAATGGTATTATCAAGTTCCATCATTTTTCTTTATTATATACATCATATTTACTGATATCTGAATGGTCCCGGGAGTGTCTCCTGACATTCAAATCACACAACACTAGGAATTATTGTCGGCAGGAAACGACTTACCACACGCCATCCAAGGTTAATGTTTGAAGGTAAAAGTATTGGAAATGTTCAGGAACACAAGCATCTGGGACTTATGTTGAAGTCTGATCTTCTCATGTTGTTAATGTTCTATCAGTGTTTGCATATGTCTGCTTTGTCCCTTTCGACAGATTGCTGTACTTTTGTAGCAGAGCAGTCATTAAACAATTTGATTCATATGAACTATGTATGCGCTGCCACATGGGCAATGAAAATGGTCTGCATTCTTCGCAGTTTACAGTATAAGCTAGACAGATTTAGGCCTATGAATTTTTGTACTTTTCCTTCATATGCCCAAGCCGGGCGACAAGTCAAAAATCGGGAGACTTGACAGGTCTTGGACTCACTGTTGGATTGAAACCAGACTCCGGCTACCACTTTACTGGCAATTATATTTTTCATGTACATTAATTAGTGATGTTTGCAGAGCAACAAAAATATGTTTCACTTTGTATGTGTGTGTGTGGGGGGGGGGGGGATGCGGGCGCACCTCCCGCACCCCCTCTGGATCCGCGCCTGCCACCTACAATGTTTCCGGTATTTGGCTTTCGTTGACCCTTCTAACATCCTTCAGAAAAAAATCAGAGTCTTTGATCTGTCCATGCTTGTAGACTAGCTAGCACATGCAAGGGGTTCCGGGTAGATCACTTCACTTACCCTACTTGCTATGGTTTAGTTTAAACGTATTTATTTAGTCTGGATAGCCCTATAGTACATCGAAATGACTAATACATGGGTTCTACAGTATGGTCAATGTCCCGGTTTGGTGAGCACTGCACAGGCTATGCTTGCACAATATTGAATAGCCTATGTTTGCGCCCTGTCTGACATTTTGACCAAGTCAAAACCAATTTACCTGTAAAAACCGTTCTGATGGCACCCTTGTCCCAAAACTTGACTTCCTCAAAATCCCGGTAGGTTTGAAAATCTCCCTGTAAACTTGCTCTGTAAACTACAGATGTGATTTTTAGCAAAAATTTTCCACAGAGAAATCTTCTGCTGCAGATTCACTGCAAGCAGCCCAAGAAGCAGTCCTTTCCTTCCGTTATTATAACAGTCTAGGTTTTTTTTAATTATTACCTATTGTGATAAAGATGTCGCAATATATTCAACTATTGTTCTTGGATTTTTCTTTTTGACATAAGAACCGATGTGAAAACAATCATTTCGAGAGAAACATAAGGCTACAAAAGAAAACTTGCTTCAAGGCAAATCTGTTTGTATGTTTACAAAGGAAAGTTGTGTCCTTGCACATCAAAATTAAAATTATAAAAGCTACTTGACAGAAAACATGAAATTCTGGGAAAAAATGTCGACTCTTTGCACCAAAAAAAATTAGCTGGTAACAGGACATTGCCAGAGATAAATAATTCTGGATAAACAGAATGTCAAGTCTCAGCAAACAGAGGTGAGGAACTGGAGCTCCTTCTAGTGCTGTACACTTTTTATTGCAACTTTGATTAATTTATGAATCAATGTTGACACTACAGCATGGACTGACGACAAAATAGTCACAATATAGCTGCATAAAAGTGCTATGTCTGAAGCGAGTGTAAACAAAATCATAGCGATATGCGTGCAATGGACTGCTGATGACAGATCATAGCTTGTTGTATGCCTGGTCTATCATAAATAGATACAAGTCTGCCATTGTTCACCTTATTTGCATTATTTCAAGTTCACTGACAGGGTCACACGCGGTTCAGAAATTCTAGCATTTGTGATTCCGGGAGCGTAACTCTGGACAAATTGACGATGGACAAATCTAGGATAAGAAGTCGGGATGGCATATCGACGCGAAAAAAAAAAAAGCATATAAAAATAATTATTCAACATTTCAGTTTTGCTAGTCCCCGTAGTATGAAGAATCCAAAATCTACAACTTTCGTTTGTGGCTCGCTTGATGCGCCTACATTATAAACATATATATGAATTGAAACAGATATGGCACCTTAACTTATAATAATAATTTTGAAGATATTCAACATTCAACCTTTTTAATTGACCCTAATTGGCACAAATTAAAATTCTAAAATTTTTGTTTGTGGTTCATTAGATGCGCCTACAGCACAAACATATGGAATGAAGTTAGTTTAGTTTAAACATATTTATTTCAACTGGATCGCCCCATAGTACATCGAGATGTTACTAATCGGGGGGTTCTCCAGAACATGGAGTGACACACAAAAAGTATATTACAAAACACACAGGACAAAGCATGAACAAAGTTACCCAATTTACAAAAAAGCTGTACACATGTTTCAGATTTTGTACCCCGCATACAGGAATCAAAATAAAAACGCCACCAATATGCAAAACAAAGAAAGATAGTTCACTACGGGTAGAATGCACACACACATATTATATATAATATCAACCTGGTGATGGGGGGGGGGGGGGGTGCCAATGCAGCTAGTAGGGGATGGTATACTATGCATAATCATAGACTTAATTGAAAACCATGTGGGATGAGGTGTGGTTGGAGTCATCAAAACAACCCTAGGTAAATTACTGTCTCAATTATCAGCAGTTATGTTGTAACTGATACATTCTGGTCAGAGACCAAGATTTTCAACACTTTATTGACAAACAAAATCTGAGACTACATATTTTTCTGGTTTGAACTTTGACTTGCATGCTGCACACGCATGTATCTTTATTTACGCTATGTCCTAAACTTGTTTAGTCTCTTTAGACATTGTAGTTAAGCATAATTGATCATTTCTGTTTTTGTTATTTATATATATGTCTATGTACCATACCACTGTAACATTGGTGAATGTACAGTGGTGAATGTACAATAAAGTATCCCTTGTTCATACACAGTGTATTGCCCTTAAACAAACTCTTAAGACTGTTAACTCGGGGTGCATGTTCAAAATGAGCTGGCACCCAGCACATTTTACCCTCTGCTTCCAGGGCCTGTGCTGACTACTCAGTCTTGTATTCTATAGAAGAGGTGATGCAATGATTTATATTGCTCACCTGGGTTAACTTTGGGGTGCCCACAACTTTGTGGCTAGTGCCATGTACTTTAAAACATTTTGAACCCCCTGTTAACCTCCCCATCCCAAGTTCAACTGGTACCAAGACTGTGCAAGTCCTGGTCTCAGAGATACAATAGAACCTGCAATTTAGGACCACTGTTGTGAGGGACCACCTGACTTGTATTGTAACTACATTTCTGATAGCACAACATTCTAACTTCTTTGTAGATTTACCTGTAATTTAAGACCACCTGTCACATGTATATATATGTGACCACTTTAGGCTGGCAAAAGGGATGGTCCCTAAAACATTACAAGGGAAAAGTTACGTTGCACTCTACTACATGTACTGGGTTTCCCATAGGCCTACATTGTAATGTTACACACAGGATCATATCTTTAAAACATTTCAAAGGCCCTTATTGAGTAAGTCAAAGATTAAAACATTAACTTTAGTTAAACACATTTTTTTTAAGTGGCATGTTTTGTGTGGTATTTACTTGTAACTGAGTGACATAGTGTCACTTAGTGAAAGACAACTGTGCTACTTCACAACCTGCGGACTTTTGCAGGGTACAGGTGAAACCAAATTTGGACGGGTGAAACTTAACCCCTTTGTGCCCTGTCAAACAGGTGAGAAAAAAATAATCTCAACCCGTGTTATAGTAAAAATGACATATATGTGTTAAAAATTCCAAATGATCATTATTTTGTTCAAAGTGAAACCATGAATGCTGCATGAGTCTCATGTCAAAATGGCTGTATATGCATGCAGCTATATTTATTTTTTGTCACAACGTTGCTTGCCTCCTAAAGCTTACCTGCTTATAGTTATAATTAGCTCACTGGATATCAGGGTATTTTTTTATCTGGCTGGTGGCCTGTGAGGGCATGAGCACCCCAGTCTACCAATCAAAGGTCCTAGGTCCCCTAAGCAGACAACAGCTTAGCAAAGCACATGATTATAATTAGGCAAAGTGTGATAAATGACCAATTGCGTTAAACTTTGCTTTTATTTTAAACATTATTGTTTTTCAGTAAAATATGCTTCAACCTATTATTTAAGGGAGATGCTATTGAGAATGATCATGGACCTCCCTTCAGACCAGATATCAACAAGCCAAATTAACCCTATTTTACACCATAGACCTATTCTTGTTAATGGGTCCATGTTTACATTCACCCATCTATCACTGGTCAATATGCTATCCCTCCCCTCATCCCACTTGCTACCATGACCAGGTCCAGGAGCCATCAACAATGCTTTTTTGCCCCATTCATCTGTTTATCAGCATGTCTGATTATCTTATTTTCCAGTGGAACTTGTTTTTTAAACTGATCAGAGCTTTTAATTTGGCAGCCTGTGGAGTGAGCATATGTGCACCCATGGGTGACACTTCAGAGCAGCTCCCTGCAAGGAGCAAAGTTAGTCATTTCATTGATTACATCATACTAGAGTGAGTGGGTGGATTCCAGCTGTGTCCAGCCAAAGTCATTGTTGCCAGGGTCCTCTTTTCCATCAAGACAGAGTATTTACAGTACATATTAATGCCATATAAATTGCCTGTTTAGCAGACCTAGGGCTTTTGACTGATTGCATGACTGGGGCCCACTGACAGGCCTCCAGCCACACAAATGGCCTGACATACAGCTGAGCAGGCAACCATACAAAAAGTTGTCTGCTGAATATTACAGTACAAGACCACCCCTTATGCCAACCTAAAGTGGTCACATGCATCAGGTGGTCTTAAATTGCAGGTAAATTTGCAGACAAGACTGTTGTGCCGTCAGAAATGTGGTTATAAGTCAGGTGGTCCCTCCCAATAGTGGTCTTAAATTGCAGGTTCTACTGTACCTCTGAGACCAGGACTTGCACAGTCTTTATCCCTGTTGAACTTGGGAGGGGGTGGGGGTGGGGTTACAGGGTGTTCATAATGTTTTAAAGTGCATGACACTAGCCACAAAGTTGTGGGCACCCCAAACTTAACCCAAGTGAGCAATATAAATCGCATTGCATATTGTATTGAGCACAAGACTGAGTGGTCAGCACTGCCCTGGAAGCAGAGGGTAAAATGTAATATGAGCCAGCTTAGTTTGAGCAACCTGGGTTACCAGTTTTATGAGTCTGTTTAAGAGAAATACATGCATATGCAGCATGTAAATCAAACCAGAAAAATATGTGGTCAAAAATGTTGAAACTCTTGAATCTTGGTCTCTGACCAGGATGTATTTGATGTATGCATTGTAATTAGTTACAACATAAGTGCTGATAATTGAGACAGTAATTTATATAGGGTTGTTTTGATGACTCCATCCACACCTCATGCCACATGGTTTTCATTTTAGTCCATGATCATGCACAGTATTCCATCTCCTACAAGCTGCATTGGCCCCCCATTACCAGCTTGAGGTAGCTTTTGACTGGCTCTGTCAACACAATATAACAACACAACCAATGACCCAATTTACAATTTACACCTCAGGGCAATTTACAGTGGGGGGCCTGTTTATGCAGTGGCTCAACTTGTAGTAAATGATCACAAGTGGGACTCAGATATACTGGATAGACTGCACCCAAGGAAAGGAAGGAGGGAGGGGGGTGTCACAGTACACCAGCACAGGAAATAATTTTGCCATAACAGAATACAGAAAATAGGAATATTCCAACATAATGGCCAGTATGAATATATATGATGATCTGAAACACAGAAAAAAAGGGCCTACAGTTCAGTGGTTTGGAAACACATCACTCCAGTGTGCCAACATGGTGCTAATAAAGAAATACCCATCCCCCCCACACACACACACTCTCTCTCTCTCTCTCTCTCTCTCACACACACACACACACACACACACACACACACACACACACTAAATGACATGTTGATCTGCCTCTTTGCAGCCTGCTTGCATGATTACCTCTATGCATACGAGAAGGAACTTTGCAATACATATATATCCATTCAAACTCCCTTTCAGAGCTCATAGATGTACTTAATGAGGGAGGATGTCTGCCTACCATCACTCTTTCATTACATCTATGACATCTTTTTTTTCAATCATGACCATAATTACAGTTTCAGAACTTAATATGTTCAATTTGACTTATTCATAGAATTTTGTTTTTCTTTCTTTCTTTCTTTCTTTCTTTCTTTCTTTCTTTCTTTCTTTCTTTCTTTCTTTCTTTCTTTCTTTCTCTCTCTCTCTCTCTCTCTCTCTCTCTCTCTCTCTCTCTCTCTCTCTTTCTTTCTTTCTTTCTTTCTTTCTTTACCAGTGAATTTGTCCCAACACTTTTCTCTGGCACTATTATACATAGAAACTCCAAACTTGACATGATTGTATCCCTGTACAAAAAGTTGGGCCTTTTTTATACAGGGGAATAAAGATGTTCAAAATTATGCAAATTAGGGGCATTTGAAATTTTAAATCTTGAATATCTTCAAAAGTATAATAGATAGCGATGCCATTCCAACTTTTACCAGGGGATTATTGACCATTGAGCATCTAATGAATTTAAAACAAAAGTTGTACCAATCTAATTAATGCTAATTAGGAGCATTTGAAACTTTAAATCTTGAATAGCTTCAAAACTATTATGGATAGAGATGTGATTTCAACTTGTACTAGCGGGTTATTGACCATTGCACATGTAATGGATCTAAAACAAAATATGTGGAGATTTAAATTATGCTAATTAGCAGCTCTTGAAATGTCAAAACTTGAATATTTTCAAAACTATTATAGATAGAGATTCCATTTCAACTTCTATTAGGGGGTTATCAACCATTGCACATGTAATGAATCTAAAGCAAAAGTTGTAGCAATTTATATTATGCTAATCAGCAGTACTCGAAATTTTCAATCTTGAATATCTTCAACATTTTAATAGAAAGAGATGTCGTTTCAACTTTAACCATGGGGTTGTTGACCATTGCAAGTTGTAGCAATTTAATTTGTGCTAAGTAGCACCATTAGAAATTTTAAATCTTTAATAACTTCAAAGCCTTAATAGATGGAGATGCCATTCCAACTTCTACTTCTCAGTTATGGAATACTTGTACATTGCCATACCATTATACTTTGAAGACACACACACTGATTTGCTATGTAGCAA
Source organism: Hermodice carunculata (assembly GCA_964020975.1). Lineage (NCBI taxonomy): Eukaryota > Metazoa > Annelida > Polychaeta > Eunicida > Amphinomidae > Hermodice > Hermodice carunculata. The sequence goes on from OZ026620.1 coordinate 13,376,643, forward strand.
ATCATCTTTTCTAGTTTCAATTTTTTGTATCTCAAGGCCTAGTTGAAGGTCATACCATTTTAGGATGTGACTATTGAAATGCGTCATAATCGTTATAAACATAGATTTGGCATACAGATTTATTACAGATGATTTAAACCCTATAGGCTTTGAAGTTACCATTATTTTTCCATATGCATGCTGTTAAGGTTCTTTTGTATCAATGTATATGTTTTTTGTTTGTTTATCCTTTTTTTCCTTATTTTTTTCAACCTAAAGTACCATGCGGTAATTTGTGTATGATGTATATTTTGAGTTTTTACACTAGACTATTTCCACAATCATTCCTAATATTACATGTATCAGCAATTTTCTCTGAATTCCTCGGACTTTAATAGCGTTCCTTGGAGCTGACCTCCATGTTCCTGGGACTTGAGTAATATATTCCAGGGATTTTAGTTATGTTCCCAGGAACTTGCCATTATATTCCCAGGAACTTGCCACCATGTTCCTGGGACTTCTGTTAAATTCCCAGGGCTGGCATTATATGTTCCTAGGAACTCGCTTATATTCTCAGGAAATTGCCTAAATTCCCAGGATATTGCCTAAAATCCCAGGAAATTGCCTAAATTCCTGAGAATTTATTAATATTCATAATGCCATAACCCAATTATGAGTAAGGTAGTATTGATAAAATTGTGCCAATTTACTACCATAACCCATCCCCACACACTGTGAAAATTTGGTGCTTCTACCACGAGTAGAACTGGAGATATGATGATTGGGCAAAATTGTCCGAATGGAATGGACAATTTATTTTGGAATGACTTATATATGTATACACTGTTCACAATAATACAGACCAGCGGTAACAAAAAATAAATAAATAAACAAATAAAATAAATAAAAAAATAAAAATAATAATTTCATAGGACACATGAGAAATAAATTTGTGTAAGTCAGCGACTAACTCAATTCACATGACTGCTTGTGCATAACAGAGCTAAAACATGACGCTTCTTGTGTCTACGATGTATCTGTGGAAAGCATCACAAATGTGTATGTTGAGGGGAATGGACAATTCGTTGCTACCAAAGAGAAGGATATGAGCTAGCCTGTCACTTGCTGAGTGCATAATCAGATTCGGGTGGACGCCGGGAACAATAATGGGGATGACGGAGTTAAGAAGTTTAGTTCTGTGAGTTGAATACTTTGGACAAAAGATCAGAAAATGTTACAAGTCTTCAGTGGGGTAGGAACAGGAACATGTAAGTTAGAAGTTACCCTCTTCCTATGGCAGTTTTGAAGATATTTAAGGTAGTTGAAGCATATATTTTTGGGTTGGTATGGTCATGAACTACAGATTGGTACAAAGATCAACACTTGCCCCGGCCTAATTGTTTAACAAGCACAGTGATAATGGGATGGCCGGGCTTAATGCTGTTTATGTTTATTTCTCTTCCAAAACAAATGGCAAAACGGTACAAATGTTTTTTTTTAACCAAATAAATTTGCCAACTACAAAGTTGAAAAATCTATCTTGTCAAAGAAGAACACAAGAAATTCGGACTTTTCCAACTTTACAACGCTATACTAAACTAAACAAGATATCAAAAATATAGCAAATTGTTTGGGATAATATAGTTAAGAATCAAACGGAACAGTTTTTACAGTTTTATCATTTGTTTCATAGAAGTTATAGACGAAAACAGCATAAAACCCGACTATTTCATTGTCACTGTGCTTATTTAACAATTAGGCGAGGACATTGATTGATCTTTGCACACATCTATAGTTCATGATTATGCTAACATCGAAATATATACTTTAGCTGTCTTTGCATCAGTAAGTAGCACTTTATCAAGCTCTAAAGTTTGTCTGCTTGTTTGTTTGTTTCAAAAACACTCGCATGTATTTAGAGTCCTGGTACACTTTTACAACGCTTTGCACAGAAAACAAAACTTCGCACCAAATATGTCCTTATACATACACAAGACGTCTGAATTAAGATCATATAAACTGTATATTTTCTAAACGTATACATTTAGATTAAGCTATTAACAACTATACCAACAACAAATAATGAAACCGTTAAGAAATTGACTTTATTTTTAAATTAAGAAAGCACAAACACCAAAAATGGGAAACACTATTTTCTTACGGGAAATAAAAAAGTATGCATCTAGCAGCAAACTGTATTTCAAATTTGGGATTAGGGTTTAAGTTCATAGGTGAAAAATGTTCAGAATAAGTAAATTAATACTTGAAAATTCTCCAAAAATTAAACAGCCATACAATTAGAACTAAGCCCTCCTTTCAAAAAATAAAATACCGTTTTGGAAAGTGATATGTGTTCTTTCATTTAACACTATAAATAAAATCTGAATTTTAATTTTTAAACTGCTTTTTAAAATTTTCTGCGTGATGTAAGAGTTTAGTTGAAATTTAATTGCATCAATAGAGGTACCAAAATTTGTATTCAATGCTGGAACCAAACTTGGTTTTATGTGTTTCTTTCAGAAAACGTATACTGTCAAGGTCGTTAGAAGGAAACCATGGACAAAAATTGAATATTTATACTTGACAAAGTATGCCCCCCCCCGTACCGTTATGGAGGGGCAATAATATGACACATATATCGTAACGCCGGGGCAATAGTCTAGTACGTCACATTTATTTATTTGTTTATTTCGTTTATTCATTCATCCAGGATTTATCTCATTTACAACGGGGGCCGCCTAACACCGGGGTCGTAATGAAGACGCATCCAATAGAAACGGAAAAGTATGCTGGTTATTCCAGACAATCACATAAATACAATTATTAGACAATTAAACTAAATTAGTTCATAGTTCCTTTGTTCCCAAGGGGTTGGTATATATCCTACCGCCTTGCTTTACAATAGGAACAATAGCTATTGTTCTTCGCGGAGAGGTTGGTATCATGATAAAAACGTACCTCGCGTGATGATTTCTACCGCTTGAGAACAAAGAACCACCCAATAAGATTAAAAAAAGGAACAAAGATTATAATGCAATCAATCAACATAAAAATATTTTAATCATACCATATATCTATCGTATATTTTTAACATGTATCGCATAGTCCTGTAGCCACATACATCTCTGTAACAAAATTCGTTACCTCCGTGCACCCTTTAAAGTTAACTTTAATAAATGTCCGTCAACATCCGTGAAGACATGTATTACATGAAATAAAGTCATAATTTTTAATAAAATTAAATGGAGAAATTTTGAGATTTATATTCCGTTGAACACGTATATATTACATGAAAAACTAATGTCACTGTGTTTAACAGAATGACATTAGAAACATTAGAAACGATTTATACCTCCTTTATTCGACCTATTTTAGAGTACGGAAATGTGGTCTGGGATGGCTGCACGCAGGATGATGCAAAACTTTTGGAAGATATTCAACTGACTGCGGCCCGCATCGTGACAGGAGCAATGAAAACCACCCTTATAAAAAAGCTATACGAAGCAACTGGCTGGGAGACCCTATCCAAACTGAGAGAAAGATCCAAACAAATCATGATGTATAAAATATTTCATAAATTAACCCCTAGCTGTTTGTGCTCGCTTCTCCCCAATATTCAAATATTCCACCGTAATAAAAGGGCACAACTCGATCAAAGCAGACGCTCATACTTACCCTGTTTCAATTGTAGAACACTCTTATTCGAAAACTCTTTTTTTCCTTCTGCTATCACGTTGTTGAACATTCTCCCATCGGAAACTAGAAATCTTCCAACTTTGTCCCAATTTAAGAAGAAAATGTCAACTCCCAGACAGTTTTCTGTTATATTTCCCGAACTTCTTAATGTAGGCAAAAGACATCTGTCTATTTTACTTTCTTGTTTGCGTATGGGCCGCAGCCAATTGAACGTACATCTTTTTAAGATTGGTGTAAAAGATTCAGCAGCTTGTTCATGTGGCGCCACCACCGAGAGTATCTGGCACTACTTTCTCACCTGTCCAAAATACATTGTCGCTCGAGATGCATTACGTGCAACCATTGGTCCTTTGGGTCCATTTTCTATAAACACAATTTTGTTTGGCAGTGCTTCCTGCAGTCTCGAGGACAATATTATTATATTTTTTATCTGTTCAAGAGTTTATTGAAAAAAGAAAAACGGTTCCAAGGTGAAACTGTAACTTAATCATTCATATCGATAATTCGAAACTGTAAATTAATAATATATACTGGTAATATTGACTTCATGAGCCCCGCTATCTGTGTTTGTTCTGGTGGCGTCTATCCTTCCGTTTGTTAAACTCCCACCACGCTGCTCATCAAGTCCCCTTGGACTTGATGAACGGTGGTTCATTGGAGCTGTGCTGTCAAGTCAGTCCTGTGATTTCGTCTTATCTCCACAAGACGGATTAATATAGGGCTTTGCCCTTCTTCCCAAATGTTTTTCTTTTGGAAATAAAATACGTTTAAACCAAACCAACAGAATGACACTGATCAGCAGTGTCCGGCATGTTGCATTCAGTATTTGCTGTATTATATTTTCTATATTTTCATCTGTTTAATTTATAATGTGTATGTTGATTTTCTGAATAAATTCAATTCAAATCAAATCACCGAGACTGACTAAAATATATCACTGCATTTCGTTGAACGGAAAAATATTTTAACCATCCCGTAACAAAACTGCGACAAAGGATATTATAAATTGTGTCTGCAGAAAACGGCCCAAACATTTTAACACTAAGCCTGTTGAAAATAATTTGTGTTCCATAGCATGCAAAATAAAACGAAAAGCACAGAATTCAACAAAAATTGAAAGGACTAAAAAAATAAAAAAACAAACAAAAAAAAAAAAGAAGAAAAACCCCCAAACACGCAGACACACAGACACACAGACACACACACACGCACACACACACACACACACACACACACACACACACACACACACACACACACACACACACACACACACACAAACATATTGATGGCATAGGTTTCCTTCACTGAACCATTTCATTTTACAAATTAAATATGGTCACGGTATCATAGCTACGTGAGCATTGTTGATTCACATTTTCCAATAGTTTATATGTCAAAAAAGGAAAGAAAACAACATATGCAAAAATAAATGAAATAAATAAACCACACATACCCTTTGAGAAATTCCAGGACTGGATAATATAGGGGCCATCAAGGTCCTGCATATCCAGTATGCATACATGCTTTTTCAGTGTCTTTGCTAATTGGTGCACAGATATACCCAGATCCGCAACAGTCAGTTCCATGTTCTCAGTATATGCACAGATTTGCCTAAATTGTATATCATCATCATCATCATCATCATCATCATCATCATCATCATCATCATCATCATCATCATCATCATCATCATCATCATCATCATCATCATCATCATCATCATCATCATCATCATCATCATCATCATCATCATCATCATCATCATCATCATCATCATCATGTAATTTGGCCATATTGACCACTGTCCCGCAAGCTTTACGCCAACTTCTTCGTAATTCAGGGAACAATAGCATGCGCCAGTGTGTGACCTTTTAATCCGAATACCTGTGTCATTCATTGGTGGATACTTTGTTTTTCCACTTTGAGCGTAGTGGTGCCCTTTTAAGGCTGTCTTTGTCATTCATTGGCGGATATTTTGTTTTTCTACTTTAACCTTGTTGGTGCACTTTTGAGGCTGTTTGAAAATGCAAACTCTCTCTGTATTGTTAAACAATGAACTAAAACAAATATACAATGGTCCCTCGGCCGACTATAATGATACCGAACCTCCCGCTTGGCGGTCGGTCGGTATCATTATAATCGACCTGGGGACCATTGTATATCTATTACATATATTATGTGCAAATTCGTGAAGTTTGACAACAGAGAAAACGCAGTGTTCAAGACAAAAGACAGAATTAGCTAAACCATCGGCGACAAAAACATTAGCCACGTTCCACTGATCAGCGAGCCACGCAGGTCAATTTGTATTGGGCCCATCGATAGTCCCTAAAATTGAACATATACATTTAACTTAGAGTTCATTTCTCAAAACAACTGTATATATCTTAACTACTTTTAGTATCCGCTTGTTGAAAAACTCAATTCGAAACACCACTGCTTGATTTCAAATATTGAGAAAGCTGATCATTGTTTCTGCTTTTCATCGCCCAATCCATGCCTACATTATCTAATATCCCTCTTATTTCCTTACAAAATGGACATGCTGATTTCTTCCTTGCACAAATCTGGAACACATTTCTTTGCAAACCTGTTTACAAAGCCTAGTATTATTTACGGTATGTTTTGAACAGTGAAAATATTTAACCCTGCGCTCTTCAGCCATCAGGGATAATGGTAACCAACCATGTCGCCAATCGTGGCGATATTGGCTCGGAGCTTTTCTAATTTACAAGATTGCACGCGCAATAGTATCATATTACATGGACCTCACGTACTTTTTGCTTGTGTCCTTGGAACCTATGCAAACACCAGAACCATGTAATATGAAGTATACTGCCACTTTGTGGTGCAGGGCGTTTCCAAATGAGACTCTATTAACATTAAAGTGTCTGGCCAAAATACTAATGATACAGCCCATCAATCTTTTAACTTTTAGCAGCAATTTCTCGACATGAGCAACATCACTGAAATGCTTAGAAACTAATACCTCAAGATATTTATAGCAATATGTTTCTTCCATAGGGGCATCAACTAAAGCCCATAGTTTCCCTGGGTTGATTTTTTTTGGCCAATGACCATAACTTTCGATTTTACACAGTTAAATTTAAGACCCCATTTTCCAGCAAAAATGTCGGAAACAGCTAACATTTGGTCAGCTGTTTATCGTTTTCGGTCATATGAACAATGTCGTGAGCGTACAGCGGTATTAACAACTTTACACACTGAAGTCCTAATTTACCCTTATTCTACATTGCTACTAGATCCGGCTTTGCTTTAGTAAAGAGCCTTGGAGAGGATACAGCCATGTTTGACGCCATTCATGACCTCAAACCATGAAGTTTCAATTAAACCAAAATTACTCTATTTTCCACTTTAGAATTTAAAATTTTTAATCAACCCTCAAGCTGTATCTTGTCGCCCAAGGTCATATAAATTACTAAAAAGACGATCCCTTGAAGAAGTGTCGAGAGCTTTAGATATATCTCAAAATGCTAGGCAGATTTTGATGGTCCTCAAGTGTGTCCTGTCATATAGGCCTCATGTAGCTCACCCAAAATATCATTATTTTCCAAATAACCGATAATAACTAGTTTGTCTCTACGTTTATGTTCCACCTAGTGGGCTTTTAAAGGTCCTCTTGGTTGAATGGGCACCACAAATTAGAAAGTTGATGTTTAAGGTGGTTAGAAATGATTTCTAAAAACCAAAATGTTAAATTTCAATTTTGAACAGTGTTTTTCTAGCTTCAACAGTGCGGTACATTTGCAACAGGAAAGCACACGAATTTTGTCTGATGTGACAAAAATCCGATGTGAGAAAGTGCTAATGACGTCACAAACGCCACATGCTGGCTATGGTGCATGTGTTATTAGCCAGAGTGCCTTCAGTTTGCCAAAAGTCATGGCAGATACAACAGAGCATAGTGATTCCGGAGAGTCTGAATTGAGTTTTTCTTGTTGTACGTCGTCTGACGAGAATGAAGAAGAATTAATAGGGAAAGCTGAAGCAGCAGAGGAAAAGATCATTCAGCCTTAGACACACGAGGGGACGCTCACAGCCCTGGTGTCACCAGTACTGCAGGGAGTGTAGCCGTGGTACAGCCACACGAGCCTAACTTGCCGTCTGGGCAATGGTAATGCTTTGCAAAAGAGATAGTTTGTTTAAAAAATACAGATATCATTTAACAAGAACAAGCATGAATGCATTAAACTGGACTGCGTCTGGATGGGCCAGGTCTTGTATTTTTCAAATTCTAGCATTTACTGAAACAGCTACGGCCTAAGCCTACGCTATATAAAAGTGTGGACAAACTGTTAATTTTATCTTCCCATCTGTGTGGTATATGGATGATTGAATATAAGTTTGCATTTTTGAATACCTTTCCATATCAGAACTCCTACCCGATAATTACCTTGCGACCCTTGGAGGGCAGTATACAAGTTTCCGTACACATCATCATCAGTACACGTGTTTATGATATCATGGAGCTATAATTATAGCTCCATGATGATATCCTTTATTTCAGGTCGTATCCATTATGTAACAATGGCAAATATTTTCTTGTGACTGACTTATTGTCTGGTTCCATATTTGAGACAAAGGTACAATGAGATGGAATTCCGTGCACCCGATTAATGGGAGCTGCCCGTCCACTGTCACAAACAGTGGTGCATGACTGAAAAAATGAAAGACCAGCCGCCCACTGATCTGGGCAACGTGGGGCGTGATTGTGGTAGCTATCCAAACAAGTGTTATCTGGTTAATTATGGGATTGAACACCTCGTAATATACAGCAATAATTGGATATACGTATTACCACGGCCAGCTTACCTGTTATAGACTGTTCAACCCTAGACCTGGGTATGGAACAAGATAGGTCCTTGTTTGTCCAATTTTTCCACTCATTTATTTCCATCAATCGAATCAAAATGCTTAAACACAATAAAATGTTGTTACAATGTCACATTGTAACAGCATCCCAGACCAACTTTGTCACTGTGACATTCGATTGATTGTAATGTGATACATTGCAACAGTCGTAGAATTACTACACATATAAACTCAACTCAAATTTATTGTAAATAAATTTGGTTCTAGATGCCTGAAATTTCGAACAAATACGACCAAATCTCAAAGTACGAGACAAAAATGTATTGTGCCAAACAGCATTCGAAATATTACGGTCAGGGAACGAGAAAAGGATAGATAACTTCTTCAAAGTTAAACTCATCTATTTCGTGTTAGCCTTTAATGCAAAATCTGTCATAAGTGACCTGAATATCAAAGTCCACAAACACATATCTCAAACCATTTGAATTGTTAGCTTCCAAAGGGATATCGTTTGGGTAAATTACTTTAGCAATTTTACTGAGATTTTGTACATTTACCCAGGCAATATCATCATTATATCTTGTATTGTTTGATAATTTCTAGCGATTCCAAGGTCCTTTTTCATCCAGCCAGCTTAAATATAAATTAGCAGGTAACGGGGAGCAATTGCTACCCATTGGAATGTCTTTTATTTGTTGAAAAACGAATGATACTTATTGAACAAAAGTACCACCCAAAAGAAATTTTATGGCATCGATCAACGTTTGAACACTGTAAGATTTAACGTTACTTTTTGGATATTTATAGTGCGACCAACATGCTTTCTTTGAATGTGATTTAGTATTAATGTATGGTGTACCATTATGTTCTAACATTTTGCTGAATAATTCTGAAAGAGAACTGTTGACTATATATTGTATTTGTGTCTTTTTGCCCAGAACCACTTCCTAGTAGTCAATTCCCTATTCCACAGTCCGAACTCTTTACTCTCCATAAGCTAACCTGTCCCTGTCTAACCTATATACATATGGAATTACTATTGTCCATATTGCACACGCTCCTCTGTAAAATTTTGACATAGGCTGTATTAGCCCAAATATATTAAAGGGTCTTCAGCGGGTAACTGCTCAACATGTTGCGGAGCCTTTTACCTGTACATGTCTCTCTGAGAAGCGGCTCCTTGTGTAAGCTAAATATTCAGCAAAGACAACCCACATCATAAAGAATAAATATCAACGTGGCAATTGATGAATTAGCTAAATACGTGAAGTTTTGCTTATAAATGCGGAGCATCATTATGAAAGAAGAATACCTGTCGAACAAACCATAATTACCAAATTTGCATAGTACAAATTCAGATAAGAACAATTTGACTTACACCTGAACCAATATGTACCTTTTCCAGCTGGACAGCTTATCCTAGTTAAACCACCCGCCAGTGTACAACTGAAGTGGGAACAAGCTGGGGCATTGTATTCCGTCCCAGTGACAGTAAAATAAACAGTTGCAGCTAGACCACCTGTAAAAACCAAGGGAAATCCCAACAAGGACTGCAACAATGGACATCCTGCACCAGAAATGTAAAACAAACTCTATGATGACACCGACCCCTCAAACAATTAAGCTCTATTCAACTGCCAACCCTGAGTCAATCTATCAACGTAATGTGTCAGGTTTTGTGACATTTGAGAAAACTCTGTCGATTTTGAGTAAATGTGCATTTAGGCATGTCAGAAAAGAATGAAAGTCCTTAGCATTTATGTCAAAAACATTTTATCAAAACAATTTTTCTTCACGGTATTTTAAGTACAATTAGGCAAGCTTGTAACTGTCGTCAATAGCTGCTTGCTACCTATAGCCCCTGCGGGTTTGACCTCACAGACAACAAGCTAGCCTAAAATGTCTGAAAGGTGAACATTAAAACAGAATGATGCCAAAAGATAAAGTTAAGTAGCAAAACAGACAAGTTTAAAAACTGTAAATTATTGTTGCCAAACTGGCTAATAATCTTTGGATATTAACAGCCAAATTATAGGGCAAGTCAGAAAAGAATGAAAGTCATTTGTATTGAAGTCAATGAGTAAATATGAGCAGATTTGTGTACAGTGTAGAAAAATAAAAACCTTTGGTATTTTGGGTTTTTTTAAATCTTTGATTTTAAATACAAAATCATAAGAATTGCTAATATTCCAAAAGCAATTTTTCACATTTCCTGGAAATGTATAACACTATTTAGGGAAATTATGCCTAATTGCAGTCAAACACAGTGTCATCGTACTTCTTTTGTTAGTTGTTTGTTGTACATTTTTAAAAACACCAGCTATGAATCTCGATTTAAAAGGGTTTTTTTTTTTTTTTTTTTTTTTTTTTTTGAATTTTGGTATCCAGGACAAAAGTGGAATCGAGGAGTCCTCATCATAAATTTTGTTTGATATTAAAATTTCTTTTCATCTCATCTCTTTGTGTATCTATCAAGTTATCAATGAATTGTTTGTGTCATTTATATGCGTCATTTCCTCTTCTGTTTGATATATTGTTCATGCAAAGCACATCTTTCAAAAACACCCAGATATTTTTGCAGATGATCCGAAAATTGTTTCCTGCCTAGTAAATGTTAGTGGATACAAATTTGTCTTGTAGTTTTTTGACTACTTTTGAAACTTTAAGCTGTTTCAAATTTACCATTCTGAAATTCGTAATGTGGGATTTGTAACGATAGATCCTATTTCGAAAAGACCGTTTTCAACATTGATACCCATCCTTCAAATTTCAGAAAGTCTCTTTTGTCTTTTTGTGCTCATTTCCCACGGTAGGAATCAAAAGCATCACATGTATCATGAAAAACACTGTCAATATTCAAGTTAGGACCAATCCGAAATTGTTTATTTTTTTTTAATCGATTCTTTTAAAACTTTAATTTGTATTATATCCAAATTGCCTATAATAATAAGTGTTTGTGGTATGTATCAACAAAGTTGAAATATGTATTGATAGACATACAGTCACAGTTTCGATTAGCTGCGACATCTTCAAGAGCGATTAAACCCACAAATGTCTTGTAATTTGTGATAATTTGACCAATATTATTGCCATATTTACAGGAAATAATTGGAGATCTTTATTTTGCATTCCTATGTATCTAAAAATGTTAAAATTAATGCAAAAACAGAATCACGGACGCGTGATAATACAACTATGCAGAGGTAGCCATTGAAGATAAAATGAGGATGGTCAGTTTTGAAAGAAAATACAACTGTCTACATTTCCGTTCCTGTTATCAGGAATTTGTATGCATGCAGCAATGAAATAACAGTTTGCCATGAAAGAAAGGGTTTAGTTGAAGTGTAATTCTTATTGCCATTTGCCACAAAGGACGATGTACTCTGAATCTACAGAGCTATACCAGATTGACATTACTTGTAAGGTAACATTTTTATTGAACTACTAGAAAGAATTCAGCTTTACTCGGAGAGACCATGGTAATCGTAAAGGTCAGCGGCGTTCCTTACTTTGGATGCGACACGGCCAAAGCGCGCGGCGAAAAGGGTCAAAAATAGACAACGAAAGAGATTACTCTTTCACTGCTAACTGAGACGAAAGTCGAATATCTCTTTCAAGCTGGTCAGGATTATGATAAGGGTGCTAGATTCATGTTCCTTGTAGACCTTTCATTGAAGTACCAGTACGCCTATAGGTACATAGAATATAATAGTTTTGGTCAACAGCTTTCTTTGGCGCACTTTGGGCGCATGGCACTGAATACTCGCCGAGGAAAGCTGTTGACTCAGTCTAATTTGAGGAACTGGATGAGCTCAAGCGACTACTCTGCATATATCACGAAGCATCGCAAACAGAATTCTCTGTATTATCGATCAGGAAAACATGCAATACGAAATAAAAAAGGTGAGCGTGCAGCAGGGCACAAGTCATTCGTCAAGCCAGATTTAGAGTACCTTGTGCAATAAGGAGGCCGTATTGTATCTACAAAATAATAAAAAGGAAGGATCAATGAAATGATTTAGGTGTTAGTAAACTGACGTAGAAGCAGAGATTTAGAGAACTTTATGCCATTGGAAATGTGTACGTTGGCTTTTTTGCAGCTAAAGTTAAATTTAAGATAGGAGTACACAAATCGAATTTTACGGTGCCACATAGCACTATTTAGCTCACTTCCTATACCAGTCCATATGCTTCTTTTTAGTGAAACACTTAAGGTATAGATGGGTAAGAATCAGTTGGTTTTTATGAATTATGGGTCAGAAGCTTAACTTATGGTCGCACGGAACATGAGGAACAGGCTATCAAATACCAATGCCCTCATTCATAAAGAGCATATATATATTGCAAAAATAAGTAGGCATACTTTCTTGAAGCATGACAAGGGAATCAAATAGACTTTGGACAAAAGTAATCTTTAAATAAAAATACATTTTTTTACCTTCTCAATTCAACGGTACTACAAAATAAACACACTCGATTGATTACATTTTGATGGCAGATATTGTGGATTTCAAAATATAATAACATTACATATTACGCAACTTATTACAAGTCTCCCGCGGCAATAAAAAATTCTTTTCACATGCACGGCGTTTAATAGATTGAAACCGTCTTCATGTAAAAAGATCTATAGGGTTAACAAGTTTCATCTGGGATCATTCAGTACTTGTCCCTTTTTATTCGATTTTTTTCTGCAACAAGCTTTTGAAGCAGTGACCGACCTATCCTATTAAAATATTGTGCCAAGGATTAATTTTTCAATCTACATCACACATGAAACTTTATATATGGAATGGTCATTTGTATGATTCAAACAAACCTAGTCTTTTATCGGAAAATATCAATGATACGTTTGAATGCATCTTTAAGAATTTCGTGCAATGAATGGTTCATATGTTCATGCTCCTAGATTGGAAAAAACTGGCATGAAGGAGAAAAGTGTAAACGTTCAGCCCTATTAAATGCGAATATTGTCTACAGCATTGGGGTAAACGCACTTTGCGGCCTATTCTCAGGAAAATAAAAGTATTTTTTTTTTGGTTTTCATATCAGTGGAAAAGCTTTTCCATCAGGTGAAGTAGTTTGGAAGAATAATCACCTTCATAAAACCGGATAGGTTTGTGAGCAAAATGTTTATTAATGTAAATGCGTGTAGTTTTCATTTCACTTTCTTCTCTTTGTCAAGTCAGGGAAGCCATTGAATCATCCAGTATATAAAGTGCTCTCTGGTAGCAACGTGACTATATTCGTGTTTGAACGGCTGTGGAGGATCCACTTAACGGTGCATGTACGTCAAACTCCTGGTTTTACCAGGTGTTAAGCTTCCTACAATCCATGCATGAAACGGTGTTCATTGTAAACGAATTTATAAAAGATGGATTATCTAGTAACTTTAACGGATCAGTTTGAGTGCACTCTATCATATGTTGAAGATAGAAGTATGTTTAACCCAAAACTAAAAGGTTTGCAAGAAATGATAGATATGTGTAATTTTAGTGACGAAGTCGATATTCAATTGAACCCTATGAAGACGAATGCATTAGATTTTCAGAAGTCGTAGTGACGAATTTGATATTTCTTTTTAATCCCATGAAGACGCAATGCGTTAGATTTTCAAAAGTTGAAGTCATGTTTATATGTAGCAGGGCAAAAGATATCATGGATACAAAAAATATAATATTTAGAAATTGGGTGGTTTCTAGCTTTTCCGAAGAAACCTAAGCTTTTAAGAAAAGGGGAGTTTCCTACAGCTCAGTCAATTAATTGCATTCAAAATGTGGCAATGTTGGTAATGGAATTGTGATAAAACTATTTAATTCTTATTGTAATTTGTTTTATAGAGCATGGAGTATAGAATTTATTTCGAGACATGTAGATGAAGTACTGAAAGCCTGGCATAAAGCTGTGAGACATTTTTGGGAAACCTTCGCATGTGACACATACAAAATGCTTATCTTTTTGCCGATACCTGGCATATTGCAGAATTGCTACATTTTAGAGTTTTGAAAATGATCCAAATGATAAACAATTGAGCAACTAAAATGCATCAATTTATTTTTGCAAAATTCTGTATTGGTGAAAATCTGAACAAAAGAAAAAAAAAAAACAAGCAAACAAAAAAAAAAAAAAAAAAAAAAAAAAAAAAAAAAATCACCCCCGGAAGTAACTATGAGCTACTGCGCAAGAATTATTTAGGTTAATGGTCCAAGAGTATATCATACTGTAAAGCAAAACAGGCTTTGGAAATGCGTAAGAAATTTGATAATACGCTGCTGTTTAGGATTCTTACATAATGATGTATATATATATATATATATATATATACATATCATTATGTAAGAATCCCAAACAGCAGCGTTCACTACACTGAACGTGTCTTGCTTCGTCTTATCCTGTGATATTGTCTGATTTCTCAAGAGGGATTAATATAGGGCTTGCCCTTCTTCCCAATTGAATAATAACATATGTTTAAACCAATAGCAATTCTAGTGCGTACCTAGATAGAATGGAAAACACAAGTGTTAACATTTTGTATAATGATGTTATTTAGTGATGTTATATAATTAAACGGCACTGATTTCTTTTTTTTTGTCTTTTGTATTGACCAGTAATTAAATGTGCCTTTATAATAAACTTTTCATGACATTAGATAAATAATATTATTCTTATTGATATGATCAAATCAATCATAAGGATAACATTATCTGTTTAAAAAAACAACCTTGCAATAAACGCGAATTATATCGTTGCAGTATATAGATACCTTGAACTTTCGTTTAAACGGAAAACCCGGCGTGAACGTGCACACGTGACTTATTTCTTCAGCAATTTAAACAGAACCCTGATACGCATTCATATATATATATATATATATATATATATATATATATATATATATATATATATATATATATATATATATATATATATATATATATATATATATATATATATATATATATATATATATATATATATATGTACATATATATATATATTTAAATAGTCCTGGTCAAAATTGCATGGTGAAAAAAAGCCACCCAAATGGGGGGCGGGGAGGGTGAAAACATGAAACCACACTACGCCCTTTTTAAGAGCCGGTTGACCAACAAATACTAGGAAGGTCGACTGCGGTATATATGCACGTGAATCAAATGAAGCACGAAGCGACGTCACGGGGGTTTATGACTTAGAAATATCAGCCTCGCCTGACCTGAACAAGCAAGTTCTGTGAATAAGCTTCCAAGTTACCAAATGATATAATTTACTTTGACAATATGAGACCCAGTTACATCTTATATCAGGACTTTAAATGTATGTCTGTACCAAGGTAAGCAAACTCTTGCCTGTTTATTTATACATAAATCATCCCTTATCTGTATATACCTAGATGAAGTACAAACCACACAACAAGGAAAAAGATAGCCATATCTATAATTGTAATTATATTGAGAGAGAAATAATAAAAATTCAAATTAGTCATGAACTAATTTGACAATTTATGCAGTAAGAAAAAAGTGAAAATTTATAACCACCTTCAGCAGGTTAACTTTATACGCAGAATAAAATAAAGTATGACGGTAACCAAAATTGTACTTGTACAATTTCATAACAATTGGCTCAGCAGTTTTACAGATGATTTGGACTTAAAATGAACACAAAAAGGAGAGACATAAAAGTATCCATTAATCAGTCACCCATGATAAATTCAACCAAATTGCTATGGGCTCCGTCGAGAAGCATTCCCTTTACATTTGAAAAAAAAAATTGGTACGGTAAGTTGTTTTAGAGAAGAAATCAAATTAACACACAGTGTACGAGCGGCTGGTGATAGCCATTCTAAACATGTTGAACACACACACACACACTCACACACACACACACACTCACACACACACACACATGTGACCTGGCGCAGAGGGAAAAGGTTAGAGACGTCTGTCCAGTGGCGTTTATGCGCTGTATAGGGATCGTTCATTTTATTTGACGAAGTTCATGCCAATTCTAATGTTGTAAATAGCAATCGGGAGACAGGGAAACGCCCTATTAGGATCCCCTTTTGTAAAAAAAAAAACAACAACAGGACATTACTACACACACACACACACACCCCTGCCCCCATATATATATATATATATATATATATATATATATATATATATACATATATATTGTAGTGACCTTGTGGTAGTGGTAGCGTAAATTTGGATCCCAAGGTCATACAAAGTAGTAGGGATGCCGAATGCATGCTTCTTAACTTTAGAAAATCAACACAAAGTCACATTAACTGAAGCAATATGCATATATTTCATTTAAAAGGCATAATCTATTTGATATGCCAGGGAACCTTATTTACTGCAGGAACATTAGTGCTCTTGTACTTCTTGTCTACTATATTTACAGTGCAAGCAAGTAGTAAAGCAGTGTTCTGACCAATTCAGCTAACATTAAGCTTTACAGGGATCAGCATTACACTATAGCTTTGGATTGATTTATGACGAATCGTCCCGTGTCTCAAATGCAAAATATCTATACACTATGAATGATAAGATCTATTTTCATGCAATAAGAAGTTACAGCCCACAAATCAAGACACACCTTAAAAAGTGGTGGTTTTTGTGTGAAGCTCCCACCTCAACTGTAATTGAGTCACAAATTGGTTACAGCCATATGCGTTTCATAACTCTACTGTCTGTCTGTCTGTCTGTCTTTTTACACCGCTTTTCATGCTGCGGACAACATGATAGAAACTAAGAACCAGAAAGGATGCCATCTTGAGGTGCGGGGGTTATTGCCCCAAGACTGCTTATTCCTTATCAGCAGCAGTCAATATTCATGAAGATGATTCGATACATATGCTCAGATGTCTCTACATCCCTGACAAGAAAGAAAGCTACTTTGTCTTGGGGACAGGAATGAAGCACTCAGCTAGCATCCTGCTGGGAGCAGGCAGTCTTATCTGATTAAGTAGCATATTCTCCTAACAGGCAGCTCATCAAAGTCTGCAACTTTACCCCGTGTGTGCATTGAAACTCCGGGTGAAGTGTCACTAGCATTAACAGGGTACTGAAACTGCCGCAATTTTGACTCAAGAGCACAGTGGAATAGCCCCTCCTTGGACAAAATTCCACTCTGTCTTTGTTCCTTTGAACTTACTGGAAGAAGGTAGCCAAAGGCAGAAAGCCATTACGCTGTAAGGTGATATTTTCTTATTAAATTTGCAGCATGGCTTTCCTCCAACAGAGTATTTACACAGCAGGGAAAATTGGTCTCATGCTGTGCCTCCTGCTGCAATCTCATTCAGGAGGTCACGATTTCTCCCAACTTCACATATGTACAGCAGATAATGTTTATTCATTGATGTGCCTCCTGGTATACTCTATTCAGAAGAGAGGGATTCTTCCCAACTTTTTTTGTGGCACAGCAGAGAAACTGCATGTCAAATTATGCCCCCTGTGCTCCACTCAGAAGGCAATGTGTTTCTCCAGCTGTTCACGTAACAGCATGGTAAAATGTATAGACTGCCTCTAAACCCTCCGTTTAAATGTTATGTAAAGGCAGGGAATTGACCCCCTTCAAATTCAGTAATTTTTCATTACCTCTGCTTTCTAGAATGGTACTTTATCTGCTAGAAAAGTAAGATCAGTCATTCGAGGCTAATAATCTCAGCTACTTGGTAATATACAACACCAGAAAAATAACTCATCATATCCATATTTCAGAATTTGCATTAGGTACTGATATAGAACCATGCATTCGATAGTTCCAAAAATGACCACCAGAGTATGCTCAATGGTGCCAACCATTTTTTGGTGTTTATCTCGTAATAATGAGATAAAATCTGGTAATTGCAAGTTAAAATCTCGTTAGTACGAGATAAAATCTCGTGCTTACTAGATTTATCTCGCAATTACGAGATTAAAAAAAACCTTTTGGTTGGTACCATTGAGCCACCATACAAAGATAATCTAATTATAAAGATAATAATTTGGACCCGAATTACAGTTACATCACCATGTAGAAACACCATAATGATCAGATAACGTATGGCTTTGTTGTTGAAATAGGAACAAATCCTTTTGACATTTGAAGATATAGCTATAATAAACTGAAGATGGGTGCTATCTGCAGAAACATAATGATAAACAATTAACGTATTAGCTTCAGGATGAAAAGCCATAACCCTTATATGTTTTACAATATACTGGCCAGTCAGATTCTTGTAACTAACATTGCCAATACTGCTTACTTTATTTGCCATGGCAAATACCACTGAAATACTTCAAATTGGTACATGGTTAATTATACCCCATCAACTGCCTGCTTGGTATTACAGTACAAAGGGAGGGTAAGTAAGTGCTGCCCTCTATAAGAAACCCTTGATACTAATTGTACACCCCTCCCAGGAGGTGCTGCCACCTGGATCAGTTTTTAACGTCACGCACACAACATAATCCCAATTAACTTCTACAAAATGATCACTATATATCAATAATCCAAAACACCTATGTATGTATGTATGTATGTATCTATCTATCTATCTATCTATCAATCTATCTATCTATCTATCTATCTATCTATCTATCTATCTATCTATCTATCTATCTATCTATCTATCTGTCTGTCTGTCTGTCTGTCTGTCTGTCTGTCTGTCTATCTATCTATCTATCTATCTATGTATCTATCTATCTATCTATAAATGGAGACACCGACGGGACAGATAGTGGGGCAATAACAGATCTGATAACACCAATTACTGTGTGTCTGCAAAGTATTTTCTATATGTTTAACATATGATAAATCACCAGGCAACTTAAATGAGTACCAAGTGACAAGCGGTTGCTGCAAACTCATGTACACCCTGAAAAATGTAATATTTTCCGAATAAGTGCAATAACACTAACCTTAAAGTGGAGTGAGTCGGACGAAAGATTTAGGTCTGCCTTCGTGGAACAGTATTTTTTTGGTCAATAGAGTTTAGAAGAACAGCAGAACACAAGTCGTTTTGTTGGATTTTCTGTGTCCACAAATGACCAACGTTATAATATTTAAAGCTGTGTCAATGGTAGTTTAAGTTGTAATATTTTGCTTTGAAATGTAAAATTACAACAAAGCAATGCGGTATTACACTTTAAGCCAAAAGAGTGTCATGTGGATGGTCACTTACCTAGGCCATAATTTGGAAAGTTTGTATGTATGCGCTTTATTTCTTTTTTTTTTTCTCTATTTTTTGCTTCTCTTCCAAACTTACCCCCAAAGGCAATCATAATACTGTCCATAAATATGTTTTTAGTCACTAATTATACATTAAAACTGTAACACATGAAAACAAGAGAATGGATATCTCCAAAAACTGCCAAGAACTACCATGCATTTGAAAGAACGTTCCAATTCCTTCGCCACATTATTCAGCTATGGCGCTTGAGTATTCAAATTGGCAAGTGTGCAAATTCAGTATTGGTGAAACTTCATGCCAAAAGAAATGTATTAATAGCAGAAAATATGTCTTTGAACGTAGTTTATGACCTAATACAGTCATAAGTGAAGGTCATGTATCAGAGGCATATATTCATTACTCATCACAAACACATAGATATCCACAGTTTTTTAAGTATCTGGCGTGGACAGACACCGAGAACACATACATTAATTCACATCAAGCGGGCATAATGGCGTTGTCCTTGTGGTCATTCAGGTAACATGTAAATTACCAAAAAGTACAATTTGAAAAAAAATCGCTGCCATAGCTTACGGCTTTGAAAATCAAAAGCATACAACTTTTAGGTTCACACTAATTGCAAACCACAAGGAGATAATGTCAAGTTCACTGTTGCTTCAGAATAGAAAAGTTCGATTACATTATTATAATTTTTGTAACGTGTCCCATAAGGGAAAAAAGTTACGGTCAGTGTCTAAATGTCTGTTCTTTCTTTTCATTGGTGTTTGTATTACATCACGCACAGGCCAAACCGCCCGGCCAAAGCTGTGGCCCCGCTTACATGAATGTTCAACCAAGCTCTGGTACAGTTTAAAGTCACATTTCTGGCCTGGTTATAGCCGTAATGAGGCTCGACCGCAAGGGAACTACTGCAGATTTACAGACGGGCGAAATCGTGGACTCTGATGGGATGAAAGCTCTCTCTCTCTCCCTCCCTTACTTAAATATATATATATATATATATATATATATATATATATATATATATATATATATATATATATATATATATATATATATATATGTATATATATATATATATATATATATATGTATATATATATATGTATATATATATATATATATATATATATATATATATATATATATATATATATATATATACATATTTATTACGAGATGGACCAGAGGTTGGCTATACACTCTGTTAACAATGTTGTGCAGGTTCTGTTTTCAGACGAATAATCCGAAGCCAAATGATATCCCTCGCTGCATATCCACCTTGTGACTAAATGAAAAACGTATTCATACTATATTCTGTACCTGTGCCGTTGAAAATGCCCAAAATACAGACTATGATTATGACAAGCTTGGCTCATCTGCTGGAAGTAGTTCTAATCGGATGTTAAATTTATACTTAGGCAGCTGTAAAAAATTAGTTTCCAAAGCCAAGTCGATCCCGTGTAGCACTAGATTTTGGCCCATGATCCACAAACACCGGGCTATAAGCCGGTATGGTAGACTTGCTGCCACGCTGTCAAGGACATCACCATCATATTCCCTTTACTAATTCACGATTATGATAAGTTGTAAAAAATCAGGAAATACCAAGAGGAACTTGCAATAATAAAATATAGTTAAAATTGACGCTAGGCACATTTCCACCAAGTTTGAAAAGAATCCCACATTTGGTCTGGGAAAAAGTAACAAATATTGTAAAAACACACAAATTCATTGAGTACTAGAAAATCACAGACCCATCTTGTCAACAAACTATGGCCTAGGGGTCTCTAGAATATCGGGACAATTGGCAGGATGTCTCTACACGTCCTTTGAGATTTTGTCGAAGAACGCCCCCCCCCCCAACGTAAAAAGTCTCTGAATCATCAGAGCGTGCTTGATATTCTTACCAAACGCAGTGGAAACACAAGAAGGTAAGTCCCCAATGAAGTTGAATTGAATCTGGTGGACAATTTTAAAAAAGTCCAAAATATAAAATACCCATTGCAATACCCTTCTGCTAAAACTGCAGCAATTTCCAATAGGTCACAACAAAATATACTATTAATACGTTATCCAACTCGTAATATCATACGTTAGCAAAATGCACGTGCAGTGGATGAGGTGTGTCCATTTTACAATAGCAGTAGGCTGAAAGCTAAATAAAACGCCACAACTGTACGGAAGTACCACCAAATTTCACATTAGTTAAAATCTATTTCAGAACGACACCCTTTTAGCGATCATATATTTTCAGTAAAAAGCCAAACATATGGGCGTCATATCTTAAAATAATTTACTTTTATTTGGTTTCTTTATGGCGACGTACCTCTGGAATCCCATTCAAATAACAATTGGTGAATTTTTCTCCAACTATGTATTCTGAGCACCAGCGGATGCGTTTAAACGTATATGCTGTAGATATATCATTCCTAAGCTTGAGATTAAATTGCCAAGCACAGGCATTGGTCACTTTTCCCATGACAACGCTATCACGGCACGGATCATCTATGACCCCGTTCAAGTTTGTAATAGCAGAAAAGTTTCATCCTTGTCATTTTTGCAGACAATATACATTATCGGTACACTGTGTACCAAGTTATGATAAGACTTGTCAGTACAGCTGAGCTATTGGGGGGTCAGTCGTCCGTCCGTACGTCGTCGTCTTTTCGCGCTTTATATTTTTGACTTCTCGAAAACGACTGAACAGATTCCCTTCAAACGTGGCTGGGATAGACCTTGCGCGGCTTTCGGCCTCGTTGGTTGTCATATTATAGCTTCGTGATTTGTGCAAATTGTCACACTCGGGTGCTTTTTGGATTTTTATCTTTTTTGTGCAATCAATTTTTAATACGGCAGCAGGTGGGGAATCAGCCTATTATGGGCCATTTGGGTTCCTCGCGGGATCTTTGGAATATATTTTTGAAGTCTTTACCCTCTGAGAACACGACTGTGTGATAATTTACATAAACAATGAACTTGGTTGCAACTACTTTCATTTATTAGATTTGGACACAGGCAGTAATGTAGCTTTCATACACGAACGCGACAAACGGGCTCCTGATGCCCAGCAATGCCTGTTACTAACACTATGGTCGTATGGGTGATGAAAATGGTGCACTGGCGAACACCACGTGTGCCTGTTGATGTTCCAGAACGCAATAATATACCCAACAGGGAAGCTGAGCACAGGACTGTCACAATCCTTTTGTTTACTTCTTTTTGTTTTGTCTTCTTTTGCTTTTGTTTTCTGTGACTATTTGTTCATGTTGTTTCATGGGTTGGTTGGGGTCCCTCAAAGTGACGTGACTATTGCACTTAGGGCAGCAAGGTATAAGAGAAGTGATTTGTAGTTCGTGTTTCTGTTTGTCTTTTTTCGTAACATGCACCTCTACATTATTGTATTTATTTACACAATTTGTGAATGTGTGCGCCCAAAGGTTTTAATGTTAACAACTTAAACGACATCATGTATATATATATATATATATATATATATATATATATATATATATATATATATATATATATATATATATATATAAATACATATGTACATACACATACACACCAAACACACATATATATATATATATATATATATATATATATATATATATATATATATATATATAAAACGTATAAATAACATTCATAGCCCTCCCCCCATTGTAATGGTTGTTGACAAAATTTCACATTTTTTCCAACTTTAATATTTCATTTATCCCCCCACGTTGTCAGCAATCAGTTTATATGTGTACTAAAATAATAGTATTTAAACTATTTCTCTACATCCATGATAAATCTGCTACAAATCTCCATCACTACATCTACTGAAACATTCTGCACAGATCTAATCATTTTTGCACACTCCTTAATAGAATGATAGATACCTATGCGAGTCCCGCTCTCCCTGAAACGTGTTGATGCACACTTTAACTCCACAAAGGGAACACCGAATGGAACAATAAAAACAAGAATAGGTCTATTGGAGACTGTGGTACAAGACAATTTAGAACAAAAGAAGCGTCAAACTCAATATGACTAAGGAAAAGTGCAAAAAATGGACACCACATCGCATCGCCACGTGTTGAACAAACGTGTCGAGGTGCACAGAAATGCTTCTATGCAATCTCGAAGCAGTCAGCCAACGGTTTCGGAGATTTGTTTTAAAATTTTGCAGAAAAAACTGCAAATTTGAAAAATCAAAGGACCTCCCGCTGCTAAACAACTTTGGTAGAGACCCACTCACGATAGATCCGTCCAAGACTGAAGAGAATTTGACTTATGGTTTTTGAGAAGTCAAATACTCTATAATAGCAAGTCAGCCGAAGTAATGAGACGTCCCGCATGATCATCCAAGCCACCATGCCACATTCGCCCGACGCGCATCACCGGTGCCCCCAGCTTGCGTTATACTGTCGCAACTCTGGTATGGCAGAGATGCCAAAAGTCAAAATGCCATTTCAGGGATATTAAAGTGGGAACATCAGGGACAGAGCATATTTAGCAAAGAATATATAAGAAAATACTCAGTTTCAATGCGGAACCAACACCATAAATTGATCAAAATTGTCCTTGATGATGAGGGACGGTTGACATCTCTGGTATGATGGTGACCAGGAATGACGACGCGGGCTTCTTGAATAATTGCAATGACCGGCACAGCGTTTTCTTTCACATACCCTATTTTATTGGCACACTAGCATCATGTTCTAATTACACAACGTTGTGCATCATAACCATATTCAAATGACATGTTCTTATAAATCTTAGTCTTCAGGTCGGAAATGACGAGGGAAGTGGTTTCACGACAACGCGTCTTTTCTTGGACTGGAAGCTTCAAGACAGGGTGGATGCGGTAGTTGGACTGACTTCCAGAACATGTACGTGTAACATGATTGTTACTAGCCGTGCTGCATGGAACGTTTGTGTTTATACATTTCTGCAGAGTCCCCACATCGTTACGGAGTAGAAACAGGAAAATACAGCCTGAACATTGAGAGATGCTAACAGAAACTGAGTTCTTTTGTGATAATTACTCCTGTCTGGAGGACCAGTCATATTTTTTGTAATACCTGGCCTTGCTTAGATAAAAAAGTATTTTATTTTGTGATAGCCAGCCTTGTAAAGAGTAAAAAATTTCTTTTTGTGAAGAAGAGCCTTATTTAGAAGTACAATGTTCCTTTTGTGAACACTACCCTTGTTGAGAGAAACGATATTTTTTGTGATACCTACCCGTGTTCCGGTAAACAGTAATTTCGTTTTTAAAGCTATTTTTGTTGAAAGAAACAGCGTTCTTTTGAAAGCCAGTCGTGTGAAGATAAACGGTAATTTCTTCTGTGAAAGCTACGCTTTTTCAGAGAAAGAGAAATTTCCTCAATAACTACCCCCCGCCCTTTTAGGGAAACAGAAAAAGGTTTTTCGCGACAGCTGGCCTTCAAAATAGAAACGGAAACTTCATCTCTGGAAACGTTATCAGGGACCGATATATACATTTCGGTGCATTCTTTCTCATCGCAAAAAGGGTCAACATCGTCCTTCACCTTTTGCTGACATACGCATAAAATTTTCACACGGTGCCAAATGTTGTGTTCTGTTACCATTATGAAAATTACTGCTCACTTAATAGTTGTGTAGAAAAACACTTTTGTTACCCATGAAGAAACCAAAACCAAAACCAATAAAAAAAAAAAAAAACCAAAAAACCAACAAAAGAAACCACCCCCCCAAAAAAACAACAACCCCCCCCACTGAACAATCCATTGGTTTTCCATGTAAAATATTATCCCATCTTAATTAGCCATTCGAAATATAACTCTTTCTCTTTTACTTGCAACTGTTTATAATAACTGAATAAACATATAAAAGGAATTTTACATTAATATGCATATACAAGTGGTTTTTGTTCCTATTTCAGCTTGTTTAACTATTGAATATTTTGCTGCATACTGGAATACACCGTTTTTTTCGCATGGATGCGGGGGGATATCCTCAGGTATTAACACCACTACAGTGAGACTGGGTCAGTCTGCATCACAGGTTGGAATCATCTTTAAAAAGATTATGGAAAAGTTTAACTGGAAAAATGTGTTTTTAGTTTACAATCAAGAACATCATTTCCTGAATATGGCCTCAGCAACTTACTCCTCCTTACAGGCGATCAAGGGAATAAATGTAAAAGCTCGCAATTTTAGGAAAAATGCAAGCCAGGCAGAAGACGACATTTACATTGAAAGGATGTCGAAGAAAGCGAGAAGTATGTCAAATTTTCTTTATCCAGTTCCTCCAGGAAAAGCATTGTAGTGGAAAAACTGAATATGAACAGGCTGCTTGTTCCGATGTAAATGTTGTATATGGATGTTTTATAAAAAAGTTCTATAAAATATATTTGTAGGTTAATAATATCAAACATACATAAATTATTGTCGATGGACGTGTTTTTATCAGTGGAGGCAATTCAATAAAGCTTATAAAAACACGCACAAAGGCATGATGAATATGTAAACATGGCCCCTGTGCCTAAACGGACGAACAAAGCATCAGTGAACGCAGTGAACCACAGTATTCTAGAACACATATACACTGGCACCTGATGCATTATACTGTGTAACGTTTATAGGATCCATGAAGCACACATAAAGATATGAAAAGTAAATATGGGAAAAAGGTAGATTCTTTCAGTCTTAGTCTCTACAGTTGATACTGAATATATTGGATACTGATGGCACTTAACTAATGAAAATTGTTATTGAAAGAAAAGCTATAGTTTATATGCATAATGCATAAGCACATCACACAGAAAAAAAAGAAGCTAAATGTACATGATAATGCATCATAAAACACACAAATAGCCATTAATGATTTTAAGAGATAATGTAAGAAAAGACAGGCTTTCATTTGTGAAAAAAATACCAGGCGCAAATGTAATATCACGTTATTCTTATCATTATCAAGAGGTTACATTGAGGAAGAAAGTGATAATAAAGTGTCTTGTTTTATTATGCGAGGTATATTAACACACATTGAGTGTACAGCCTTCGTAATCACACTGCAAGCTAGTTCCTTATACACAACTGAAACCCTTTGCCGTCCTATGCCGCAGAAACCCCAGAACATCTTAATCATACATCTTTTTCTTCTTTTTTAGATTCAAACTGCTCACAAAAAGGCCGTTGTTCAAGAACCAGCATGCCTAGCGTTTAAAAAGTAGTCCACGATAGATTCAACTCAACGGCTTTTTCCGGCGCGTTTTGAGTGCATCCCAAAAGCAACGCCGAGAATATGTTAGGTTATCCAGTCAGTCTGAAATCAAATGCGGAAAGGGACAAGCCTTCAGTTCACATTATTTTCCCACTATACTCCAAGTGGCTTTTCTATGTGATTTGTGGCCTCTCTGATTTCATCATTATTATGATTGATTCAATCATTATATGTTTCATCATATCACAACATGTTTCTTTTGCAGTTGTAGTAATTTTCTTGCCACCAGATGAAGATCAAATACGGTTCTTCAATGCTGTTGTGCGAAAAGGGAAACTAAATGGATTCGTTTACTTTTCTACGACCGACAACGTTTCAAAAATAATGGAAGTTTTGTGCCCGGAATGCGGAAACACAAATACAAGCTTGAAAAATCTATATCACCTGAAGCAGGTATTTAAATGAAACCAGGGTGATCGTACACAGATTTATAAATATACTTTAAAAAAAATCATGCAAAAATGTAGACAACGTTCACATTTTTTGACATTGAAGACCGTATGCAACGGCCTATTTGTAAAGACCAGTAAATGGACATCCACGGAGAAGATTATACGTTTAATAGAAATTGTTTTTGTATGTGATTAAATATAGTCAAATCACTTTTAATCAGAATTTTTATCAGTTGAATTTACGTTGCAGTGATTGTTTAATCATGAACCGCCATGTACCACTATGCAAATTGTCGTCGTATTGTTTAATTTCTATTTTGCATGAGGTTTTTTGCCTTATCATTTGAATCATTCTAATGATCACAGATTCAATCTCTCATGAAGCACCGTCACGCTTGGTGTAAAATCAATACTTCCAGCGTTGGTTCGGATCAACATCTTTCCCAGACACGCCTTGGGTGTAAGTGCGCCAAGGTATTGACTCCCTCTACAGGTTAACGCTAAAAGGGTCAAGGTATTTATGGAGTATATGCATTCATGTGGAACGCATATATACACTGA